>VXBJ01000989.1:498301-601119 GCA_013400055.1 Nycticryphes semicollaris
ACCCAGTTTTCCCTTTTTTGTGACCTTTCTGCTCAGAGATGGTGGGAAAAGAATGGATTAATCTTTTTTCTTTTCCAGGGACCTTTAATCCTTTTGGAATATTCAGTATCACATGCCACCACTGGAAATGCAGTGAAAGAAGCAGAGGCCTCAGAACTCCTAAGGTACTCTCTGGCATGTTTAGATCCCTGCGCTTTACTGTCAAAGCTCTTTCAGCCATCTCATGTATTGAGCATATCAATAGAAGTAGAAAAATAATAGTACTCCCTCCTCATTAGTCTCTCAAGGTAGCTAGAACATAATTTTGTCATATTTAATGTTACTTTCATCCTAACCAAGTCGAGGTCAGATGTTTCACCTTTACTGAAGTTCTCCGTCCTTTTACGCCCATGTGCGTACAAGCCTACAAGAAAAACATTTCAGTCATTTCCACAGCAATGATCAAAGAAAAATCACAAATGCAATGGACTTCAAAGAAAAGGGCAATGGCCGAGACCTAGCTCTGAGGCAGTGAGCACAAAATTGGTGAGATCTGAACTAAATTGCTTAAAACCAGCTCCCAGTTTGCAGCACTGGCTATTTCATGGCATGCAGGACTGTGGGTACCGGCGATGGCAAGGGCTGCGGAGCTGGTCCTAAACCCTCATGTGCATCACTGACCATTCTCTGTAGGTGCCTGGGGAAGAGGGGAGGTGGCAGAAAATGCTGCATCGGCCCCTCTGAGCCAGCGCTGGCAAACCAGAGGTGAAACCCCAAGAGTTTCATTTAACAGAGTTAAAGCCTCCATTTCTGCACATTGTGGTGCCTGCACAATCACGGAGAAATAAATCTCGGTTAAATTTTTGATGAGCTTTCGGCTGCTCTAAATAATTAACTAGGAACTCTCTCATTTGAACATGGGTGCAACTTTTCATGTTTCAAACGCTTCCTGCCTTAATCCCAGGGGAGTTGCAATCACAAGTTATTCAGGTCACTTCATATATTTATTTATTTTTAACATGACTAGTCCAAACAAATTTTGAACCTTCATGCAGGGAAGGGAGAAAGCTGTTTCCTTTTGATCTCACCCCAGGTAAATCCCCAGGAGAAGTACGTGTCTCATTTCCAGTAGCTGAATGAAGGAGATTGATAGGTCCATCAGTTCCAATATAACTTACAAAGCAATACTGTGCACTCATAGCCTAAGTTTTGACATTCCCCAAGTCCAGGACATTTCAAAGATGATAGCACGGGATATCACAGGATAGCTTTTGAAAGGCAGATGAATTAATAAGGATACTCCTTCATGTATCCTTCATGTAAAGCACAGGAGACTGATCCTGCCTTTGACAGGCTGGTTTTCTGCCAGCATCACTGCTGAAGTCAGTCCTGCTCCACCACCATGTAATGGCATCAAACATGAGGTCTTAAAAACACTCGTTCTGTCCCTTCATTAAATGTCAAAAGGAGCTTGGATGTTGTTTTATGCAGAAACCAGGCTATCTTGTGCGTGTATAAAGTGGGCATTAACTGTATTGAATATTGTATTCAGTCCCCTAACGAGGGACTTTGATCTCCCATCATAAGACTCAGATGTGAAAATTGGACGCTGAAAGCAGATTAGTAAAATAGCTCCTTCCTAACCACGCCATTCCACTGCTGCTCAGTGAGACACAGCCTGATTTGTGTAAAAACCTGCGCTAGGAGACAGGCAGTGTCCAGCCTGCAGCCCCACGCAGGTCAGGGGCTGATAATTTGGCTGCCAATCCTAATTCCACATAGCCACCGTGCAGCCCCTCAGCAGCTCCTCTGGCAGCCTCTGGGCTTCAACAGCCCACACACAGAAATGGGACTGCCCACGAAAGTGGGACTACCTGCACCACTCCACCTCACATGCACCACGGTGACGGAAACGTGTCTAAAATTGCAGAGGGCTTTGAGAATAATATAGATTGCTCTCTCAGCTGAATTTCTAACGACGGCCTGCCCAGGGTTTTCAAACTTGTCAATACATCCAGGATTAATGAGCTCAGCCTGCGCCAGTTTGTAACTCATTACTTTTGGCACCCAAGCTTGTGGGCTGCTTTAGTCCTACATGATTTTCTCTTTTTCTATGGATGGTCAATGCAAAAATCTGAGCCATTCAGTATTTCCCAGGAACCCCAGTTACTGGCGTTTAGCAGTTATAGTAACCAAGTTTCTATATATGCTGCTTTCACTAATTTGTCCCCTTTTGCTGTGAAAACTGTCATAACTGCTTGATTTAAAATGTAGACTGCCTGAGAAAGAGCCTCCCGAGAAGTGACAGGAGGAGAGCACTTTGAATTGAAAGCGGGTGCTCTCATGTTTCTGCAATGAGACCAGTGCTGCTTCTCATTATTGAAACTGGAGTCTTACAAGATTTTCTTCAAAAAAATGTCCTTTGGTGCTATCCATCTCTTCCACCAGTTTCTCTGAATTGCATATGTATGGATAGCCATAGGTCAAAATTTGTTTATTTTTTTATCTGATGGCGTTGTTGCCAATGCATATATTTGGCCACAGGTACTGAGAGCATCACCCACGACCGAGACCAGGAGCAGAAGAACTGGGTATAAATTGCCATAGTTTCACTGTCTCACCTCAGCAGCAGCTCACCACAGAGGCACTGCAAGATTCTTTTGTTTTATGAGAGCACAATCCAACCTCATTTGTGAGCTGGTCACCCCACTGCTGTAGAAGCAGAGAGGGGGCCAACTGCCAAGCGAGCCCAAAAGATCTCCTTTTCTTCTCCAGTATTTACTGCTGAACACAGATGTGTCATAGAATCATAGAATGGTTAGAGTTGGACAGGATCTCAAAGTTTCAAAGCTCCAACCTCTCCTGCCATGAATAGAGACACCTCCCGCTGGATCAGGTGGCTCAAAGCTCCATCCAACTTGGCCTTGAACACTTCCAGGGATGGGGCAGCCACAGCTTCTCTGGCCAGCTCAGCCAGGTGGCCAACACAGCCACCAGCCTCCAAGGACTCAGTGAATTTGGCCTCTGGGCTCCACGTTTACTTTCCGTCGTGGTGTCAGACTCGTGTCACCTCGGCAGGTTACAAAGGGCATTCGAGACTCCTCCAGGGCTTCTGTTCTCCTCATCAACATCCACTAAATTTGTTTGGAAACCTGGTCTTTAATCTGCCACAATTCTTTCTCTTCTTTTTGCCTTTGTCATGGTGTGACGGGACCCCAGTGCCATTTAGGAGCCACTGTAATCCAAATAAGAAAAATGGAGTTCCCCACTTTCTCAGCATCTACATCTTTTACAGTCTTTTTCCAGCTTAATTTTTACATATCTACATAGGATATGTCAGCTACTATTCCTGTGCTCTAATGCATTGTCATACTTTCTATTTCAATGCCTCTTGAGTGTGATCTATTAAAATGACAGAGCACACTACACTTTGCAATGCTGGGCTAATTCATTCCCACTTTTTAATACAGTTCCTCACATCATTTCCAGCATTCGAGAGAATATGTATTTATTTTAATCACCATGTGCTGCATATAAAATTCTTTTCCTAGGTGAAATTTCCTTTTAATGGAGGCTGGGTCATGAGAGAGCAATTATATGAGTTATGTGCACGTTACAGAATAATTTAAAATCAGCTTTCAGGTCAATCTTTTTTAATTATCTATTTTATCAACTGTTTTTGACTAGCAGTTTAAGTAATTGTGTTTGCCTAATACCTGGAAATGTAATTGCTTTTAGATGGCCTTTATTCTAATCTCGGTGTCAGTGTCCTTCCCTGCACACTGCGCATGTGTGCACCTGCCTGCACGGGGCCAGATTTGCAGTGACAGCTTGTATAACTTATTTATAAAATGACAAATTATTTCAGAATTTCTTTAAGTTCACAGGCTGGAAAGAGGGAAGAACGTCTGCTTGCTGTGGAAAGCCAAAGAGGGTCTGCTAAGTCAAAGGGAAATTACATGAATTGGTGAAGATCATACCTCAAGTGGAACAAAACCTTTAGCTTTAGGGCTGGTCCAGGTGGAAGAGGGGGTGTGCTCCATGAGTGTTGCTTTTTAGCTCCATGGATGTAATTCTCAGGGAATGTAGTGGGATGGAAGATTCCCAAAGGTTTTAGGCATGGAAGCCTCCCCTGGGAGCTGGAGGGAGATGCAGCCTCCTCCCGGGGTTGGCCCAAAGCCAGAGCCAAGTGGAAGCATCAGGCAAAGCCCCTCTGCCCGGGGCCCTCCTCTGTTTCTCAGCTTTGTCTTACCAGGAAAACTCCATATCCTTCACTTTGTGCTCGCTGGAGCAGAGACTGCAGCCCAGCGCCACTTCCACCCCAGCATCACACATGCCTAGGCTGTCACCATCACTGCAGCAGAAGTGTCACGATGAGGCCATCTTGTTAACATAAAAGGATTAGTTCATCAGCAGGCGGTTTCACCGGGTAATGGAGTCCGGGATGTCCAGCTGATGTGCTACAGAAAGAGTAACGAGGTCCTCTGACAGCAATTAGTCCTCGTTCCCAGCAGCAGGGGCAGGAATAAACAAGCAAATTTCCTCGCAGGAGCTGTGGGTGGACAGAGTGAATGCCACAGATACAGACTGCAGGTAACAGTGCCCAGCACTCCGGTAATGTCCACTAATGCAGCAGCACATGTACAAGCCATGATCTGACCATGCTACAGCAGCAGCACCCAGGGGCAGTGGCTGGGGACAGTCTGTGCAAGGCAGACAGGTCCTGGACACCAGAGAGTTATTACAATACGCAGCTGCTGGGTTAATTGTGACTAGGTCTGAATAGGTGTTATCCAGAATGAAAAGCATATCTTCTCCTCTTCTCTTCTCTTCTCTTCTCTTCTCTTCTCTTCTCTTCTCTTCTCTTCTCTTCTCTTCTCTTCTCTTCTCTTCTCTTCTCTTCTCTTCTCATAACCCATTATGCACCTTTCTCACAAAGTTGCTCTCACAGTCACTTTCATACATAATAAACGTATTTACCAGCATCACTGAAAAAAAGACACTTGTTTGAATTTAGCATCCAGAAATCCTATTCATAGAAACATCCACTCATCAGCTGCTTCAGGGCCTCTTGGAGGGCAGCCCCTCTTCTTATCATGTTGTCCAGGTCAGTTCTTGGTATCATTAAGCAGCCGGGAGTAAGTTAGTATTTCTGGTGCATAACATGCTGAACTGCTCTCAGGCCACCAGGGGCCATCAACATTTGAGCCCTGTGCCAGCTGGGATTATTGCTGTGCGCTGGTAGGTAAGTGGCAAATGACCACTTTGGTGTTAGGCCAAGTCTGGCCCGGACCCGACTGCTCAATGCTTCAGCACTCATATTAAAGCAATATAGCAGCGTATCAATTACTAGGAAATTAGCTGCAGAATTGCTGCTGGATGCAAATGTACACAGCACTGACATTTATTTTCCTACCGAGAAAGACTTAATTTTATTTTTGAGAGTGACTAAGGTATTGGCATAGTGCTTTGCGCTTTTCAAATCGTCTCTATTTGAAAAATGAACTATCCCTCAAGGTAAATTAAATGAACCTTTTTCTTTGTTCTTTCAATCCTTCTGCTGGAAGCCTGGTGCTGTTCAGCTGGAACCGTGTGTAAGTCAGAGATACACAGGTCGCTCCTTCGAGCATTGATTTCCCAGGAAGCACATAGACAAAGAAAACCGAGCGGGAATAAAACTAAACAATTCAGATATCTGCATTGTCAGAGGAAATGCAGGGATTTGCTGTGCTCATGAAGGAACAGGAGTGGGTCAGGCCATCAATGACACACTCGGTGGCAGTTTCAGGCATCAGAAGAGAGAAGGGGGTATGTGACCTTGGTGGCAGAAAGGACGGTGTGGGGAGTCCCAAAGCCAGAGATCACCCCTCCACCTTAGAAGGCGCCACACTGTCTCCACACAGACCCACCCACCTGCTTCCACATCAATGTCACAGAATCATAGAATCATCTGGGTTGGAAGGGACCTTTCAGACCATCCAGTCCAACCATCAGCCTAACTCTGATAAAACCCATCACCAACCCATGTCACTGAGCACTGTGTCAACCCGGCTTTTCAATCCCTCCAGGGATGAGGCCTCAACCCCTGCCCTGGGCAGCCCAGTCCTTAAGAACCCTTTCCATGGAAAAATTGTTCCTAATCTCCAATTTGAACCTCCCCTGGTGCAACTTGAGGCCATTTCCTCTTGTCCCACCAGCTGTGACTTGGGAGAAGAGACCACCACCCCCCCGGCTACCCCCTTGTTTCAGGGAGTTGTAGAGAACGAGAAGGTCTCCCCTCAGCCTCCTTTTCTCCAGGCTGAACACCCCCAGCTCCCTCAGCCTCTCCTCACAAGACTTGTGCTCCAGACCCCCTCACCAGCTCCATTGCCCTTCTCTGGACATGCTTCAGCCCCACAATGTCTTTTTTAACTGAACTCAGTGTTTCTGAGCAGCTTGTTCCTCTCAGACTTGCCCCCCAGCCCTGCATGGGGAAAGCTGCTCCCATGAGGTCTGCTCTTCAGAGACCGGCCATGTCCCCTGCTTCCCTGTGCTTTCACTCTCTGTCTCTTTGGTCTGGTTTTCTACTCACCAACACGTTCTGCTTGTTCCCGTTGGCATCCCATTTCTCTGTGAGTGTGAACACACGTGTCTGTGCACGTATCTCTGCCTTTCCTATACATTTGTATATGCGACTGCATGTTTGTATTTCACTTGTAATTGTTTCCTTCTGCCTGCACTGAAAAGCTGTAAATATTCCCATTTCTTCTGGCACGTATGAGCAGTTGTGACTGCAACTAATCACAGCTTCTGCAGGAAGCCTGCCTCTCCCCGTCTGCATTCGTTAAGGAAAAAACAAGGGTTTTTCCCAAAAGATGGAACTGTGTCAGCTGGCACCCACCTGGGGATGTGCTCTGAGCCGGGTGAGCTTAATGTCAGGACTGACGTGCTCATTGTTAACCTCAGTGTCACATTTATTTTTAGGTGTGTTAGGAGCAGGGAGTTATATGACTCAGAGTCACAGATGCTATGTGGTTGGAAGGGATCTCTGGAGATCATCCAGTCCAGCCTCCTGCCAGAGCAGGTCCACCCAGAGCAGGTCCCACAGGAACGTGTCCAGGCGGGTTTGGAATGTCTCCAGAGATGGAGACTCCACCACCTCTCTGGGCAGCCTCTGCCAGGGCTCTGACACCCTCACAGCAAAGAAGTTCCTCTTCACGTTTAGATGGAGCTACTTATGTTCCAGTTTGTGCCCATTCCCTCTTGTCCCGTCACTGGGCACCACCGGAAAAAGCCTGGCCCCATCCTCCTGACACCCACCCTTTCAGTATTTCTAGATGGTGATCACATGCCCCCTCAGCCTTCTCTTCTCCAGACTAAAAACACTCAAGTCCTTCAGTCTTTCCTCATAAGAGAGATGTTCCAGGCCCCTCATCATCTTTGTGGTCCTCTGCTGTCCCCTCTCCAGCAGTTCCATTCTGCCTAAGTAGTAGAATGATATAATTAAAGTGAAAACACATTGAAGTGGCATAAGCCCCCCATATACTCACGTGGAAAAGATCTCCATATACACAGATGTTTGCAGCACATAGTCCTGAAATGGTGCAAATCTGAGAGACCTGAGTCCCTTTGCTTCTTTTTACTTTGAAGTGCAGCTGTATCAGTATCTCAGTACCTCTCTATTTTCATATCAAAAGCAGCACCATTGTTAGAGACAGGGCATTTGTAAAAAGCAATTAATTGAATGAATCTCTCTTATTTTTACCATTCTTGTACTATATATGAATACATTGCAGTTTACATGAATCTAACCCCGTTTGGTTTAAAAAAAAAAAAAAAAAAGGCAGCTAAAAAAAAAATAGAAGAACCTGGGTGATACTTAAAATCTGCCACCTGAACTGGTCTGGGAGGAGGTACAGTGACACTGAAAGCCCAGCACTGAATGAACAGATGGACAGGATAAAAGACGAGGTAATACAGATGATGGAGGATTCAAAGCATTCAAAACGACTTCTCTGACATTTAAAAGGATTTCCCCTTGCACAGACAGTGCTGCCAGGACCTCAGAAGGGAAGCTGTTCCCTGCCTACTCTGCATTTCAGCAGTGCTTAATTTAGCTTAACTTCAGCCACTGGACCTGAAACTGCCCTGGGCACCTGGGAGATTCTGCAAGATAAAACAAAGACTTGCTTATCTATTTGCTTCAGTGTTCATTGTGTGAAATCAGGAAAAGAAATTATTGAAATCAGGCTGCACTGGTTGAAAATAGCCATAATTCATGAAGTGCCCTGCATTTACTGCCCAGCAGGAGATCAAAAGGCATGCCCATGAAACACTCCTCCAGCAGCAGGTCCCCAGGGCTTGAGCTTAGGAGGAAGCCTCCAGAAGGACCAGGTTATTATAGAAAGACCCTGGAACACCAGCCTGGGCCAGTGCCAGCAGGAGGCTGAGATGTCCCAAAGTCTGCTTATCCCTGGGGTCTTCACCTTCTGCTGATACCTCTAAGAACACGTACAGGCCACAGCAGCCTCCATCCCTGCTACAGGCCACAGCAATTCTCTTCTCTCAAGTAAGAGGCAACAGGACAATAGGTAAACAGCCTCAAGTTGTGCCAGGGGAGGATTAGACTGGATATCTGGAAAAAAATTTTACACTGAAAGGGTTATTAAGCATAGGAACAGGCTGCCCAGGGAAGTGGTGGAGTCAGCATCCCTGGAGACAGGTAGACATAGTGCTTAGAGATACGTTTTAGCGGTGGTTTTGTCAGTGTCGGGTTGATGGCTGGACTTAATGATCTCAAAGATCCCTTCCAACACAGACAATTCTATGATTCTATGAATCTCTGTTCCCCATGGGCAGCGATGGGATACAGGAGCCATCAAGGAAGGGGCAGCTAGGACCAGTGATGAATGGAGCCAGCGACACACCACAGAGCTCCTGCATGGGCTGTAAAACCACTTGCCCACAAGTGGGGAATGGAGCCCCAGTTCCCATTACTGTTTGCTGGAGTGAATCTCCTGGGTTTTGGTCCAGCAGGCACATCACAAGCTGGTCCTTCCTGCAGGACCTGCAGCCATGCCAAAAGCTGCCCTATGGAACCGTGGCCGGCACCAAACCCCCTGGGCGAACAACAGCCCGCCCCAGCCCAGGCAGAGCCATTATGATATATTAAGTCAATACAGCAGAGTCTCTCACATTTTTGTCCTGATCTGCAGACATTAATTGCATTCATAATAGCTCCAGGGGGGCTGCAGACTAAATGCAATTTCAATGAGCTATTAGAGCTCGTTCTTGGAAAGGCCCATTAAGGTTGCAGAGCAAGCGCTCGGGAGGAGATGCCATTTGTACTAACCGTGTCGCGAACAGGGGAGAGGGACTTTCTGGAGTGAAAGCAGCATGTGAGGATGCAGGCAACGAGTAGCTCTTCTGAAATCCTTCCAGACCTTCTTGCTTCTGCACAGGATTTGACTTAGGGCTTGAAAATACATGGACGAGTCCTGCTGCAAAAGGTCTTGGTGAACTGAGGCAGCTTTAATAGAATGGAGCTTAGTGATCAATCCTGTTCTGCCAGCATGCTATTCATAACCACTGACTCCAGCTCCACACAACTACAAAAAGTAGCTACCACCCCCCTGGGATTCAATATTCGAGCACAAATAACTCATAAGCGGTGATTTTTTTTTTAGTGCAGTATCAGAAAGCACTGGCACTGCTTAATCTTTTCCTGAGTGAATTTACTGTTTGGCTTTTAAAATGAGGGCACGGCCAAGCCCTTAGATCCCAGCACCGCAAGCAGGGAAGTGCCTACTGAGCAGCTTTGCTTTGCTGGATGCATGGGCTGGGGTTTGCCGTGACCCACTGCTCTGGGGGACGGGAGCCTGGGCAGGAAAAAAGAGCGCTGGGTTTTGGGGGACACTGTATCTGCAGGGTAGATGTGGCACTTCAGGGCATGCTCTAGTGGCCGAGATTGTAGGGGTCTGTGTGTCTATGGATGGGCTCGGTGATCCTTTCCAACCATGCAGATCCTTGTGACTCTGCAGCATCACAGCTTTTCAGACTTTTCATACCTTCATTTTTATGAATATGAAAACAGATTTATAGTACGTTTATAAACGTGTGTGGCTAATTATCATATGCTGCTGTGAGACAGACACTGAGCCACCCTGGAAGAGGCAGGAAGGAGGTTCCGCTGAAGGGGCTGAACAAATCTGGTGGTTTCAGACAAGGCACTGGAAGTGCCGCTTCTTGCGTAACAAATAGCCTGTGTGAGATGGAGACGAGGCCCTGAGACTGTTTTTGAGGCTTTAAATGAAACCAGGTTAAAATAAAACAGTGTTAAATGTGTTTTGTGTTGTATCTCCGCATACACTTCTAATTCATTCTTTCCACTTTCACAGGCAACACGACCTTGAACAAGAGACACGCTGCAGGACCACAGCAGTGACAATATAAAGAATATGAAAACAACCCTGGCTACATAAAAATAAAGACAAGGTCAGGTTTTACTTCTGTCTAAAACTTACCTGGCTGTCCTTTCACTACTTTACAGGACATGAAGAAGCATAAGAGTTACCACCTTCCTGAACTTGGAGAAACAGGTAACTTTGAGAGTGCAGAAGAATTTAATAATTTTTTCTGGATCCAGTATCAAAACCTGGAGAGTGGGTGAACAGCCTCTCTGACCATGTCAGAAAGAGCAGATTTCCCAGAGACCAGAGGGCTGGACACTCTTCAGACTGTGCACCCACGATTACAGACACTGCTATTTCAAAAATCAGACACCAAGAATTTCCAGCCTTGCCCAGTACCCAGCAGACTCCTTTGTTTGAATCCTCAATCCCACCATTAGGCACAAAGTTCTGTTAAAATAATGCGGGTTTGGACATTCTGCCTTTTGCCTGTTTTAAATTATCTTTAACCGTACAAAAAGTTACTGTCTGAGAGGAACACCAGCCTGGGAGTACTGTCTGCTCCTGCTCCGTAGCTCTATTTGCGCTACCCAATCACCCGTTTGGTCAAATATCTTTCTTTAATGACATATTTAATACCCAAATAAGGGACCAAGCTGCCTCACTCCTCTGAGCTGTAGGTACCCAAAGTTGTGCTGGTTTTCTTGGGAAGAGGGAATGCTCCTCGGAGGGAGGAGCAAGGACACAGTTTGTGCCGTGGAGGGACGCACCAGGCTGCAGAGACGTGGTGACAGAGGTCTGTCTGGTTTGCTATTGTTCCATCCCTGGGACATTATCTTTGCCAGGCAAGGCTGGTGGGTGACAGCCTTGAGTAGATATGAATTTAATTGCTGACTTGGATACATGTGTTTAGTCCAAATAAAGCACATGTAAAGACAGAAGGAAGGGCAGGAAAAGTCAGTGCCAGTGGGAAGCAGAGGTTTCTGCTCCGTAATTTTCATCACAGAAGGAAATTGTGCAGCTTCCAACCTCTCAGACTCTCGCCTGCCTTTCCAGATCATCACCACCTTGCTCTGCTGCCCCTCCAGCACGTGCCACCAACCCCTGTGAGACACAGGGTCAGCAAACAGAGTGACTGATCACCGCACTGATGGGCAAGAGGGGCTTGGGGGCGGTGGTGGCATTGGGACGCAATGGTCTGTGCCTGCACATCAAAGGCCAGTGGCTACCACGGCCCAGAAGGGAGTGACAGCACCAGCGTCAATCCCTGCGCTGCACCTCGCGTCACTGCTGTCAGACACTGGGCAAAATTCATTCTCCTTCCTAAAAGCTAATCTCCTTATAACAGCATTTATACATAAATTAATGAAAGATCAAAATATGAAGATGTTCATTTTTGATTATTTGCCCATTTACAGGAAATTCAGTTAAAATTGTTTAGTTTTATCATCACGAGACAAAATAAGCATGACAGGAAATTCTAGCCCCTGGATTATGTAGATAACACACAGAAATGTCATTTACATTTTCATTCTTTTCACAGAGCAACAAACCCATGCTTGCAAGCAAATCAAAATTCAGAACTTAATTGGATTTTTATATTCTCTTTAAACAGGTAATATTGTTTTTCTTCTTTTTATTATTGTATCTGAACACTGGATTTCATTTTGAGAGTGTGCCACTGAAGGTGAGAGGCCCTCTGTGCTAAATGCTTCATTTAACACCATTAAAACCTACACGTTTGAGGATTTAGATTGCTGAATGCCGGTATTTCAGTATTATTGTTAAAGAAGGGAAAGGCTATGGAGAATTATTTTCTTGGCTGTATGCACGAAGGCAGCTACATGTTAATAGATTCAGACAAGACATGCACATATCTGCATGCATGTGCACAAATACCCTTACACATATTTATATGTCTACCTATATGCGTATCTATGTATGCAAATGTGAAGAAAATGTTCCAATAACTTATCTCTGCATGATCGTATTTTTGCCACAACTCGACAAAACCATCTGAGGAATTAAAAAAAAAAAAGCAGCATGTTTTGTCTGAGCCTTTCTGAAAATCTACTACGGGATGAAAATAATGGAAAAAGTTCACCATTTCCCTTTTTTTTTTTTTTTCCCCTGCTTATCGTAANNNNTTTTTCCCCTGCTTATCGTAAGCTTCACCAAGGTCACACTGCCTGGTTCTGCATTTAAGCCTCTGTCTCTGGCGTTGGTCAGGAAAGTCCAAGCAGCTTCTTGGCGACTGTGGGTCAGGAAGCCCAGTCTCCCCCAACACAGGGATGCTACATCCCAGCTGGGGGAGAGCCTTGTTAGGGCAGAGTAAGGAATACCCCTGAGGAAACTTCACTCATGTGTTCATCTTCTCATTGAAGAAGATACTGAAAATGGGACTCTGGTAGAAAACAGCCTTCGTAGGGGCAAAGTCACCTCGCTGAACTCCATGCTCTGTCGCCAGCCCCAACTCCGGTCAGGGGACACCACAGCGCCTCAGACCTCCCAGCACATTCCTGCTCTGTGGCACTGGGAAGCAAGGTGTCCCTCCACACAGGCCATCTGCTACCAGGAAAACACCTGAAATTATGCAAACGTTGAAATGATGAGACCAGCATTTCTTGGGCAGCACTCCTTGCTGCTCACAGCCCAGTGGGAGGGCTGGCAGGCACAAAGCCATCCTTCTTGTGTCCCCGCACAACACGGTCCTGCTTTGTCCGAGGGTGACAAAGGTCTTCTTGCAAACACACACATCCCCTTTCACGTGACGAACACTCCATGACCCTGAAGAATTCATCGAAGTGGAAGCTCAAGTCAGAACTCCTCAGCACTAAACAAACACACTTGGACTGATCCCAGCCCTTCCTCTACTCCGGTTACTTCTGGTCAATGTGTGTGGCACATCACACCCGGGGTGGGAACTGAGCAGGGAGGCACCGCTCACTGAGGGCCAAATTAGAAAACTGCCGTTACCTTCCGGAACTATTTGACCACAAACGTCAGCAAATCCACAGGGGTAGGAGCTTTCTGGCTGAAGTACAAAAGTCTCTGCATTAATTCTCTGCATGTCGCATCGGATCATTTTCAAGTGCAGGACTTAAAACTGATAATGGCAGACACCTTCCTGTATCTTTTGTGTTTTCCTACCATCAGCGATGCCAGATTCAACACCTGCCAGAGGCTACATCATTGTGTAAATTAAAACTGTACTTGGCCTCCTCTGCACTGACCTTCCTCCCGGGTTTTCACCTGTGCTTCCATCCACCTGAGACAGAACCTCCACACCTTCAACGCCACACATCCCTTGCATCATTTGAAGGTTTGACCCTCATTTTATAAGCTGTGTTTATGATGGGTTGCAACTTAAATGAGGATGTGGAATAACTTTCCATAAGTGAACCTTTTCCACACAAACCCACACCTCAGTAGTAAGTAAGGAAGGGGTAAGAGTCACGCTTGGGTGTTAACTGTTCTCCAGGTTTCTGGCTGCCTAGATCTCTGCATTCCCTGGGAGTTCACAGGTATGAGTCTGTCAAAAAGCCATTTTTGTATTATTTCTACCCAACCTAGAGTAAAAAACAATTCTTAAACACATAATAGGAAAACCTGCTCCCACCAGGATATCAAGTCCTGCTTTGTAGACATCAAAGGTTTGTCTAATTTAGATGACTTTGGCATAACTGCCATAATTCTCCGTGGTTGATCCCAGCCTCCTGGCACCTCTCCACTGAGTCCAGGGCTGAAGGTGGCCAGCCCAACCCACACATGGTTGCCAGCCCGGTGTGAGACACCAGCACAGATGGGCCCTCCCCAGCCTCCCCACTCGCCCAGAGCTCCAGAGGACACCTGCACAAACAGGGCCCACAGAAACAGGCACAGAGAAAGCAATTTCTGATTTTCAAAGAGTTTTCTGAGTGGGTTTTTTTCCTCTCTCACTTTTGGTTTTGTTTTTGTTTTGTTGTTGGTTTTTGTTTGTGAAAACAACAAACCTGTTTTAGTAATAGCCAAAGCGCAACCTCCTATGAAGTTAAAAAATAAAACACAGTTGGTAAGAGAATTTTTCATTTGTATCTCCTGTGAGATGATATCTGAAGACACATTTCTACCAAAAGTATTTTTGATACATAGCTATTGTTTTGAGTAAATAAATAAACTGAAGAAAGTATTGGTTTTCAGCATAAAATTCGGACATTTCTGTTGAATGACAACACTTCTCCCTTCCAGAAGGAAACACAGAATGGTATATCCCTTTCCTTCTGGTCCTCATCCTCCAAAACAAACAAGGCCCTTTCCTCTGGGAGAAAACCCATCCTCTTCCCATCAGCCCAGTACACTATTGCCTTTTCCAAATGGAGATGAGATTTATACTCACTGGTACCATCTGCTTTCCTTTAGTTCCTGTTCCCACAGTGTCCCGTTTATCCATGTTCCTGTGGCATCGAGCTGCCGCCGGGGTGATGGTCGGACTGTGTGTGATCACGTGTGGCTGACGCCACTCGGGTCTTCCTGCAGGGAACAGTTTGACGCCTCAGGCCTCAAACCACATTAAAACCTTCTGCCTGGTGAACAGATTAATTTGTAACAAGACCTAAAAGCCATGAATTTGTCCATGTTTTGTCTAAAATACAAGCTCAACATCGCTCATGCTTGAGGCACAGGGAAAATGTGGAACGTGCCCTCTAAGGGCTTTGTTTCTCTTCCTCCTGCCGAGGGCCATTTGTTGTCTCGCCACCTCACTGACCCAATGCAGCATCTCAGCAGCATCCCAGCAGCACACTACAAGGAGGCAGCACTAATTAGAGTTATCAAGCCCACCGTGACGCTGCCGTGATGCCACACACACGCCGCTACACAGAGTGACCCACCGTCCCTCCCTCCACCCCAGCGGCTGCAGCCCCACAGCTCTCTAGGGAACACAGAAGGTCACTAGCTCCTTGGGGCAAATCTCCTTCAGAGTCTGTGCCAAAACCCCACTGCTTTTCCTTAGAATAAGCCCAGCACTCTGGTAGATTGTCCAGTTTATGCCTCTCTTCTTAAATTGGATCTCAATGAAGTGGACATGGACCCACACCCTTCAGAAACAGTTCATTTTCTACTGGATCAACTCCAAAAGCCTCATCAGGAAACAGTGAATGAGCTAGAAATTAAGTTATAAGACACGCTATTATTCATGTATTAGAACACAGGAATTGACAGGTAACAATAAATACCCTCATGAGTGTTATAACAATAAATACAGCCTAAACGGGAAGAAAAAAATCTGGTTTTTTCTATTCTCTGGACTTCTGAGGCACAGACTTACTTTGAAAATGCTGGTTTAGACTTCATTAAGAAACAAGAGCCAACAATACCAAAATTTCTTCTCTTTCTTTTTGGAAACCCAATCAAAAATACAGTACAAGTGATTTTGACTTTTTCCAATAATTCTGCTATCTAGTTGTGCTCCTTTAATTAGCTATCAGCAGCACTTAATTTATTTCTAGTGTATTGTTGCTAGCTTTTTGCATATCTCTCCCAACCTGAGAAAAATCACAAAAATAGACCTACAAAAAATTAATCTTCCTGTTCCCTGTGCAGAGATATTAAAATGGTAATTGCAGCCTTTATACCTCTAAAACCTGTTTCTACTCCTAGATACTTATCTGAAAGCCCAATGAAACTGTGTGATAGCTGTTGTTGATGCTACTTACACGTTACTGGAAGTTATTGAGATCTGATAATAATCGCTGCGCCCTGAAAGCTTCACAAATTTCATCGGTGCCTTTGATTTCTGTACTGAAGGGTGATCGTCTGGACAAATAAACTCCATTTATTAATCCTTAGCATTGTACTTACCTTTATTTATTGTAGCACTGGAATAAATCTTGTCATCCGAAAGATGTTACACTCAGCTTGCAACAGAGCAATTTCTTAAAAACCTAGGGCTTAACTACATCTTGTTTCCCCACGAGCAGGCAGGTCACGCAGTCAGATCCCACCTCACTCCTTACTGTAATTCACCGCCCCATGGAAACACCTTCTCAGCCTTAAAGGCTTCTCAGAGCCGCTCTGTGACCCGGGATCTGACAGAGCCAGCCTTCCCTTATCATTTGGACATAGCACCTGCACACTTCAGAGCCTCCTAAAGCAGGAAGGATGGTGGCACATGATAGGACTTTCTTGGTTTGGTCGTTTTTTTCCTTTTAGATTATTTGAAGAGTTTGTTTTCCACAGACCTGGGCATGGAAAGGCTAAGCAAGAACTACCCACAGCTGGAGGCACCTTCTCACTCATGCTCCAAACGGGTTTTTCGGGGACCACAAATGACAGATTATTCACCCCAAACCTGTGACCTGTGCTGAAGTGGTGAAGCAAAGGTTCTGATTAAACAAATGGCAGAGAATGGAGAACTTTTGGAAACTCTGTATTTTTCACTCCAGAAGAAGTGGTATCAGAGAGAGAAGGAAAAGAACAGGTTATGCTGCTAAAAACTCCTCTAGCGTTCAGATTTCTTTTAGTGTTGTTTGGCAAGTTCTCACGATGGGCAGCTTCTAAATGCCCTAGAGTAATTGCAAAAGAAACCCCATTAAGAGACCCTGACGAGGGGAACTATTAAAATTGAATATACAGTTGACTGTGAGAATTTCCCTCCTTCATTTTTGTAGCAAATAATATAGTTCTACTCTGTTTTTTGACTTTCACCAAAACTGTTAACTACAACCCTATAAATTCATCCTTACTGTCAATTAAATAAATAAACATTGTCTATGTGCATTAGGAAGAGATACAAAACAATTCAATACCAGGGTTAGTTATTGGGGAGGCTTTTTAATGAACACAAATTGATGTAATTAAAATAAATCTGCTTGTCACATTTCTTGAGTAGATGCCCTGTAGCCATTCCTGTAGAACACTCCAGCAGAATAAAAACTGGGCCAAAACCATTGTCTTTCCTGAGATTAAATGGGAGCTTCCTGCTCTCCAGGATTTCAGAGGTACACCCGGGGGACACTGTTTACCTGAACAGTTGTTGAAACATCAAGAAGAACAAAAGCCAGTGTCATTCAGTTTAGTGGCCAGTGCAACCCAAACCACAACACTCAGCTTTTTGTTAAATTTTATTTTTCTCCCTGGCATCACCTTCTTTTTACAGAAGGAAATGAGTAAATAAAAATGCTTTTCCGTATCACTCATTATAGGCTGCTGGTAACTAGTTGGTAGCTTCTATGAATTCTCCTTTTTGCAAAGTATCTTGCAAAGTGTGATGCAGTCATAGGTCAGGACCATATTTACAACCAACATGCAAGGTTAGAAATGTTGGGGGTTTTTTGTTACAAGACCTCTGTCCCTCTCTTTCTTCCTGTCCCTAAAATAATAACAAGATCATCAACATTTTTGATATTTAGGGACTGGAGATAAGAGTTATCTCTGGCCCAGCAGCTACCAGGTATGGCTATTAATAAACTGTACGAGCTGGGGGAAGCAAAGCGCTAAAGGAGCTCAGCCGTAATATATTATATGATTTCAAACTGATTGAGATTAATAAAAAATTATCAAAAATCTTTGATCTCTGAGTCCTATGCTCTGGTGGTGATGATGTCTAGTGTGGAGGTGTGTGCCCAGAGCTCCCTTCTTAAACAGCTCTGAGCTCAGCTCCAAGGACACTGGCATTAGCATATGGGTCCTCCTGACAAAACAAAGGTTATTGGTCACCTCTGATTGCGCGGTCCCATTCTTGAGATTGCTCTGCAAAGAGCAAAGTGGCTTTACAGCAAAGACAAGACGTAAGAAAATAAATCCCATCTCTGACAGCACCACCATTGTACCCCTCACCTTCACTCTGGCTTCTCTAACCTCTCAAAGTGAAATCCCGTTGCCTCTGTCTGATAAATTCTCCAAATCACCTTCCATTTCAGGAGTTCTCCTATACATGGCAAAAGTATTGCAGCTGGAAAACAGAGAATGGATATTTTTTGTGTGCAACACTGTCATTGACAACTAGAGCCTCTCGCATCCCCTCTTCAGGGAGAGGAATCTCACTCTGTGGATGAATAAAGAGCTTGGGTCTCCAGGGCCATCAGCCTTTAACAAACAATAAAGGCATGCAATGGCATAGAAGGGAATATATATCAGAATGGTCCTTATTAATAACACAGTGTATGTTTATCTCCAAGAAAAGAAGGCCCAGTGACTCTCATACACCATGAAATTCCCACACACCACGACATCATCTGTGGCTGCCAGAAAGGTAAAACTTGAATAGACATCGGTGTTCTTAGCCCAAGAGAGCCGCACGTTTAGAGGGAGGAAATCCCAGCACTCCATCTCTCCCCAGGCAGTACAATGTACTGATCCTTATAATTGCAAGCACAAGATTTAAAAATATTTCCACTGCCTCAATGAGCCATGTTGCAAACTTACAGTGTACCAGGTACTGCCCTGGGCTCTGCGGCACAACAGCTAAAGTCCTTACATCTGGATACACATCTCTCCACCCTTAGAAGATGGCGGCTTTGATGAAGGCATCGAGCAGGGAAGCACAGGAGTTCATTTATAGAACGCTTTTAGGGTGAGGCAGTTCTGCTCTTTTCAGCATATAAATCTTTCCCTTTGTTCCCCCAGTCTCTCTTCTGATTTTTCAACGTTATTATCTCAATGCTTTTTCCTTGGTGCCAGTTCCTCTGAACCTGAGTTCACAATGACTCACAGCAGGGAGGCACAGACAGAGCTACCACCAGAAGCCTCCTCCCTGGAGAAGCTTCACAATGCTGCCTATTATTTAGCAACTTGAAACGCTGGTTTAATGGCACACATCTCTTAAACATCCCCGTCTTTCACTTGTTCACCCCAGAGACCCAAGCCAAGGAGGTGTACCTCCACTCTCCCCAACCCACCCTCCCCACTGTGCATGAAGGCTGGGGGGCTGCCAGTCTGCAGGCTGTGACTCCCTGCACTGGGGTTCAGCACGTTTATGCTGTGGGCTCCAAAGCTCACATATTCACCCACCGGTGAAAGACCTGAAAATGGTTAGAAAAATCCAGCAAATCTTAGGGGAGTATTAAATTTGGGGGTGTTTTCCTGCTCTGACTGTGCTGGGATCAGGGTTTCAAACTTCTCTGATGATGCAGTAGAAGGTAGAAGACTTCCTTAGTAGAAGCAAACTTTCTTTAGCAGAAGATCTCTCTTATTGCAGTTTAAAAAGTTGGCCATCCCTCCTCTGACTCCCACACAGCATTTATTCAGCAGGAGATGAGAGGAGGGATACTAGGGATATACAAACAAAGTTCTGGAAGGAAATGATCTCCCCTGGGCTCATTAGTGAGGACAAAAGTGCAGACCCTTCTGCTTCTGCCTCCAGCCTTGCAGGCTGAGACCAGGACAGAGGGCCATGAGGTGGTACCGACAGGCCCTCAAACTACCCACCAACCATTTACCTCTGGCTGAATCGTTCCTTCTGAATCTCTCTCTTCCAGAAACCACAGCAGGTGCAATCCAATACCGGGCACTGGCTCACAAACAGCTACTCATTTTCAAGAAATCTTTCACCCCAACCCTTTGTTAGACACTTCCCAGGCAAACACAGGGTGACAGAAGGTGCAGGTGAAGCGACAAGTTGGACCAATGGCACACAACAAGCACAGCGCTGGGGTTTGGCTGTGTCTGGATGAACGGGACAACAACGTGAGCCCAGCAGCGGTTCGGGATTCTAAATTCACCACGTGATGCTAAGCATCTCTCCTCACCTCTCAAAGAGTATTTTTCCCTTGACACGTTTGGTTTTGAGTTACCCATATGCAGGAGAAGGTCCCCAGAAGAAGGTCTGTGCACCGTAATCCCTTGTTGGTTGACCTAGTCACAGTCTCAACATTTATACAACTATTACTAGCAGTAGTTGTAAGAATAGAAATAATTACGGGTTTTACAGTCCCATGGCCCATGTAGCAGTTCACTGCAGTTCAGTCATTAGTTACAGGAAGTCCAAGATCTTAATGGTGACGTTCAGCCCCTGGGATGACCAGACACAGGGCACTGGTTGAGCCCTCACAGCAAAGATTGCTGTTTACAAGGTACTGCAGAGATGGCAGCGCTGCACTATTAAAAACCTATTAAATTAATTGAATTCAAACAACCAGCCACAACAACAAGAAGGAAAGAGTGTGTCTCTTCCAGGACTGATCCTGACAATATTTAAAACATCCAGCTACAGCCTTATCATTAAGCGTTAATACAACAGACCCCAAGGATATTTACCGACTGCTGTTAAGAAACATTTTGGAACGGACACTGGGCTCCCAGTACAGCCTACACTAAGGTAACACTTCCCAGAAGTTTATTTGTATTTCAAAGAAGAACACACTGACCGTGTTCACACTTTCCAATATTTCTTCCAGACACAAGGGATTATTTACCCATGCTCGCATGCAAATATCTCATCTAATTCATTTTGTTCTTCTAAAATGCTGTTTAAATAAAGCTTTTCAGGGAAATAGAGCCTGTTTCAATTTATCTTAGCTGAAAGTAGGACTATAAATCTCTTCAGTTTCCTTTATTGATCTTAAACAAAATTACAAATATAAATTACAGCTGCTGCAAATTAAATGTTCTAATGACTGTGTTTGAAAGCAAATGCAATAGCGTCAATAACACATTAGATAAGACACAGCAAGAGCTGCACAAACCTACCATTCGCTGGTGAAATCAAAAAGATTTCTGTGGAAACCCACAGCCAAGGGGGCCCTTCGCCTACAACTGGATTTCTCTCATATCTCTGATTAATTTATTAGATTAACTACACCAGATCTACAGGACGTGCAGACGGTTTAATGCACCCACCAAGAAAACTCAATTTTTCAATTGGTTTGTCAAGACACTGTAGTTTCAGGGCCCAACAGCCACTGAAAGTGCTGCTCTTGGAAATCCTTCTTGTAAAGGCACATAAATGGTAAAGCTTTGGCTGAAACTGTATTGACTCTCTAGGAAACCAGCAAGACTTTGTGCACTGGACCAAGGCAGGAATCCATAATGGCATGTAGTGCTGAGTCACCAAAACTGAAGAAGCAACATATATTCCATACAGCACACACTAAAATAAAATATATATATAAATATGTCTCCAGAGTAACAGTCCTATCAGTTTTCTTCATTCTTGATCTCACAAAAAGCACTGGCCGCAGGGTCATGCTCTACAAAGACAAATATCAAGTGATGCTGCATCAGGTACGATACATTTCTTATAAAGAAGCTTCTATTTCACAAAGCAGCATAATCATCAGTTTTCTACAGCAGTGACACTGACCCTTGTGCACAGAAGTATCTGTTTACCAGGTCATGAAATTGCAAGTCTAATAGCAGTGACTTTGCTGCACTTGATAAAACCCTAAAACATGGCATATTGCTGCTTACTGAGCTTTAACAAGCACCGACACTGGAGGGGAGACAACGTTCTTGTTACCATCAAAGAATTTTAAAATCTTTCAAAAGCCTTTCTGCTTGTGATCTGTGGACATGCATTTTTCCTTCCCTCCAGTTCTGTCACTCCTTTCTGGTAGAGGCCACACTACAAATAGGCAGAAAAACTGACTCTTTTTATGCTTTCTTAAGTTTTGTACGATCACGAAGCCTCTCTGAGTATGTGTATCTGTGTGTAGTCAGGTATTAACATTCCTACAAATGTTATCAAACAGGCAGCTCAGTAACAAGACAAATGAGCTCTCCATTTATCTGGAGATAAACACAGGACACAGGGACTGGAAATCCTGTCGCCTTTGTGGCTCACGGACTAATTGCCTCTCAGCAGAATTCAATTGGTTTGATAGACATCGTTGTTTCAGGGCCCACTCAAAGTGTGGCTCTGGGGAAGTCTGGCTTGTAAATGCACATCAAGGGCAAAGCTTGGCTTGTGTCGACTCTTTGGAAACCAGCAAGGCTCTGCACACTGGGCACACAAGCAGGAATCCAACACTGGTATGTGGTGTGGCACGTGCATTCCAGTCATACTCTAAAGCTCACATTCAATAAGGCTGGTAGAACCTCTATCTCTGAGGTTCCTACATGGGGGCCTCTCTGAGCAGGCAGGGATGGCCCTCCATCCCAGGACAGCATCGATGTAAACCAGCCTCTGACATTCTGCTTCATCCTTCACTGTACATTGGCTCCTGCCACTTTATGTGTGAATTACTTTGACCTTTACCTGTATTTGATATTTTCTGGTACCAAAATTTGACACTTAATAAAGGAAATTTCAAGAAAACATCAGCTAGCAAGCTAAATGACTGCACAGAAAAGGCAGGTTTCATAATGAACAGATAAAGTTATTGCCTTGCTGAGTGCCTAGAGAGATGCCCCCTATTTCAACCTCAAGTTGCCCAAAGCAGGATCTCCTGCCTTAACACCATAGTTTTCTACTGATTCTTTTTCAAAATACCCAGGTCTTTTATTCAGCTGTACTGGGTGATAGCGCTCTACATACCTGTCTTTGGGAAGATTCTCCTCCTCTTCGTTATCGTCACTCAGCCCAAGCTACTCTGTGTGTAGAAGTTCATACACGTACAGATTCCAGTATCTCCCATGGGAATATTCTGCAAAAATCATCTGCTGGATGCAAAAGTTCAGCTGAGAGAATTATTAACATCCAACACTAAACGCTGTAATCTTAGTGCTAAGTGGGAAAGGGGCAATTAGAGAGATCAGGTTAAATACCTTTCACAAGGCCTACAAGCTACAAGGCTTGAAATGTTTCCCCTTGGAACAGCACCTCGGTAGGATGGGGTCTGGGCAATGGTGACCAGGGTGGAGAGAGCCTGGCCCCTCTCCTGCCATTATTTGCAGAAGTGAAAAGCACAACCTGAGCCTTCAAAACTCTCCTGGAGCTCTACAGGCAGAAGGGACATGAAAATCTCTTTGATCATGCTTAAATATGTGACCAGGCTTTGGAAGTTTAATTACCTTAAGCCATGAGAGGGCAGAGAATGAGGGCAATGACAAAGAGAAGGAAAAGGAGAAGAAATGAACTTTTTCCAGGACAACGAGATGTTACTATTTATGAACCTGCAAGAGAATTAGAGCTGAAATAATTAGACAGAAAAAGAGATTTTAATTAATGATGGTAATTCTTATGAAAGGAACCAGACTGCCAGCCCTAGAAACTGCCAGTTCTTTTTATCCATAATGTACATACAATCTCAATGAGACTATCGCAAAGATTCCCAGCACAGGTCGATACCTGGAGCTGAGAAGTCCAACATCTGACTGGTCATAGGTCTTGGCTTCTGCTGCAGCTGAGCTTCTCAATTAGTATAGTTGTTCACTACATCAATTCCTTGGTTCAAGCAGATCCTTTGACATGGGCCAACTGATCTCCAGAAACTGGAATCAGCTTACGGTGGTGACCAAGAATCACAAAACCTGCTAAAATAGATGTAGAGTCACAGGTTCAAATCACCACTGCATCGATGTTGCCACCTAAGAAAGTCAAGGTAAATGGATTATCAGTTCCCTCCAGTACTGAAGTAAGACTTACAAAAATTTTGAAAAGGAAGGAGGGAAGGAGGGAAAAAAAGGGAGGGAGGGATAGAAAGATGGAGGGAATAAAAATGAAATCTTTCTTTCAGATCATGCCATTATGTTTAACTTCCAATCACCTTGTTTCGAAACAGCAGTCACTTTATCCCTGTCCTCATCAGGGTCATGAGGCACCTTGTTGTGAAAAGAGCAGCAGCCACAGAATTTGTTCCTGAATTGAAAAGTGAGGGGGAAGGACTGGTTTTTCAGTTGTTAATAAAATGCTGGAGTACTAAAATGTCCACACCTTTGCAGCTGAATGGAGAATTCCCCTCCCAAGCAGAGTAGCAGATCTGGGGTACACATCCTTGGGTAGAAGGAAAGTTAGTCTTGCGGTCCCGAAAAATTTAATTTCTTGTCCCTGTTGGTTAACCAACCCAGCTGGCTTAAACTACATCTGAAAAGGAAGACCTTGCGGCAGCTCTCAGCCTCCCATGGCACAGAAAGCAACGATCCCCACTACTTGAGCCCGATATGAAACAGATGAAGGCACACGCACAACTTCACTGTAACGCGAGTATTTCTATTACCTGGGTCAGAGAGTCTGTGCAGTCACTCTCCAAAACCCGCTGTTATTAATTCAGCAATTATAGCTTTATGGTGGCAGGGAATCCTCGGTGTTTAAGCTGGCACTAGAAAGCTGTAATTCTGAATGGGACATGACATGAATTACTGGATTGCTGTAATTTTTCAGCTTTTCATGCATTTTCACTGCATATATTAAAAATACAGTGAGTAATTCACTTTTAATTATGCAAATCGAAAGACAGTAAGACAAGAGATGGATGAGTTTTTAAATACCTGCTCTGCCTGACCACCTGGGGCTAGAATAGAACATCCACCAGCTAATCAGGTAACCTGGCCCACCACGCTCCTGCCTGTACACAGAATTATCTCTTCTTAGTATTCAGCACTGTTACAAGAGCAGAGAGTACGGGAAAGAATTTGCCAAGCAAACGGAAAACAAGGAAGCCAGGAAAAGTCAGACCTCCTCCTGCCTTCCCCACTTCCCCCAGTCCTCACATCTGACATCAGCCTGAGTCCTCACAGCCTTCCAGGGATCTTTGTGCTTTAGAATTTGGCAATATCTTCCTGATGTCAGGGCTCAGTTTTACTGGGACAGCATCCTCAGCCACTATTTCTCAAGGAAAGGAAAAATTAGCCCAATAGAGGTATTACAAATAACTTCTAACTGGAATATTCAAATCAGGACCACAGCATGCATCATTTTCCACATTCTGCACCTCTACCCTTGGCTTCTTCACTGCTCCTCAGCAAAGCCTATGGCTGCAACTGGCTTTTACACATCCACGTCCATGCAAAAGTCCTGAGTTTGTTGTGAAGGAGAAAAAAGTTCCACTGCTCTCAAAGACATTGTTGTTAAATTATAAGATAGCAAGTGCAAGTAATGATGGCTTGTTAAAAGTCTAGTGGCTGTATCTAATAGCTGCAGTGTTCAGAGCAGTAATTACAGAGGCGAGAGATTGCTGAACATGTGTAAAAAAGGAAATAATTGGGGTAGCAGTCATGCAAAAGCTTCTGGAAGCCTAGAGCAATAGTTATTTTGCCCTCCTACTGATGTGCTGCTTACCCAGGATATGGTGCTTGGAAACTCACTCTCTTTAACGAACATTAAGTTTAGGTGTTCTCTATCCAGGAACCCCCAGGCTTCACATCCAGCACATCAAGTTTAGGACACAGAAGTAAAATTCCACAAACAACTTATCTCCTTGCCCTGAAAGGGTACATCTGCCTCGTCTCCTTGGAAGCCTGGGAGAACTTTCAAGGCAGCAAATAAGCAGTGGAAATCTCCAGCATCCTACCAAGAAGAGGGTGCTACAGGAGGTGCTCACAGGGCACTGCTGTGCCAAGTTCTTCACATGAATATTTTCAAGCCAGGTGGAAACTTTTCCTTTTCTCCAATCTCTTCATCCTCCTTTCCCTACCCAGCGATGCCTCACTGCCATTTTCAGTCTTGCATCTCTAGAGGTAGCTTCTTGCAGCTCCCTCTGCAGCTCTTCTGTGTGCTGGCGCCATTTAGAACTCTCCTCAGTGCCTGCTGCACTCCTCTTCCAAAGAATCATAGAATTGTCTGGGTTGGAAGGGACCATCTAGTACAACCAATAACCTAACTCTGATAGAAAAAAAAAGAAAAACAACAACCCAAAGAAGACACCTTCCTCAGGGGGAGTGGGTGGTTGGAGTGGTTCTTCTGTCATGTCCTTGGCACTGCTATTACAAACTTCACTCAGGTATGGTAACCTGCCCTGAAACCCTGGAATTCAGCCATATTCTCAAGTTTTTTGAAACTCCCAGCTCAGCTCTGGCAGACCTGCTGATCACAGCCCTTACAAATCCAGCCAGAATTGAGCATTACCTTCACTTCACAGCTTCTGCAGAAACCTTAGTCATGCATGAGTCATCTGCTGTCTCAACCACTACTACTTCTTCTACTATTGGGTTAAATTCCTGCTCTTTACAGAGTGAAGCACAGAATTAGCTGATTTACTTGTTTATCTGCTTTACAAAGACGTGTCTTGTTGGGCAGGGGAAAGTCACTGTTTCAGTCACTCACCACCATACATCACCAATGTGCTCCCCAATTCCACTCCTGAGCCACTGAGAGGTTTCTCTCCCAGTCTCACCACAGAACACCTCTGGCTAGACCTGACAAAATCTCTGAACACATGGTTTCTCGATGAACTCACAACCAATGGAGTTAAAGAACTGAGGTACCGTTTTCCTCCTGCAGCAGGAGAAGTAGCTCTTGCTGGTTGTGAACAGAAGAGCCTGAGCTCCTTCATTTTCCAGCCTCGCTGAACGAAAAGCTGATTCGTATTTATAACCAGAAGGAAATGAGAAGCACAAAAGGAGATGTTGACAGTGTGATTAAGGATTTCTTTTAAACTACAGAATAAAGCACAATTAATATCTTGGCTTGAGGGAGATTAAAGACTTGTGTGAATTCTACCATCCTCCCCTGATATCACCATTATGTAGCAATGGTTCTTAGAACTCTCTTAAAATTAATTCTGCAATACACGTCTTCTGCCGGTTCTACCAACCAAAGACTGCAGAAAGATCAGCTTGTAATAAGAATCACTTTAACCCCATTTACTTTCTTAATGTCAGCGGTATCATAGAGATCACTTCTAACCTCGCATGTTAAGTAAAGCAGTTAATTGTGCTGCTGTACCAGGTTTAGACATAAAAGGCAGAATTAATAACAGGTTTAAAGAAAAGGCTTAGAATAGGAGTTCTGAATGCAGAAAAAGGGCTGGTGTGAGTTAATATCAGCTTGTAAATAGAAAGCAAGGTTACAATATTTGGTTAAAAGACAAGACCAATAAAGGTTTTGTTATTGATCTGAATGACTGATACATTCAATGGGGTATCGAAAACAAATATTTTTATGAAAACAAAATGCCAGACCAGAAATACCTGTTTGTGAGCTTGCCCCAAAGGAACTCCCACAGTTAGTACAGACCAAACACAGACTCCAGGACCCCCTTCAGCCCACACAGCGCAGGTCCCGGGGGAGCTGGGCTCTGGTGCGGGTACCTCCACCCAGCGGGTGACACGGGGTGGCCTCCCCCTGCCTGGGGTGGGAGTGACACCACAGGACCCGGGTTGGCATCGGCGCTGGAGGAATTTGGCGGCACCCCAAGGCACCCACAGCACATCCTGCCAGGGGGTGGGAGGCAGCTTCTTTTGTGAAGGCAAGTGGCCAACCTTCAGGTCTGCAAAAAAAAAACCCAAAACACTGTGAGTCAATCTGCATCTTTAAGCACCTGAATACCTTTTTTAATACCTTTACTCTTAATGGTCTTAATACCTGCTTAGAGCGAGCGGGAGTGTAGGTTGGCAAGGAAAGATTAGAGACTTTCAGCTCATAATTCATTTCCCAGGCTGTTCCTAGGGCACAGCAATTATGCACCTTCCCTCAGCCAGGACAGACTGTGAAATGACTGCATTGTCCTTAACGACTAAATCAAAGTAAGCAAAAAGGTAAGTAAATGTTTTCTACCTGACTGCTGCCATTTTATAAAAAAAAAAACCCTATTGAATGTAAAACGAAAGGTATCCATAGGAACATAAACAACTTGTGCTTTTTTTTTAAAAAGTTTTAATAATCCAAGGCATTGTTTAAAGAGCAAAGCTGTTATAGATTTACGTAGCTGATTTCTTTCTGAGTACACCAGAATACTGATCCTTCTGACAACAAACGCCACAGAAAGCAGAATTATGTGAGTTACTGTGAAACCAAAGTGTATTTGTGCAGGAATAAAAAAGGAAGAATTGGGACAATAATGAGCAACCAAATAGTAACACAGCTAAGGGTGCTGCTTTGCAGGAGACAAGTGACTATTGTGAACTCTGAAGTGCCCATGTAATGAATCACAAGAGCCCACTAAAATGAGAGCAAACATATAAATTCTTCTTATTTCAGTATGTACAAATACCAAAGCAATTTTTGGTTGTTAACCTCCACAGCTTGAGGACAATACGTTCATCGTTATTGTACAGCACTTCGCTCTTCAGAAATTCTCTGTCTATTGGTTTTGATGTTTCACTGAAGCATCGTGTGTGCCTGAAAGGAGGCTCAATATCAGACAACACTGAGGAGATCATAAAAAAGTGGAATTTTTTTTTTTAAATATCAACCAGAAAATGAAGCAAACTGATACTACACGTTATTTCTGACAATGCAGACTGTGAAGAGATACTCAAACTACTTGGATTTTTGCTTTTACATGGATTTCATAGCTCCTCCTTTTCCTAAAGAGCTCAAGAGCTGTCAGTTTAACTCTTTCACCCATGCTGCTGTTTCATCTCGGGGTGCCTGACCTCCACAGCTCCAGCTCAAGCACTCCTGTTCTACCTCCTCTGTCCCCCTCAGGGTCCCATCGAGGACCACGGCCGAGCCTTCTGCCAAAGAGGGTGACTGCCATTAGCTAAGCGAGTGCAGGAGCTCATTCAAAGAGCAGCGAGCAAATGCAGTGGTTTGGGAGGTTGGCTGGGCTCTCGTCACTCCTGGTACCCACAGCGAGCGCTGCACCACCCTCTCCTGAGCCATCCTTCACTCTGGATCTGAGACATACCTCAGCTAATGCAAACTCTGCCTTCCCATCCATCACCAAAGGATGACTTTCCCCCTGCCCAGACTGCCTGTAGTATCTGTCCACTGTCACCCCTGAGGAGAAGGTCACCATTCTGCAGGAAGGCCAGGAAAGGTGCCCCTGAAGGAGACGTGCATCATCAATAAATCTTGTGTTATAAAATTCCCTCCTAACTGCAGCTCTGACTGATGTGTACCTGCATTGCTGCCAGCTGCCATGTTTGCTCCCTGTGTTTGCAGCCTTGGCTGTGATCCTGAACCTCACCTGTACACAGCTCACAGGAAGCAGATGGCAGGAGTTAAGGTAAAGGATCAGGCACAGGACAGAGAGCCATACAGACAGTAAGAACCCTCCTCCTCCAAGGAAATGCTCCCTCAGTTTACGGAAAGTATGGGAAAATAGATATATATTATATTATGCATATATATATATAATAATTTGGGTATGAAAACCTAATTAGCAAAAAACCACCTTTCTTTCTAGACCTGTTAATTACCCACGGAGAACCAAGAAACAAAAAATACAATGCTCAGAATTCTTTCAGTTGGCAATTGAATCTTTTAAGTAATACCCCAAAAAGTCAACAGCCCCTCCTCTACCTGGAGGAGGGGAAAATACTATAAATCTTAAGAAGCATTTTGCTCAGGAAGTCACATCTTTCCCCATTTTCCAGCTGACACATTGCACTGCGAGTCTGTCACAGCACATTACCTCGGCGATGTGATGTAATGCAACGCTGCTGATGCAACCCCATCTGATGTGTCCAGCGTGATACATCAGGTGCAATATTTGGGAAGAGTTTCCTGAAAACAACATCCACAGAAGAGCATCTTTCCCCATCTTTGCCAATTAAAAAAGCCTTCCCAAAGAACCTAATCACCTGCAAGTAATTGCTTTTTCACAGGTAATTAGCAAATACAATTAGTTGTGGGAAAGATTTGCTTTCCAGCAACTCAGAAGAAAAAAAAAAAAAACACAACCAAAAAAAGGGAAAACCAATGATCATTGCTGACACGTAACTGCTTTCCACAGGACCAAGACACCTCACCTGAGGAGATGTTATTTACAGGGCTACATTCTGCCACCCTCAGGCTGTTTCCCCCCCCTCCCCGCATTGACAAGTGAGAATTCAGGTTTGGGAGCTCTGTGCTTACAGTTCTTCATTTAGGACCCTGAATTACAGTTAGGGTCTGAGGGAAAGGAACAGCAAAGTCAACCATTTCTCCAGAGATACATCAAGAGACACAAAACAACAGGAAATAAGTATCAATCTTTTCAACTCTCCAGTTCATACACTGACTGGCAGTTAAATTTGCTCACCTCTGCAGCAGATAAACATTACCAGAAATGGAACCAAATAAAGACCCGTCTCTCAGCACAATATCGTGGGAAACTCTAGTGAATTTGAAGCCATTGTGTCTCCAACACCACCAGCATCTATGGAAAACGCTGCATTTTCACATACAGAAGGGGCACGGTGTGTGTGATGATGATGAGATGAACAGTAAGAATCCCTGGACACAGACTTTAAATAGTCCACTGTGGTGGCATTTGTCCCCAGAGGTGACAGCAGTGGATGGAACAACCCTCCCCAAGGAGGTGGCAGCAGGAAGGCAGCCCATGGCTCCTGGCTGCATCATTGACCAAGCCAGGGCAAAGAGAGCCAAAATCCTCACAGAGCTTTAAAACAGGAGTTAAAGAAGAGGATTCTCTGGTTCTTCATGTTTTCTCTCCACTGAGCTACTCGTGTCCCACTGTCCCATAGCTACTGGAGGTGCCTGTGAGTGTCCCTGGCTCTGGCCAGGGGGGAGCAGCAGGGGACCAGCACAGTGACAACACGCCAGGACGTTTCACTCCCTGCTTAGACTGATTTTTCAAGTGTAAAATGTAATTCAAATCTCCATAAAAAGCTATTTGCTCCCTAGTCTCGGGATTCTTATAGCAAGTTTCAACCGTGAAATCCAATTGGGGAAAAAAAGAAGCCTTATGCTTGAGGTCTGAAAATCCTGCAAAAGCCATTCGGTCTCAGGCTCAAGTGCATCTGAAATGGCATCTGACCAGTTGTGTTTCTCTTCTCTGAAGGTATGGCAGAGTGCCTTCCCTCTGAAAGCCAGATTTTCAAAGGCAGGCACTCACATCCCATCAAAGTGCAGGTATTTATGGCCATTCATACATCCAGGGAGCTCAAAGCTGACACTTCTGAATTTTAAAAATATGGCCCAAAATGCACATAGCAACTGTACAAATTTACCACTGAAATTCAGAGTCCCTGCAGTCCCCAGGGCTGCTGCCCATCTCTGGGCACTCATGGTATCATGAGCCCCTCTCTCCAGCTGCCATTCCAGAAGGGTGTTATTTCATAGGGGCACAAATATTTCTCACCCTGCCCAACCCACCAGCGCCTTGTCTGCTGACTCAAAGCAGCAGATAGGACCAGTCTTAAAACATTTATGTCATGATTTTGACTTGTTTTTTCACTGTTTTATCTTCTCCCCCAGCACATGGGAAACATCTTTCTCTTTTATAGAGGCTTGTATTTAAACTGAACTCAAATTACCAAACTATTAGCAATGGACAAAGAGATTTCCAAAGGTTTGAAATTTGGTCTCCCTTCAGGATAAAAAGTTGGATGTGTACCTAAATTTTCCACATCTCTTACTTATGAGAATTTATCAAAACACTTTGAAACACGTATTTCTGCTACTGGGTACCACTGAGCTATTTCAGGAACCGTCTTTTTGAAGATCTACTATTTTCTAAAGCAGGAACTGTTAAGTGGAGTAAAAGTACAGTAATTCCTGCATGCTGTAATCCAGAAGTAGGTAAAACATGCCACTTTTCCTATTTCTAACCCCTCAACTAACATCTTTGATGAGAAACAACACAATAACAATTTCTTTTTACACCTGTGTGTTGCTCCAGTGCTGTAAATCCCACAGGCACAGGAGTAGGTAAAAAAAAAAATCTCCACCTTTTAATTAATTCAAAAGAAGTTTCTCACTTTTATGATTATAATTTAAAACCTCTAAGTATGATCTCTATATATTTTGAAAGCTCAGAAATTAGACTTGGTTCCTATGGATGGTACCGTTAAGTCACAATTTATCCTTGCTTTTCAAAAAGGTGCTAGATCTTTTTGAAGGTCTGAAATCATTCTGAAGAGGCCAGAAGTGATTTCTCTGAATTGCCCCATACCCCCCTCCCTCTGGATATTTTGAAATTTTCTCTGGCGACTCCTGATACCATCAAGCATGACAGCACACTCCTCGTGAAAAAACCACCTTGTAAAACCTCCAGCTGCCCCTTACATCAATCGTTTTTTGCTTTTGTTAAATCCAGTCCACATGACCCTGTACTTCCCAGTGAAATCAGCCACCCCATTTCTAAAGCGTGTCGTAGCTGCGTTTATTCCTGTAAAGAATAAAGTTCACCTGATATTCTGCTTCATGTTGGAAGAAATGTTGGCATGGCCATCTGCCTTCTAATTAAGACGACTATTACATCTCAGGGAAGGAGAAACCTCATCTGTACCTATTCGTGCATCACATTTATGACTGGAGGGGGAAAAAGAAAATCTCTTTCCTGCTGAGGGATTTTGTTTAGCAGAAGTTCCTTGACACAGGAGCTAGTTATCTGCTTCAGGATCAGGTAACAGCACCACCTTCTGCCAACAACTTACCATCTCTTCAGAAAACCATTACATCAATCTTCTGTTCCTGATCTCAGCAGCTTTCACAAACATTTCTCATGTAGGCAGCAAACTTTAGACCAACATTCTGAAAGCTGTTTTAAAACACCTCGAGCTGTCCAGAAGAGACATGGATGAAATTAAATTTAACAAATTTACTTCCAAAAAATGTAGTAAATCTAAACACTCTAAAACTAAACACGCTCTGCTTCTGCAAATCAATTAAATACAGCCTTAACGGCACAAAACTTGAATAAATCCTCCAACATATTTTTGCTGAAGCAGGGCTTGAAATACCATTGCAAGATTATCAGTGCAGTTCCCCGAAGGCCCCCATGGCATTCCCACCATGATTGAGGAGCCCGGGCAGGAGCAGAGTCCCCAGATCAGGCTGAAAACAACCTTTTGGCTCCCGACTCATTTGGGTTCTTTGGAGCGTTTATCCTGTGAGAAAGGAGAAATGCCAGAATCAAGAGGAGAGAAAAACAGAGCTCGCAGTAAGAAAGGCACAGAAGGGAGAGGTCTCTCCTCCGTGGGTAAATTCAGCTTATCACCCTCGAGCCCTGCAGAAGGGAGAGAGAAGCTCCCAGGCTGCAGGTCAGGCTCTGCACGTCTGCCTCCATGTCTCTGTGGCAAAAAAAATGTCTCCATGTCTCTGTGGCGCACACACACGCTGGATAAAACACTGAAAACTGCTGCTGAAATCTGGTGTCAAGCTCCTGGCACTTCCCAGCAGCAAGGATTTGTGGGGCTGAGCAGATTGACACTCGTCCCCGGAGGGGAGGCTCCTACATCTCCTGCACACCTTCAAAATATTCCCACAGACTTTGGGTCGGGGAGGGGGCAGGAACAGAATACCTTTAATCACAGGAAACATCATACTTTCATGATAAAACTGCCCCTGGGGGTGGGAAGCACAGCGAGGGGCCTTGGAGCCAAAGCATCAGGGAGAAACACATCGGCGGACACAGAGAAAGAATAAGACCTTGCTGAGCCAATCAATAAACCACTAATTAGCACTGTATGGCAGGTGGGGGGGTGTTTTTTGGTATTTTACTTTTGATTTTTTCCTCTTGATTTGAAAGAAGTTTGCTTATCCAAGTTTATAACCACTTAAATGAATCCCAGTTCTGTTCAAACCAATGAAAGCCTCGGTGAGACAGCTGTAATTTTATGTGCGTGTATTTTGGTAAATTAGAGGGTTTAGCCTTAAGGATTCACTTTAATGTAATCTACTAAAAAGTGAAGTAGAACCAGATGTAGCGTCTTACAAACGGCCGGACAGTTACAACTGGAGCAACAGCACTGAAAGCAACTTTATACCACCGGGAGCACAAAAGAAAGCAACATTTTACATAGATAGTTGTAAATATTTTGTATTTACGATGCAAAGAAAGCAGGGTGCAAATATGTAAAAAAAACCACAAGCCTAAGTAATTGGTAATGGTTCTGTCTTATTCTGTTTGTGCATATCCATGGAGAAATACAATCTGTAGTATAAACCATTTAACTAAATTAAATTCTAGTTAGCATCTGGGATCCCATCAATAGGGGTCTATATTTCTGAGGAGCCACAGACTGGTGGCAGTAATAGACACATAAAGATTTTAATAGGTAAATAAATTTGTTGTTGCATTTCTCCTGCTAGCAGAACACAGTTTAACACAGTAATTAGTGGTTAGATATCTGACTATAATGAAGAAAATTCTCTAATCACTAAAAATTCTCAAACAAGAACATTCATACCATCGGTAACATTTCCTTATTGTGAGGCAAATTCACTCAGCACCAGAAATAGTTGTCACCTGGTTCCTCGCTCCACATAAATCTTTAGTACGATATTTTCATCACCGTCAGAGCACAATTTTCAGGGTCACCATCAATTTGTGATCATTGCTTGCATCCTTAGCCACTCAAATTTTAAAAAAAGGAATGAAAATCAATAGAGTTTAGCTATAAATCCATAAGAGCTGGGCTGTCTCACAGTTCTTTCTCTGTTAGTCCCAAATTCTTATTTCTAAATCTCTTCTTATTTCTAAAACTCCTGAGTCCTCAGGAGAGCTGTGCGTAGAACGAGTGACTGGAATAAATCTTTGAAGGGAAGGATTCACCCCAGCCCAACCAGACTTTTTATGTTTGGGGTTTCCTGTTGGGGTGAGTATGAGTGTCCTGCTATTAGCAGGGTGTCACAGACACACACTCATATGCAGCTGAGCCCAACCAGGAGCTGGGAGCAGGGACTGGAGGCTCGTCCATGCTGGCCCCCTCAGGATGAACTGCTGGATGCGGCGCTGGAGTGTTTCCATCACACCAGTAACGTAACCCGGGTCTCCTGATGTTAAATCTGGTGCCTTATTTATGCAAACCCATTTTTTCTTTTGGTCCCTTCACAACAGTTTGGGGACCAAATTCCCCTTGAAGTCAGCGACAGCTAAACGAGAACGAGGATTAATGACAACGCAACTGTATTTTGGAAACAACCAAATAAAACAAACCCGGTGGCGCATAACGTTTGATGTGCAATGTCTGCACCTCAACCTTTCTCATCACTAGTAGGTCTGTTGCCTCCAAAATGCAAACTGGCCAAGCTCAGCAAGAAAGCTGTAAAACCATTAAGCCAATTTCTTTTTGATTATAAATAACCACCAGTAGCAAACATTTTTCAGGAAGGAAGGAAGGATTGTAAAGCCACTGTATGGGCACAAAGAGCTCATTCCTGCAGCACAGCCAGTCCTGCAGAGCAGCTGCTGGGGACAGGCTAGAGAGGAGAGGGACATCAGGAACCAAATGACAGCACTGACTCCAAGGGGTGGGCAGCCCACAAGACTTTAATTAACGTTCAGTACGTTCAAATGTCAGTAAAGTTTTCATTTTTGTCAGTAAAGCACATAGATATAAGCTGGAACACCCTGGAAAGAAAACATTTCCATTGAAAAAAACTTTTCTGTTCATACCAGATGGAGAGAGCTACAGGATTTCACTTTCTTGGCCGCCAGAGAAGAGCTACCGGAGCGGTGCTTGTTCACACTGATAGCGAGGAACGGAACAGTGAACTCAAAGAGCAGAGACCGAACGCAGAGTCTGCCGGCTCGACTGCAGCCCAGCATCTACAGCGACAGCATCCTTCCCAAACAGACTGACATCTGGCAAACACCTGAATCGAAACCCCACCAGTGCTTACACACGTGCTGAGATGCTTATCCCCTCCTCTCCTCTCTTTTCTGGTTGGTTTGGGGTTTTTTTCTTCTTTTTTTTCCTGCACTGGCAAGAAGATTACATCTTCTTTATTGCCCTCTCATTGATTCGTTCCTCAGAAGCAAATGACAGCATTTCTGAGAAATAAATAAATAACCAAATAAAATAAAGCTGAGAGGCAATCTGCATGTAAATCAGTGTTAGTCATTGACATTTGAGACTTGACAATAAGCCATCCCCATCCCAGCTGTGCCCACAAAAGCTGATCTCCTTTGTAAGGCAGAGAACACTGCAGCAAACAGAACCAAGGACAAATACAGATAAGATGTAAACCCCCTTGGCTTGAAGTTTTTCCTAAAACCCACTCCCTTTGCTCCAGAGCACTTCGGAACACTTTTACCTGCTTCTGACACTGGTGTCGGTTTTGTCTTCGGTACGTTCCCTCCCAGGACAGCAGCTCCCCACAGTTCTCTCTGATGTTTATAATGTATTTGCTCCCACCTCCAGTTGCAGCCCAGAAGAAGGCGGTGGCTGTTGGGACTGGGCAGTATGTCCATCACTCCATTCTCTGCAATGTGTTCCACCTGTAACACAAGCTTTGAGGTTAAACTAGCTATTCTTACCACCTTGCTGAATAATTTCTTTCACTCTCAATATTCTAGCACTACCCAGACATCTCTTTTACTAAAAAACAAGATAGTTTTGGATTTATAACACAACTACTGGAGACTGTGCTGAGCTCTGAACAGCACTGGACACATTTCATTTGGCCAAGTCAAGCTGCCATGCTCCAGCTCTCACCAGTGTTTCTACTGAAGATTCAGCTGCAGGAACATTTCTGGGCTGGTTTGACCTTTCTGGTCTGTCCTGCTGCAAGAAATGCAGTGGACAGTAAAGCAGGGGGCTCTCCATCCAGGGAGGGAGGTGTTTCAGCACGTTCTGTGCCAATTGACCAAACCCGGGGCAGGATTTCTATTGCTGCCAAAGCCCTAAAACACTGCACCCAGTCACTGTCCCAAAAGGCAGTGAGAGATGCTGCTCAGTGTAAGAGCAAAACCTTTGCCAACGTTTGCCTTCATCTACTGCAAAAGAAAGAACATCATGTTAACTATTACCTCCAAAAAAGTAATTCAATCAAGTGTGCCAGCAATTAAACACAGCTAAACATGCATAAGTGCAGCTTATCATTCCCTATTAACGGGGCATGTGACTCTTCTCCAGGAGATATGGTCCTGATCCCACCACACCTGCATGAGGAGTGAGATATTTACTGAAGAGCGATCCTGGTTTCATCCAGAATCTCTCCCTTTTGGCACCTTTTTGTCAGCGAGACAAACAGTGAGACTCGGGTAAAAGAAAGGCTGGAAAAGCAGCGTGAGAGCCTGGCTGACACGGAGCAAGGACAGCTGCCAGAGAAGTCCTTCCAGGTCTGGGGCTGATTCTTTTTACTTATGTTTTCGCTCTTTTCCATTAAGATTGCAGAAAACCATAGAAAGCAAATCCCTACTCTTGAAAACCTTCATTCTAATTACAGAAAAAACCACCTCCAAATTCCCAAAGCTCTAATTATGTGCATAAGTTTCAGCATAATGTCAGCTTGGTGTTGCTAAACAGAGCAATGAGGTTATGGAAGAATGAAATTATTGATTTTCTTTGACAAAGACAAGGAGAGCTCAGCTTTGGGTTCTGGCAGAGGTGTTATCAGCTTAACCAAGTCTAATTAGCTTCATTCACTATGGTCAAGTCTAAATACAAATAGAGAAGAGTCTGATCAGCAACCAAGAGCACAACCAAAGGCTTAGGAACACTGGCCCATGCCAATTTTCCCTGCCTTTCCTATGCTTGTTTGCACATGGGCAACCAGAGATCAAAGCCCTTCAGTACCCTAAAGGCAACACACTCTGAAAGGCTGGAAAAATCCAACCCTCACAAAAAGTTCATGAAATGTCACATACCTGATGCTCAAAACCCTGCTGGAAGATGGTGCACCAGTCCTCGGCCAGGTGAGCCTGTGCCCTCCTCTGCATGGTGACTGTTCAGGACACAAACGGACGTCACACTCCCAATGGTTTCATCACCATCTCAAAACTAACTCTCACCTTTACTGGGAAGTCCCAAGTGGCATACATGATCCCATGCTGGAATCTACTGCTTTTTGTTAAAAATAAAATTTCTCCTCCGCTACAAAATCCTGTTAGCCCTGTGTGCTCTATAACTCTTTCTCTAGCAAAACTTCTGCATCAAAGAGTCAGTTACTGCAGCACATGAAGCACTAATGCATCAATGTGCCAAATACGTGTTAGAACAGGGAAGAGACTACCCTGAAATAAATGTGCCATTCTTCCTGGGTTTTTTTTTTGTAATTGTAGCTCTGCTGTCATATCACACCAGTTCGTCAACCCCAGCACACACCCAGAGAAACCCAACATGCATCAGAGAGTACCACAGTCTCCTTCCTCGTGCGCGTTTCCAGGTCCTTTTGAGGAAAAGGGGTGCTTTGGCACGGAAAGGAGCCTGGGGACATCCCCCTCCCCTGTCCTGCATTGTAACCCCTGGACAAAACCAACCCAAACCCCCCTCCTCTGTGTAAACCCACACGGCTGAAAACACCTGCAGCACCTCAGATCTTGTACTTTTCACAAGAAAAAAAAAGAAAATCCTTAGTCTGTACACGATCACTGCCCTGCCTTCAGCAACCTATATTGCTTGTCAACAACTTTTCACATTTTAAATTTCCAAAGAACATTTCTGCCAACATTTCCACGACGCTTCATTCCTCCTTCCTTTTCACTTTTACTCATGAGCAGTTCCCACCAGTCACCATTTTTTAAAGGAGGTTTTTTACAACACAGCATTGTTAATTTTAGCACCTATGTGTTATGCTGCTATGTCTGATATAACCAGTGCTGCCGGAAGAATAGAGAAAAATCAGACAAAAAAGTATCTTCCAAGATAAACTAACCAAGTTTTTTTCTGGGTTCTTTGGCTACCAACTGTCTCTCTCGCCCCTGGGTTAAAACAACCTGAGGCAATAACGTGAGACCTCTCCAGTCACACAGATCAGCGACCCTCCCGCCTTCTCTCAAGATACCTGCTCAGGTGGGAATGGTTCCACTGGTACCCCTGCCCACAGAACACCCAGAGGCCTGCAGTACCTTACTTGGCTTTGCACTGCTCAGTGACACGTCCATCACCAGTGGCAAACCCATGACACTGTCACAGGGAACACTAAGGGAATCTTTTACCAAAGCCCCGCTGGTGTCCACAGCCAATAAATGGCCATATGTCTGAATAATTCCCTCTCCACCTCATCTCCTCCTGGGACACTTCTAAAAGCAGTCGTACCTGGCTCATGGTGTCTGTCTAATTACCTGATAATTATTAAATTAGTGTGCAGCTGCTGCTGCTGCCTCTGCTGTAGTGCCTCCTGCAGCCAGCTCCAGGTGAGTGCTGGCCCTGCCCGCACCCTGCAGCCATGACACTGCGGTGACAAGGGCTCGAAGTGTGTGCAGTGAAAGACCCAGCCTGTGGGATGGAAACAAACCTGGGGTGCTCCTCAGCACTCGAGCACTTGGCGAGAAGGTTGCAGCAAAGGATGACCCTCAGGACGGGTGTCCCTGCCCCGCCAGCACAGAGGCTGTGAAGTACCAGCAACACCTACCCCTGAGTCCCGAAACACTGCCCAAGAGACCCCTCTGAGCTCTGGTTCTCTTTGCCCTGCTTTCCTTTGGTTTTGCTTCTGTTTTTAACACAGAGTAAGTGTAGCGACACTGACTGCCCAATTTGAAGCGAAAGAAGGCAAAATTCAGGCTCCGAATGAACTTCACTTCTGTGTACGGTCGAGTGTATTACTTGTATGCTGCTTGATTTTTTTTCATTTCTTTTCCAGGCCCCAGAGAAAGCCTCTCATTCCAGCACCTTGTTCGCTTGTCTCTTCAGCCAGCTGGGTGTTGTGTTTTGCAGGTCCCCAATTTAGCTGTCCTTCACTCTCACTAACCTAAGCAGCTACAGGAGAGCGACACCAGCACCGATTTCTGGTGCTAAAAAGAAAAGCCGTAAGAACAAAACATAACTTGTGCTGAATACTCTCAAAATGCTTCTGGCTCCCTCTACTCAGTCATAGGCATGAAACCCAGCTCCTCACTTCTGAGCCACTGCAGGACTTTGTGCAGGGACAATGAAAAGGATGCAGCTCTGCAGATGTCAAAGGCAAACACCAGAGATAGCCAGCTCTAAGCTATCTGAATCGCAGAGAAGCTCTCTGCCCGAGTTTCATTGCTTATACCCACGACTTCAACTTGCCCTAATGCTGCTGACATAAGTATAATTTTGCCTTTGGAGGCATTCCCTGGATGCCTTCAAGTTCAGTCAATGAATCTTTCAGCTTCAAAGGGGAACCTTCAGATGAGAAAGGGAACAAAAACCTTAGGATAGGGGAAGGAGTGAGCTTTGTTGTTTCCTGTTGCTCCCAAGGGAGCCCCTGGCACAGCCCAAACACCTCCCACCCGCCCAAGGAAGCGGCTCCCCTTCCCCGCGCTGAGGTGGCAGCTCAGGCAGAGCACAAATGCTTCGTCCACAGTAACGAGCAAAAAAACGAGGGGAAAAAAGAAACTGGCTTCTGGATGGGAGTCAGAAAAGGGACCTGCAGAAGGGTGACAGCAGCGCCCACCCCATCTATCCCCTGCCAAAGCCCAGGAGGGGCAGAGCAGCTGCCAGCCAAGGCAGCAACGAGCAGGTTTTGATGAAGAGGCTGGTGGAGATTTTTTATTTATTTTTTTCAAATTCATTTCAGAACTTGTCATCTGGGTTATGAAGCTGAAACCGAAGGGAACTTTTCCCTTTTTTTTTTTCTCCTAGGAACAGCTGCTCTCGCTCGCAAACACCTGCACTGCCTAGAGATTTCTGCTTACCTCTGTGGCTGCTGCTACCCAGAGTAAGAGTAAATAGTTTGGTAGATTTCCAGGAGGAATTAATTAGTTTCAAGTTAAAAAATAAAGACCAGCACTGTGGCTTAGAAGCATTTGAGCCTTTGCCTGGTTCCGGTTGGTTTCTTTTGTCTGCCTCTGGCTGATCAGGGCAGCCTCTTTGCACTCCAGTGGCCATTTCTAAATGCAGGGCAAAAAAAAACCCCTTACCATAACGTCCAGCCGTTGCTCCCATGTCCCTTTATGGCTCTCCAGCCATGAACCATGCCTTCATATCCAACACCATGCTCATCTCATCAACCTTCAGGTGCCAGGTTCTGCTCTTGCAGTCGCCCAGGGCCGGGTGCTCACCTGCTGGGGGTAAGAAACTGGAACAGATGGACCACATAGCTGGAGAGAGACCCGCTGAGAGTGTGGGACCATCCTCCCATCCCTTGTGCCACGCTGGGGAGGCTGCAGAGACCTGCCCAGCCGAGGGGAAAAGGCAGAGGAAGAGCAGGCACCAGAGAGAGAGGTTTGAGAAGGCCCAACAGTGACAGATGGATGCGATTGCCCGACTGCCCGCAGTCCTCGGGACTTTGGAACATCATGTAAGAGTGGAAAATGGGCAATGGGAACAAAAGATTTTGCTTGCCTGTGTGTGCAATTCCAGAATTTTTTAATACAGTGAGTAAATGAGAAGACAGTGACCTCTGTGATTCAAAGTCTATTTCTGCAAGAAAACTGGAATGGGAACTGCCACAGAGCAGTTAGAGGCTTTCACAATACAGAGGGGAAAAGTCAGATCACTTTAAAGGGGTCCTGACCCTTGCCCAGACACTGCCAGAGCCATCCCAGCCTCAGGACATGTCTGCTCGAGCTGCTGGTGCTTCCACAGCATTGGCTTTAAACACAGCAATGCAGGTGCCAGCTGTGCCTCTGCTGATGCTTCTCTTCTTCAGTGTTTCCTACCGTATCAACAGTACAATATATACCCAGCCTGCAGTGTTTCTGCCCCCCTTTGTAGAATCTGATTTTGGTCACTTGGTCACCAGCTGCTAATCCTTGAAGGTCACCCTGCAAAACCCCTGGCACAGAGGAGAAGGTCTCCTACTGCCCATGTGAAGTTCAACCAGGCAGAAGACCTTGTCTTGCAAATCAGATGAGTACAAGGACAGAGCGCTTCTAAAGCACTCAAACTCCAACAAAGTAATTAACTAGACTGAATTTGTCCTTGTTTGCTAAAGGCACCTGTTATATTATTATTGTACAGCCTGTGCTGGTCAGTAGATGTTGGGTATTGGGTACGTACTGCAGAGCTTCTCCTGAGTCCTTCCAAAGTGCAGTTTGAAAGATGATGGCAGAAAACCCACTGATCAATTCCCAGTCTGGAATACTTTCCACGTACTGATGGGAGCTGTTCCAGTCTTTTCAATCTGGTTTGCAACCTTTCTGTCAGAGGCTTTGACGCAGACAATGCCTACTGCTGCTGCCTGCTGGTACATACCCAGGGTGTGCAGGAGATTATATTGTATAAGCCTGAACATGAGTGGCACAGGTTAGTTAGAGCAGCTCCTGGCAATAGTTCAGATAGAGGAGAAAAAAACTGCTGGTAATATCCACTGGACATAAATTACCAGTTTAAAACTAGCACCAGTTCATAGATTTAAATGGATTTTTAATGGACTCCAGCCTCGCGAATAAAACAATAAGAGGATATGATTCCTCTATCCCCAGTGGCATCGTAAGGGCTTCATTGACATGTGCCCGAGTGATTTATGGTTGGCTGCCTTAATCAGAGCTCCGAGCACTGCGGGAAAATGCCCAGGCAGCAAAAGGCAGATCATGCACAAGCGGCTGCTAATCTGATTTCTGAGCAGCGTCGGGAGGTACCGGCCCAGCCGTGCTCAGTCCCACCCCGCTCCAGTTCTGCCAGGGCGCTGGGGCCAGTGGTTGCTCTGGAGTCAAATCCTCTCCATGCGCACCAGTGTCACACGCCAGTGCCAACACCTATATTTCAGTCAACCTGTGGGATGGGATGTACTGTAATGGGGCTGGGAGGAACAGAAAAGAATCATTAGCAAGGGCCTCAGCTCCACCAGCTGGGTCACTGGGAGAGCCAGGTCCCCAGGGGGAGAGCTGTGGATGCTTCTGCCCAGCCCCAGAAAGCACATGGAGAACGTGAGGAAACTGTTGGTGCTGGAAAGGGGGGGGTCACTGCTGTGGGCAGCTCCTGTAATTTATCTGCTCACCTGCCTTGAAACAGTTAAAGGAAATACTGCAAATGCAGCTTCCCAGGAATTTATCCCTGCTTTTGATGTTATAACTATTACAGCACAATCATTTTGAAGCTTTGTGACTTCTTTCAAAACTCAAAATGATTCCTACAGTGAATCTTTCTCTTTTTTTATATGTTTTTTTCCCCTCCAAAGGCAGTATGTCTTATCTGAGCTTTGTCCCTCATTGGTAAGTCAAACTGTATCTTAGATGTCACATCCTGTCACACTTATCTACGATTTCATGCATGTAGCAATACTGGATTTTAGCTCACAAGCTTTGCTACTGCCCCTATCTTTTTAGGTTGTGACTATGGTAACTGTTCCGTAAGTTGCTTCTAAATAACCATAAAACCAAGCAGATAGTGCAGGAGATGTCTCTCATTAATACACCTTCATTTAGTCAATAATCTTACTGTAAATTAGCCTGGAAGAACGAGAAGCGCTACCAGTTTCACCTCGGTGGAAATTTTTAAATAAAAGGAAGTTAAGTCAAAATAAAGCCTGCAGTTGATCTGAAGAGAGAACTGATGAGAGGGAAACAGCTCCAGGTTTATTACAAATCCCTGGGCTGGCCCTGTCAGAGTAGAGTGTTTTCTTTCCTTCCACACAAACGCATGTTGGGAGCAGGGATTCCCAATTCATGACTTATCTTTTTTTTCCTTTTATTTAAGTAGGCCACTCTCTGTGATGGAACCAACCACCATCAGCATCTCAGACTAAACAGAAACTCTAATTCCTCTGATGAAAACTCAACCAAAAGAATTTTGTGTAGCATTTTGCTAACAGACCATGCCAATAAAATGCACAACTGTATAAACCTACCCTGAATGTGTAAAATCCTGGATTTGTACAAAAACAATCACTAGGTAATTGACAGCAAACTAACCAAGAACATAAAAATCAGCCTTAAAACCAGCAGTGGGTTTCAGAGGTGACCCAGCCCCAGGCTCTCTCCCCAGAGCAGATCCAGCAGTGCAGGCACTTCTTTTTGAGCTAAAACTTATAGACAGGCGCTTGACAGAAACCCGATTTTACAATTCCTCTAAGTCTCCTTTAAACTGCCCAAATAGCCACGGGATTTCCTTGTAACCAAGAAGCCTGGTACCCATATCTTGCCCCGGGGATATAATTTTAAAATTAGTTTGCTTCCCGTTATCTCAGACAGAAAGAAATCTTCACCAAACAGTACCTTGGCTGAAACTGGATTGCTTTGTGTGTTCTACTGGAGTTGTGAGGAATTTCTCTTCCTGGCAGCAGTTGTCTTGTGGAAGTGGACTGCTCCCCCATTGCCAGCTTTCCTCCTGGTGAGAAAAATGGAAACCAAAATATTGTCATCTTCTAGAGACAAAGCCTCTGTCATTAGTGATTAGCAGGAACGCTGATAACTCCTGAGAGCTCAGTTATGTGGAGATGTGCCCTTTTCAGGAGTTGGGTCCTTTTCCTACAGCAACTCTGGATGACATTCCTAACCGCCAGTGCACGAGTGAAAGCTGTGAGCAGGGAGCAGGGAGCAGCCACCCACCCACCCAGCCCTGGAGAAGGCTTCCTGCAACCCCGACTGCAGCATCTCTGAGCACAGAGCACGGATATGTCATCCTGGGTTTCTCTCCGATGTGGAAATAGAGTAGAAATAGGAGAAAAAAACCCACCCATTTTGTTTCAGCTAATGGAGGTATCATTTATGAGCAAGCCAGAAGCCGGGATTGAAGGGCTGATGGACGAGCAGCTGATCAGCAGCACCGTCTCGCTGCAAGAGAGCACGGGGGTTAACATGGCAGGTGTGATCAGAGGCGGCAGTGGGTGGGCGAGTGCTGGGAACGACACTAACGCTGTTCTGACAGGCTGTGACTTCCCAAGTGCATAAGCTCCACGTGAGCCGGCAGCGCGCACTGGCAGCCCAGAAAGCCAACCGCATCCTGGGCTGCATCAGAAGAAGCATGGCCAGCAGGTCCAGGAAGGTGATGCTACCCCTCTGTTCTGCTCTGATGAGACCCCACCTGGAGCACTGTGACCAGCTCTGGAGACCTCAGCACAGGAAGGACATGGATGCACTGGAGGACTGTGAAAATGATCAGAGGCCGGAGCACCCCTCCTATGAAGACAGGTTGAGGGAGCTGGGGTTGTTCAGCCTGGGGAGACCTTAGAGCAGCCTTCCAGTATCTGAAGGGAGCTACAGGAGAGCTGGAGAGGGATTCTTTGTCAGGGAGTGGAGTGATAGGACAAGGGGTAATGGTTCTAAATTGAAAGAGGGGAGATTTAGATTAGATAGGAGAAAGAAAATCTTTGCTGTGAGGGTGGTGAGACCCTGGAACAGGTCACCCAAAGAAGTTGTGGAAGCCCCTGGGAGTGTTCTAGGCCATGCTGGAGGGGGCTTGGAGCAACCTGGTCTAGTGGGAGGTATCCCTGACCAGGGCAGGGGGGCTGGAACTCAATGACTTTAAAAGTCCTTTCCAACTCTAAACATTCTATGAATCTGCTAACTGAAGGGTTCAGCCAAGCCCTGGTGTCAGATCCAATGGTAACAGCACTGCCATGGAGAGCACCCAGGGAAGCCTGGAACTGGCTGGTGAAAACTGGGTATTTAACCCAGTACACCTGGAATCTTCTGGCAGGTTCACGTGTCATAGAAGGAGAGGGATGAGGAAGGAGGATTTTGAAGCTTCCTGACTTGAATGGGTCTGTTATCAAGGAAGTGTGCTAAAAAAATTACAGCTGCGGCAATAAGTAACCACCACTTGGAATCATCCAGTACACAAAATAAACTTTTAAATCCTCCTAAAAATTCTGTATTACACAAGGGATTGAAAAAATGGCCTGAGATCCGCACTGTGTTTATCCTCTTTCAGAGATGCTCAGATTTCCTTTTTTCTGGTCCCAAGTAATTATAAGTGAATTCAGCTAAGAACCCTTACAACACCTCTAACCATTTAAATAGTGGTTTTTCTAACTCTTGAGTCCAGAGAAAACAGCCTGGAATGTTGAGCTGAAAATTCATTTGACTTCAGTGGTGAATAATTCATTCTAGCACTGAGTTTGAACTCACAACACATCAGTAAAGACCTACAAAAAGACAGAGCCAAGTGGCCAAGAAGTTTCTCAGCCCTGCTGAAGACGGCGAGTCTCTTTACTCACATCTGATTTCTAAAGATTCATTTTTTGCCACATGAATCACTGCAAAGCACAACAGCTTTCCCACCTGGTCCCACAGCTTCCACACAAGGGGTCTGAAAACACGGTGCCACCACCTATCCCCCTGGGAAATGTCACAAGAGCCAAAAAATAGGCCTTAAGTATAAGTAGAAACTGCAGCCATTAAAGTCTCCTCTTTATTACAGCTGCTCAGTAACGGCCGCTGCTCAGTTGTGCCTCCTATGCTGCTGCCAGGATCTGTGGTGCTCAGACAGACAGGCAGGCAGACACACAGCCTGCTACATCTGCTCACACCTCGCACTAGGTCTCTAGAGCTTTCACAAGATGCAAGATTGATTGTGCAAGGCTTTTCCTGCAAAATGTAGGAATTCAGGAGCGCTTTCCTGCCTTTCCCAGGCTCGTGCCGTGTGTTAAATGAGCCCAGAGAGGGCAAAGCAGAGCATCTTCTGCACACACACCCTGCAGGCGATGCCGGACACTTCGAGGGACCAGGACACTGGGAAAAGAGGCCTGGTGCTGGAAATGACTGAGATGCAATCTGCTGAGGTACGGAAGTTCTTCAGAAGCAGCAAAACCGCTAACCAGGACATGAATAGATTTGCTCTCTTTACTTTGAGTACCACAAAACAGGGGTAGCAAATTGAAGCCACCAATGTCACAGCATGGTGTCACTTGTCATACACAGAGACCCGAGGCGACAGCCAGAGGATTGCCCAAAGACACCCCCAGAGAAACACAGTAAGGCCTTAATTTAAAGTAAGTCTATTTCAGAGTAACATAATAGGACTGGTTTTCATAAAAACACCACTTTATGAATATGAAGCATGTTTGCCACCCAGGAACTGCCTTGGGGGGAGTTTCCAGAATTCACTGGCTCAATGTGCTGGGCACAGCCTTCCTGGCTGACCCAGACACCGCCCCAACCCTGACTCCGCTGCAAATGGCACAATATTTCATGCCATGTCTGACTGATCTATTCATGGAGAAGAAAAGCAAATTAATAGTCAGAAACTTCTTCCCACTGTTCCAGTGAGATCTTACTTGTGGGGAATTCTACTGGCTGGTAGCAGACCGGGTCTCCAAGCTGCTGCTGCAGGTCTCATCCCATAAGGGTTCACCAACTTCTGAAGCAGAGCTATACGAGCCGCAGAGACTGGAGGTCCCAGACTCTGCCGCAGTCTCTTGAGCATTTGGGGGCAGATCAGTTAATCTTGGTTCAGTTCACTATCAGTAAAATGGAGATACTACTCTTTTGCCTATTTTTACTATATTTTTTTCTGAAACTAAATACAATCTATAATATCTATGTACAGTTACTCAAAAAACCACAGACACGCTAATTAGGTGTTCAGATCCTGGTATAAGAGCAATAACAACAGATCTACATTTATTACCAAAATCACAAGAAACCTGACTGGTCCCTGAGTACTCCAGCAGAGTACAATAACTAACCAGGAGAGCAGCAGGGACAGCAATTAAAATAAGGAAATGAAACATGAATTTCAAAAGCCAATTTAAATGCAAACTCTTCAAATGTGGTGCAGAGAGGCATCCTACAAGGGTCCAGGAGATCGGCAAAGCGGATTAGCAAATGCCTGCAACTGCAGTGCCACGACCAGAGCGTTTCATCCACTGGGGAAATGCAAAGCCATCTGGAGTGACAAGCTGGGGACAGCAAAGGTCCTTCAGGCCTCTGCCAAGTCTCTATACAGGGCAATGAAAATGATGAAATGGAGTATGAATCATTTAAAAGCAAAACTATATTAAGAAATGAATAAGCATCCACTCGTATAGAAACGGAGGGGATGAGACTAACACGGTTAACGATTTAGTACGGGTCAGATCAGAGGGAGAAGCAGATCTGGGTTTTCTACCTTTTAAGTGTAACCTCAGAAAGACAGAAAAATACAAGCTCAGGCTTCTTCCTAACTCCGTCCTCAGTTGTTTCCTGAGACACAGCCTTTCAGTCAAGTCACCGAGAACTAGAAAATAAAGCATGAGATTCTTCTAAAGCATTTAGAAGTATTAGCACCAGCAATGTTTGGACTCCATGCAAACCAGGCTGTCTCTCATTTGGGACAACTAATTGACACCACTATTCCAGAATAAATCATGTAGAAATCAAATTGCTTTTATTTTGGACAGATGCCTCTTTTCACAAGGCCCCTGAATGAGTAAAGGCGATGCGCTCTGGCACAGGGTGGCAACAGGGAAACGAAAGAGCAACAGGCATAACAGAGAGGCAGTATCCAGAAAATAAACTGCAAAGAGGAACTCTCGGCTGCCGCAGATACAAGAAGGGCCTGACACTGTTCCATGTGAAACCTCCCGGTATGTGGAGGTGCAGCCAAAGCCAGACTGGGAGCTCTAGCTGGGACTGCTGGGACAGGCAAACTGCCATGGGGGGAGGAGGAGGATGAGGAGCAAGGCAGAGTCTGTATCAAAACCAAGTAAATTGCACTAATCAGCAGGTCTGCAGCGCTGGAAGGGAAGGTCTGAGCGTGCGGTACACGGCAGCACAGGACGGACTGACGGCAAGGGGAAAGCAGAACTTCAGGGGAGATCCCCTTCCTACAGATCGGAAAAAAAATTCAGATCATCAGCGAGGCCGTGTCAGGAGTGAGCCCCATCAGTGGCGGTGGCACAGGGTGCAGGAGCCCTATTGCACACCCAGTATTTATTTATCCTGGATCAGTTAACATCAGTTAAGTTCAAAACAAAAGATTTTTAGTCCATAGCACCATGTATTTACTAGTGGCTATGATGACAATGTTAGTAACTCATTTTCTGGGGTATTTTTTCTATTTTGGCTTGACCTCCATCAGTATCTTGGGGCTGGTTTTCAGCTTTTTAAGATTATAAGAATATACTTATGTTTGTGCTTCATTTAAAAATTCCGTATTGACATTTTAGCAAAGTGCTCCTCCCACAGAAATCAAAAGAGGCTATTGAGACAATCAAAGCACTTAATCCCTTCGAGGGTTTTTTAATAAAAAGAAATGTAATCAAAATTGATTTTCCAAATATTTGGGGGAAAACAGTTTTGTAATTGCAAAAAATATTTTTTGATGAAAATACTCCGAGCGTTTGGTTTGGAACCCCAAACCTCTCATTTGTTTTCCAGTGTCCCTTCTGACGGGGAATTGCAAAGCACGTAATCAACAACAAAGCACAGACAAATATCCAGAGGAGCAGCACCCTCACAGCAGCGCTCTTTGGGACCACATCTCCTTCTGTCAGGCCGGACCCTCACCGTGGCTGGGAAACCAGCAGAGACTTCGCAGACACGCAGTGGAAAAGCCGCCCAAGGAGACTTCTCTGCCCAGTGAATTCAGCTCCTGGAGGAGACAGATAAGCAACCTATCAACATCAATCAGAACAGCTTTCCTGCTGCATATGGGAGTCTCATAAAGATATTTCAGAATAATTCTGACATAAGAACCTGAAAATGTGCTCCTAGAATAGTAATATTTCAACAGCTCTTCAAACTCGAGTGTAGTTTAGCCACAACCCAGCAGCCACAGCTTTCTCTCCAGTGAGGTCCCGGCTCTGACCTCCCCACCAAGCCCTGTCACTCGCATGGCAGGGACAGCAAACAGCACTCCCCTTTCCTGACAATCTGCATTTCTGAAAAGTCGCCAGGTCAATTCTCATCTCCTTCAGGCTGCCCTGTGTGGCAGAGCCAGTTGGCAGCTGGAGCCCAGAGCCACAGAGGTCCCTGACAGAACAGTGGACACTCCATCCCTTGTTCCTTGTGCTGGGAACCAAGGAGAGAGCAGGGCGTGAAGCCCTGCTGAGGTGAACATGGCTGCTGTGCTGCTGCTCCCTTTCTTTTTTAGCATTACTAGCAATAACGGTTAAAAATACAACTAGGTAAGATGTTTCCAATTGCAAAGCATTTCAGACAACACCATGGCCCTAAAGATCTTCATCAAATAAACACCATTAACCCACTTGTACACACAGGAAAGGGAGCTGTGGGGAGGAGAGAGGAGTCGCTTCCTTCCACCCAGAAACCCCAAACCCTAACCTGGGCTTTCTATGCCCTTCCCTAGGAGCAGGGAAGCAAATGGGAATATTGCAAGGACACTTTACACAGACACTAAACTACATGATAAGTGTAGAGGGAGGAAGTCAGCCTTATCTTTTCAAGAAGCCACTCCTTAACAAATTGACTTTCTTTGCTCATTTTGACCTCTTTCATCTCACAATCACAGAAACTATCTCTCAGGAACTAAAGTTACCTGGATCAGGGAGAAAACATTCTCGATTCTTCAACTGTGCTGTGAGCTTTGCCCCTTTAAGATTTAAGTGAAGAAAAAAAAAAAAATAAAATTATCTAAACCATTTTTTATTTTCCTTTGATGGCTGGTACAGAAATAGGCTTGTACACCACATCCCACGTGCAGCTTTGCTCCCAACTGTCCTGACAAGAACTGCAGCAGCCAGAGCTGAGCTATCAGGTCCTGAATCTTGGGACAATAGGGAAATGCTAAAAATCACAAATTCAGTTCAGAAGGGATTTCGTATTTTCTTCTTTCTCTTCCTACAGGGAATCTAAGAAATCTGCACTGAAAACCACCTTATCTAGGATTGTATCAACTCAGCAAAACTGCAAGAGACCACAGAACTTTTCTGCTGATCACTCCGTAAAAACATCGCTTCTCCTGGGTTCCCAAAGGCAATTAGTAAACAGAATAACTGATTTTTAAATATATTTTTCTGCTTGGCTGCTGAACCACACACACACACACACGCTCTCTCTGCTTTAAAGTCTGTTTCTGGAGACCTGCAGGAGTAGGTTTTCAGAGCTCTCCCCCAAGCGGCTGCTATTCACGCTTGGTGCTCTGGGCAGCCTGGTGAAAAATATCCACCTGCTCCATAGAAGTTCCTTTAAAAAGTCTTGTCCTCCCCTTTACCAGGCAATATTCAGATCTTCAGCTGGTGTATGTGAGCTCTGGGATCAGCTACAGAGACGCACACATTTATCAGAGCTGAAGATGTTGCTCCCACTTTTTCACATGTCCTTTGAGATTCCAGTCTCCAGCACCCCTGCCCTACATCAGCCAACAAAATACATTCAGAGCAATAAAGCCTCAATTGTGCACGCATTAACCATGGTTAAACTCCTTTGGTTTTTTTTCAGAATTTGACCCTTTATGAGAATTAGTCTCTCTTTTTTATGATAACTGTCATTTCCTCTGAGCAATCTATTCTAAACCTGCAAAACTTTGAGCTGCCTCAAATATTCAAGGGAAGAACAATGCAATTCTGGGCATCTAAACCTCCCACAGACAATACAGCTACACACAGATTAACGATGTAATAGACATTGGTCAATGAGTGGGAAAATTTATTTTATGCTGCTGTAAGTGCTAGTGATCGATTCGAATGGTACCTGCGAAACACAGGTCACATCAGAACAGTATTGGTCAAACAGAGGTCACGTTGCAGCCCTCGAACGCCTAGCCTCGAGGTCACAGAACACAAAGCACACTTTTAATTAGCAATTAAAAGTTACAAACCCAGTGTTTCTCCTTTACTGGCGGTGTCTGTGGATGCTCAACCGGGAGCTGGTACCAGGTTGTACCATCCTGCCTGGTAATAGCCTCTGGATGCAGATGCGCTTCGGAGCCAAATCATGAGCCATTGAGAAGAGGGAGCCAGGACTTTGTATTGCTTAGGAACGGTCTCTCCTGATGGGAGACGGATGGGCCTGTGGTAAGAAAAGAGCTGGCACAGTCCGTGTTGTACATTCGAGCCAGCTTGTTTTGGACACACAGCGCGGAACTCAGCTTAACATCTCTGCAGTAAGGATACAAATCCCTAAAGGAAGATTTTGAAAGAGCTGGCTGCTTTCTACTAATCAGTGCATTAACAAAAAGCAGTCACTCATAAAACTTTCGTGATCTGCCTCCAGCATCCCATACGCGGCTTTCAACACCCAGGAGATCTCTCGGCAGCTTATGCCAGGTGTCTCTGCCAGGCAGTATACGATGTAAATCACGTAAATCTTGTAGAAGTCCATTACAGCTACACCCTCCTGCAGGGGAATCGGTATGCACATCAGAGGAATCTTAAACCTGTAGCCACATGTGAGTTCTGGGAGCTTAAAGTTTTTAGGGGTGCAATCACCTTCCACTTGGCACAGGTGTGTTGCTGCACGTCGCCTCTTGGAAGCATTTGTAAAGGAAATTCTCATACTCATCTCCCCCTTGGGCATATTCCCCTAAAGCTGAGTGGCATTAATCTGACCACACCACTGAAATCCAGTCCCTCTGCCAGGAATGACTCATGGAGCACTCTCCTCTTCTGTGACAGAGGAGCCTGCCTTGCCCATCTCCAAAATCAGATAGTGGAAAATCCAGTATTTTGCACTTCCATTTGAATTTCTACTCCTTCAGAGCTGTAGCAAGTGGCTGCAATGGCCAAAACAGGCCCTTTTACACTCTCCGTACACCCTGCTGACCCACAGCACACTGTATGAGCAGACACTTGAGAGAACTGCAAAAGGTCATCAAGAAGGGGAGGAAAAGAAGAGAGGCAGCAGAGGTTCCCCGCTCCCTGAAGCTCTGCTGGCTTTCCACCAGTCTGGCCTCAAGGGAGACGTGACTAAAGTCCTCAAGGTAACTACAAAAAGGAAAGGACAGGAAATACCCACTTTAAATTGCAAGAAGATAGTTTTAATTTAAGAACATCTTTCTAACAGTAAGTCTGATGAAGTCCTGAAATGGAGTACTTACAGAAACGGGAGACTCTCCATCACTGGAAAGACCCAGTCACGCACTGTTTAGCTACAGCTGAGCCTGCCCCAGGGCACAGACAGGGACTATGGGACCAATGGTCCCTCTGGCCCTATTATCCAAATGACAACCTTAACTATAACCTCGAAATGTGGTAATTCAGCTACAAACCACAACTTTAATATCAATTCCTCTTCACAGTTGTTCTTGCAAGAACAACGACGCTGTATCTGTTGTCTTCCCTGCAGAGCACCCCGAGGGCTGCTGAGAGAATGGAAAGGCTCAAAACCTATCAGTTCATCTTCCAACACAAAACAAGGAAGGTGAATGTTGGTAAGACCTTCCTTCCTGGTTTCCATTTACATGAAGTCACTGCAGGTTCACTGCACTCTTCCAGTTAAATGACTCTCCCTGCTGCAGCTTGCAGTAACTACGTGGGACCTTTGCTGCAGTGGTGCTTTTCCTAACATGCAGCACTGTCAGAAGTTTGGAAGGAAAAGTTCATTGTCAATGTCAGCTCCTAACTTAGGAAAAAGGATTACACTATTAAATAGCATCCCAAGCTACCCATTTATTTACACCATTCCAAGGCTGGAGTGGAAACCGCAGAAGTTTGTTCCTTCTTCCTCCCCAAACTAAAGCAACAGGTCTGAGCCGTTGCACTGCTGTGTCCAGACACGCTGTGGTTTTGTGGGAGTTAAAGAACAACTACTTTCAGAACATCTGAAGTACCCCCTCTGTGTATGTATTTCCATGGCACCCATGCAAATTTGTTAGTCACTGTCCTTGAGTTTATTCTCTCAGAAAAGCTTGTCATGAACCCTACACAGTCAAGGAAATTCAGGCTGGAAGACAAATATCTGAATATTTAAAACCAGTAGCTCTGTGGCAATCCCGTATTCTTCTGTGGCATTTGAATATGAATCACTGTGGTGTTGTATCAAGCCCTTAATGTTCTTTTAATGCTGAGTTTCTCATCTGAATTTCACTGGGACTTATTAAACGCAGGGTTTTTCTTTCTCTATCTCATATTGACATGATTACAGTAACTACATATAATTATATGCATAGGGTAAATATGCTAATTGTATAATTGCAACATTCAAGTATCTCCTGGCAAACAGCGAATGTTCTGAGGGCAGGCAGGACACATACTGATAGGTCTAACAGAATGAGAAGCACTCCTCCTACTTCCCATTATTCATATTGAAGAATAAAACAGAATATAGTTTATCTATCATCCAGGAGACCTTTCCATTCAAAGGCTGGATGGTGAGCCCTGCTGTCCTGAAAATGGAAGTTAATAAAGTACCTGTAATTACTGCAGAGTATCTTTGCCCGGTGGTATCTGTACGCTGGAAGCAGGACAACCCAAAGGTTAAATTGGATCAACTTACTGAACTTCTCAAATTTGCAGAAGGCTGCCTGGAAATGTAAAATATTATCAGTACTTATTTGTCTTTGTGGAGAAGACCTATTAGGAAAAATGAAGCCAAAATTGTACTCAAATAGCGACAGGGAGAGAAAGATACAAACAGAAACCTCTCCACATTACAGTGCTTTATTCTTTTAAAGAAAGAAACAGGGGCAAAGACTCCTAAGAAAAAGGTGCAGATTTCATTTCTGCCAGTGACTCGATGTGTGATGGTGATGCTGGATTAATTACTTCACGTCCTTTATTTCCTTTTCTCCCTCCGTACTTAGACTGACATCCGTCACTGCATTTGAACACCAGCCCATAGACTGGGATGTCACACTCACCTGGGTGTCCCAGTGCTGTCATGAGTTTCATTCACACAACATTAAAAAAAGTTGAGATTTGTTTGATGAAAGTAGACATGACCTTCAGGGGAGGCAGGGGGGAAGGAGAGGGAGGGAAAGGGACGTACGTTTGTCTTTAAAAAACACAGGATTCAGCTGGGATGAGTTTCCAGCTGATTTAAAAAAAAAAAAAAAAGAAAACAAAACCAAAAAACAACCCCCCCAACTCCTTAGAAAGGAGGAGTGGAAAGGGTGCTGTCAACAACTGCAGTTCTACTGGGAGCTCACAGAACACTACTCAAAACCCAAAACCATCCAGGTTCCAACACTGTTAAAACGATGGTGACACCCACAAAAGCATTCATTTACAAGGCAGTAGGAGACAGAAGTACAACTCAACATACGACCTGTTCTTAGCATCGTGGATTTGTGTCCATTCTGACACAAGCCAAGATCATTGGACTTGATCTCAGCGGTCAATAGTCCTTAAGGTAAAAAGTCATGGGATCCTCACCTAATTTGTGCGCAGAACAGGTACCACCACCCAGACTGTACCTTCCTCTGCCGGTGATGGGTAGCAGAACCTACAGTGTATAGAAATCATTGCAGAGATGAGACACGGAGTCTCAGTTAGATACACAAAAGTCTTGCAGCTCATTACGAAGGACCTTGAGGGAAGGTGCTCCAGCTGCAGGGCTCAGTGCAACAAAGCTCTACCCACCTACAGCAGCTGGTAAAGAATGACCTCAAGGGACCTGGTTATTGATGGCTTTTCATCTTGAAGCACTCGGCTTTGGACATCTTTGACTGAACACTGAAGTAGTGGGTGCTGAGGAGCTCTAAGGATAAGACCTTGGTCATCCCAACTGGGCTGTGTGTCTTTGTCACGTTGCTGGCTTATACATACCCATCCCCAGTTAGCGCAGGGGCACTACACACCTGCATCACAAAGGATGGGAACCCTTTCTTGAACTGCCGCTCACACCGAGTCACGCACGAATGACTTCTTATGCTCTAGCGACTTCCCAGAGACCTGAACTCTGCACAGCAGAGATCAGTCATTACAGTCCCCGGGTCCAAGCCCAATTCTCATATTGAGAACTCACGCTGTATATTAATGACGGCTCCTTCTGTGTGTGACTGGCCTCTTTTCAGAGCACGTGGCTTCCATGGGCCCCAGCAGAAGGCGAGGAGCGGAATTCGCCTGACAACCTCTGCTGCTGACAGCCCCTGGTGCTCCTCTCAACCGCCTTTGATACAACACAGCACATTCTTTTAAATATTTTATCCACTCCGTGATCACGGGTGAAAGAAAGGACTAACAAGAAATGACAAGTGAAATAACTACATTTCCGGACCTGACAACACTCTTTATTTTTAATTCTACCAGGGCTGTAGAGAGACATTAAGGTATGACTTTGACAAGAGATTAAATAAGTGAGTTTAGGATTTGAATTACATTATATCCACCCTGATCTGAAAGTTCATCTGGAAACAGGAAGGAGTAAAAGAAAACAGGCCAAGAAATCTGATGTTTCCTCACACTGCACTAAATGCTCTTTTTTCTCTGTGTGAATTTTCTCTTGTAAAAATGCTTTCATTTCTTTGCAGCTACACCTGAACATAAAGAAACAGACTGTACTAGTGATAGGAAAAGGTTCCTAACTAGATTAAACAAGTTAAAGTGAAATTTCTCAATAAAATATTTCTAAGAATAGTTTCATGCTGTGTCTGAAATACTTAATTGGGGTAGTCTGATGGATAATTCTCTAGAAAATAATTATATAAGATTAGTACCATATCCTTCCTACATTAATATATTTTGCCTGCAATATATTTCCCATTCTATTACTTCTTTAGTCCTTTATCCTAGACAGACTTAAACACCTGCATCACAACTACAATGTGGGGGGTGAGGTGTGAAAAACAATAGAGAGAAAGATTTTCCTCTCCCTCCCAAGAAAAAAACATGATGTGAGATCCTTCAGGTTCCCATGGCTAAAAAGCAAGTTTATCATCAAACTGGGTCAGTGTTGATTAAATACTTTGAATTTCTGTTTATTCAAGTCCAGTGTCACAAGACAAACATCCAGGTGACATTGAGCATCCCCTCCCAGGGAGCCTGGGCAAAGCCGTGGCATTTGTCATTGTTGAATGACAAATAACTCACATTTTAAGTTGTGCTTGGGTAGTTTGGAAACCTGATTTCAGGGTGCTTTGGAAGAAACACATTAAAAAAACAAAACAAAAAACCCCAAAAAACGGAGATTAGATGGGTTTTAATCATAGAATCTTGATGGTTGGAAAAGACCTTTAAGGTCATCAAATCAACCGTTGTAGCACTGCCAAGCCCACCACTAGACCATGTCCCCCAGCACTCTGTCTACACGGCTTTCGAAGCCCTCCAGGATGGGCACTCAGTGCTCCCCTCTCGGCTCCTGCTTTGAGTGGGCTGAGCTCCATGTCCAGCTGCAGAGGGGTAGCCCTTTCTCCCTCATCACTGCCCCCCAGAGAGATGAGGTGACGATCATAAATGGACGGGAGGAAAAAGAGCATGACACGGATCAGAACTGAAGACAAGGCTTCCTCTGTGGCCCTGCCCAGAACAAACTCCTGCTACCTTCAGCGAAGCCTGAAAGCTGCCTAACGACCTGACAAAGCAAATCATTAGCAACATTTCACCCAGGTCTTAAAATATTTTCATTGCAAATGACTCTCCCATTAGATGAATGCCCATAGCAGAAAGTAATTACCCTTTCTTTGAACTTGCATTTCAGAAATTTGAAACAACTTTGAAAAAAATGACAGAGAAGAATAAGCACAGACTTCTTACGACTTCCCCCCTCCATCCCTCTCCCCCCCTGGAACCACACCAGTCACAGCCTGAATTTCAGCATCAGGGTTGAAGGAGACTGCAGAAGGTGTCACCACTGGAAGGGAGCTCTTACCAGTTCTCAGCATCTGCTGAGACGTACGGGATAACACCAGGGCGAATACTCTTCCTCTGCAGACATAGATGTATTACGTGTATATATGTATAAGCAGACACAGACATATTTAAAAGGGAAAGGAAGCAAATCAAACTGTCAATTAATAACAGTATCTTAATTCTTTGTTTAAACTCATGTGATCACTCACCCTGGGTTAGACTCACAAGAAGTCTATTTGTCTGAAGAAGATACATCCATACGTATCTTGACAACAATACAAGACTGTGCTATTAAAAAAAAAAATCTAAACAAACTATTCTCTGCACTAAGAAGTCAATATATCTCCTCTATGAAAGAAAGAGTATATGTGTCTCTGTATAGGATTTTTCTGGGCTTGGGAGAAAGCTATTACAGAGGATGAATCAAAAACAAAGCAGCATTTATCAGCCCTTTCTTCAAGGGAAGAGAGAATAAAATTGGCCCTATCATAAAATGTTTACATTACATGGGGGTTTTTTTGTAAATCACAGTAAAGAGAAAATAATAAGACAGAAAAGGAAGATCGTGTTCAAACAGACTTTGAAAGTGATTTTTTTCAGGGGGGAAATAAAACAAATGGAGAATGACAGCGACTCCATGCCTCACTTGAGTGTGATGTTTCCAGGGCATGTTACTGAGCCCCCAGCCCCACACCTTCCCACCAGAACCAGTACCTGCCCTCAGACCCGTCCAGTGGAGGGGAACCTACCCAGTCCCATGCCCCAGCATGGCTCAGCCCTCAGCTGCATGCCCCAGCCCTGTTGGAGCCATGTTGGACAGGGCTTGGTTGCAACTTGGTCTGGTGGGAGGTGTCTCTGCCCAGGGCAGGGGGTGGTCTTCAAGGTCCCTTCAACCCAAACCATTCTGTGATTGTATGATCAACATGAGCTGCACGGTCCCCCGTGTGCTGGGGACAAGTGGCTCCAGCCCAAGCCCCAGGTCAGGGGCCACCAGGCAGCAGCTACTGCCACCCGGGGTGTTGCCCCTGCACCTTGGGGCACAGCCATGGAAGGCTTATTGGAACCACCTCTGTCTCACAAATCCAGCATCAGTATCACTACCGTCCTGAGCAGTTTGGGTTTTTTTTAGTTGGGTTGAACTGATTTGCATTTGTTCAAAGGTAAGCACAGGTATCTGTGCGGGCAGGATCAGGGCAGTAATTCAGAATTAAACCCCTTTGGAAAAGCTTCAGCTTTCACTATCATTATTTCTACCATCTCTACTAATTGCACCAAGTGGAATTTTCTGAAAGTACAGCTTTGTTTTGGAGGGGAGAAAAATGTATTACGTAGACCTTAGAAGTTTGAATTTAAAAAAACCCCACTCACAAAACTCCACAAGTTTTTTTTGCCCAGCCACTTCCAACAGTTTCTGTTCATCTTGCTCAGAGCTGCTATTCTCAGAAAAAAAAAAAAAAAACCCCAAACCTGCCATATATCTGATGCAATTCAGATATTGCACTGCAAAAAGTGCCTTTAAAGTGCAAATTTGGGCAAAGAACATCCTGCAGAGATTTGATGAGAAGCTTTTATAGTTAAGCGATAGGCTTTGTGTTATACACAAGGAGGAGGAAATAGCTATTCAGACAGTAAAACAGCGACCTATTATTGCAGGGGAAGAAAACTTGGGCTATGACAACAACGGGCAGCAGAGGCAGCACGGTGGCTCACTGACATCTCCCGTCGGCCGGTGACACACTCCGAGCGCCACCCGCTCTCCACCCATCACAGATTGCACTCGGTGATGGATAATTGCTTTTTTTCCTCATCCCTGAGGTCTGCTTTCCAACACCATCCTAAGACGCTAGGGCTTTGTAAGGGGACAACGTGGAAATGAAAATAAAGGCCGCTGTAAGGACTGGAGCACTTTCTGTAGAGACTGAGTATTTTCCAGGGCTTATTCTTAATTAGAGTCGGAGCGTGTCTCCAACAGGCGCACGTGTTCTCTCCTCTCCATTCTCTGTCACGTCACATTTCTGCTCGACACAATGCAGCAAACCTTGGGAGTGATTTGTGGAATATATTAACATAGTTTAATGCCGCATGCATAAGATTTACATGCCAGTGCTGTAAGGGGAGGTGATAGGTCAGAATAAAGTGGATGATTTTAAAAAGTTGGTTAATTTCTGTAGCGCTATTTCAAAAAGATGCATTGGAAGAGAAAACTTGACTCACTCCTGAGTATCTTAATTACACAAAAGGAAAGGATGAACGCTGGATCTGAGATCCTCCTCGCACCACCATCCATTACTCACCCAAAGTTTGTGGAACCATCAGTGATTTTTGTAAGGTGGGGCTACTTCTCAGCTCTCCTCCTATGCACCCTCACTGGGTCCTCCAGCTCAGCACTCTCATCTTGCAGCTCTCACCTTCCTTTGTTCAGGCCACCTGAAATCAAACCTCGGCACATCCCACCGTGTTTTCCTTTCCAAGGAGGGAATTACACTTAACAATAAATCCCGTTTTTTTCTTGGACCGGCACCCAAGGAGAGGCACAGTGGCTTTCACTTGTGCATCTCAAGGCTGAATTATATCCAAATACCCGTATGGGATGAAGAGCTCCAGGAGACTTCCAGTCCCAGTGAAGCCAATGGCTTTCTGTTCAGTCATCGTTTCCCGTGGGCCCAAAATTACCATCCAGCATCGTGGGCTGCTGAGGAGGGGTCAGCACTGCCACAGCCCCCCGACCTGGCCGGGGGCATTCTTTGCTGCAGTAAGAAAGGAGAGTAACCCAAACATCACCTTGGCCTGAACCTCGGTCTCTCTCAGCTACACGTGCTTAATTCAGAATAACCCACTATCAGTCCCCCCCAGCAACCATCACGGTGCTGCTGCTGCTCTCCCAGAGGGTTGCTTCTTTCTGGTGGAACTAATTGACATCTGACCTATTTATTGCTTTACTGCCACCAATTTAGCACCAGTTTATTCATCAACATCTGGTGGTGGGAAAATCGTATTTTACATTATTAGCTCTCAAATGGATGGCTAATGCTGCTTAATGGGGCAGTTATACACTATTATAGATTCATTTTTTCTCATTTTGCTAATGAATGGAGAATCTTCATCAAATAAATATTTGCCAGTTGGCTTAATATCAAAGTTGCTAATTAAAAACAGAAAAATGCTCAGTATATGGAGAGCTGAATGGTGGCGGGGTGTGAGTTTTAGAGAAGTATCCTTTCTGCCGCACTGTACTTGCACAGAGGCCAAATTGGCAATCAAGCGATCAGCGCGAGGAAGGTTGAGCTGTATTTACATATTGTCTCAGTAAAATGCTACTGATTTATTTCTCTGGTGCCAGAGACACAATACGGGCATAGATTAAATTGGCTTCTTTTCCTGGCTTTCACAAAAGAAATGGAAAAAAAGAAAAAAAATGGAAATAAACAATCTTGGACTTAGTCCTAAAAATAAAAAAAAAAAAAAAAAAACAAATAAAAAATCTGATTCCCTCCACCGAGGAGCACAATTGCATTTTGCAGTGGGAGCGTGCACAGGCGGTGTGACCTGCAGGATTCCCGAAACAGCTCTGCATAAACAGGAGGATTTGGAGTGAACGTGTTTCAGGGGGAGGAAGCGCAGCACCCACCCGAGAGCAGCTCCGACACTGCCCCGAGACAGCTCAAGACCAGGCCCTTAAATGAGCTCCCTCATCCCACAGGCCGAACAGTGTACACAGTTTGAAAGTAGTTCCACACAAACACAGGCACGCATCTATCACTGTTTGATGCTTTCCAGTTCCACACGAACACCTGAGGTGCCAGCCAGGGCACCCAGCGCACAGAAACATTCCCGTTTTTCTTACACCACACGTGGTTTCTCCTCAGTTCCAGCCTCCAGGAAGGATCTCCATCAGACATCTTCACCATCTTTTCCAACAGAACTACTGACTCCAAGAACGCAGACACATGAGTAGGTTTTGCCTGCGGGGCTGGAACCCTCTGCCAGTCCTACATTTTGTGTGCTGCAAATGACAGGATTAACCCCCGAATCACACACGACCCTTCCCCAGCCTAAATTCCCACAGGAATTCAAGTGGCTTTTTACCAGGGTGCAAATACGAGTGGAATCTAACCTGCAGCATTTGCGCACTCCCCCTATGAAAAGTTGCAGAGAGAACACTGAGAACATTTTTGCCTCCCCGATGTGATGTCTAACAACCAGCTGTGGTTCCGATTTAAGGAGCCCTCACCATTTATCACAGTTCACCCCTGCCACATTTTTAACGCGTTCCACATCCATCTGGGAGCAAGGCAGTAAAGGCATAACAAACACAAACTCTTGTAGAAATGCTATTAAAATGTGAAGATCTCTTTATTTTTCCCAGAGCAAATAATTCCTGTCATTTCAAAGAGGACACCGTCTAATCTAAAGCTACTGAAGCAGACAGAAGCTGTACCAGCTCTAACGTATCTATTGGCTTCATGGACCATTAAATAGCACAAATGGCACCAGGAATTAATGCTGAAAATGCCAATACGTGTTGAATACCACAAGTGTGATGCTCCTGATCTGGGGGTGCAAGGTCCCAGTGCCCAGGTCCCAGCTCAGCTCCTCAGCACACTCTTTTCGGTGGATGCCAGTACCTGGAGGGGCACAGCCCACAGAGACCCCACGGTGCAACGGTGATTTCACTGCTACGGTTTCCAAAAACTACCAAGGGTGCTGAAAGCATGGGTGACCACTCCTTGAGCAGGAAGAAAATATATCCTAAATACCAAAGCCCATTATAAAAGTGTGATGCACTCTTGGGTGAAGAAAATAAACCAAAGAAAATAGAGAATGAAGAGGAAAGAAAAAACGCTGTGTCAAGCAGATTTGTGGGGGTTCTTTCTGCAGATTCAATGGCACAGAGATGATAAAAGTACAGAAGAATTAGTGCTTCTGTAATTCAGATTATTTAAACCAAATGCAGAAGAGTCATGAACACGTCGTTCCTGAGAAGTCAGAATAAAACATGCCACATGCCAGGTCTAATATTTGTAGCCTCGTGCTCAAGCACAGCAATCTTTGTCCTGTACCACAACTAACACCTCTAGTTCCAAAATCCTTTATTCATTAATACACCCACCCACTGAGTCAGGGGACTTTTTTTCCCCTCTGCTTTTTAGTTTTGGTACCAAATTTGCTAATAAAAACTTGCTTTTCTATTATTCTGCCTGTCTGTATTTTACATACGGCTTCGTTGTGGTCAGGAGAAGCAGGTTTGGAGAGCTAAGAAAAAAACCCTGTGGCTTGCACTGCAGCAGACACCTCTGCACAGCACAGGCAATACGGGGTTTGTAACAACAAAAACCTTCATCTCACTCAGTAACTTGTCACAGGAAGGTGACAAGGAAGGTCAGGAGAAAGGAGTTGATGGTTCTGGGCTGACAATACATTCGTGCCAAACTACCTCTATGTTAAGATCCTTTCTACCTGTCCACCCTATAAAATTACCGGAATGTTCTCCCCTCATGCCTCTCACAGACACCACTCCCCCACCAGCCCACCCTGGGGGACCCTCCCCAGCTCTTCTGGAGGCTGTGCTGCAGCTGGGGGCACCAGACTATCCCCTTCTGAGCTTTGAATGAGGAACAAAGAGGACATCGCTCTGAAGGGAATCTCAATTTGTGCCCCTGAGAGCACGTCTGAGATCCTGCTGTCCCCAGGGCAGTGAAGCTCCCCGAGGTCCCCATGGCCTGTGGTACCAGACTGACTGAGCGAAGGCCAGTGGGAGCGAGAACAGAGTTTCCCTCGTGGGAGCAGAGAAATCTCACCAGAGAACCGTCCTGGGCTATTTAAGTTATGATTTAGTAGGTCCTCAATTCAGCTGCAGCTTCAACAGACACCCCTAAACTGCTTCTTAATGCCTAATGCAAAGTACATTTCACTCCAAACCCCTCTCTGATTTCCCCACGTCTGCTGAAAACCAAGGTGAACCAGCCCAAATTTGCTGAAGGGCAGACCCAGACTGACTTACATCTAAAGGGCAGCTTCTCTTGAATTTAGCAATGGTTCAGAAATAGCTGACTGCCATTTTTTCCTGAGTTTGGGATCCGTAATGTCTTCTCACACGAGGCTTTTGTTGCAAACTTTCTGAGGAACAGCTGCCGAACTGCAAAGAGGATGTCTATACGCCTCTTTTCCCATGTAAAATAACTTTCTTTTTGCCTAACTTGGCCAAAATAAATAATAAAAAAAAAAAAACATCAGCAGATCAGCAGTATGTATTGAAACACAAAAGACTTCAGCCAAGAAAGATCCTTTCTTTACGCATATATAAAATACACTCTCTTGCAACAAGCTTGTATCTTATTTATTGTTCTCAGGTGGCTACTGAAAACTCCTTAAATGCTGTTTGATAGAGTAGTGATTCTTTTCTGCCTCACCGGTGTAAACTGCATACATCTAAGAGCAGAATATATTGGCAATAAAAAAGGTTCTTCTTTTTGAGATCTATCAAAATAAAATATACTTGTGAGACTTTGAAGTTAAATTTAAAAAAAACTCTTTGGGAAATTGCCTTTCATTTCTGAGAGCACAATTTAAATTCAATCTGAGGGCTTGCATGAGACACCTCAGGTGCTCTCTGCTCCAAATTCACTTGATTAATGTTGCCTTAAAAGATTTGCTGAAGAATCAGGCAGCTGTAATTAGAGGAGAGGTAGCTAATACTATACATAGATCATCAAAGGATAAGTATGCACAAAGGAGATAAAGAATCTCCATACAATTGCAATAATCTCTGCAGATTAAAAAAAATAAATTACAGTCATAATTAGGAGAAAGTAATGAAAGCCTGCATGGGTACTGGATACTGGCACCCTGTCCCCACAACAGTCTGCTGGGAGGGAGCCCAGCAAAGCCATCCCCCGCTGGTACCGAGGAGAATGTCACGGAGACCAAAGGGAAGAGTCCAGGTGTGAGGGGGCCACAAAAAGCCTTGTAGGAACATTATCTCGGCGGTCATGTCCTGATCCCTCTTGGAGCAGGGATCTTTTTTGGCTTTCGTGGGTTAGATGGGAGCAAGACCCCCCCAGGGCTGGTAGATGAGGATCAGCAATTTCAGATTATTTTTTTACTGAAATGCAGTTATTTTTAAAAGGTTCTGTTTTGTTTAAATCTGCCAAAATTCATGTTTTTTTCTTTAGACATGGAACACCTTGTTACACAGTTATAGACAGGCCATCATATCCCCTCTGAGGTTGGTAATTTACATTAAATATGTGCTCAGAAAACCAGAGGCCTATAAGGCCATAGCCAGTAACAGAATAAATATTTTTTTCAACACTAAGATGAAAAAAGCACCTTGATGGGACACAAATGGCCTCGTTACTGTACAAGCATATCTCAATACCCTACGATTTTTCCTTCCTACTAAGAAGAGCTGAAAAGAGGTGAAGAAAGCAAATAAGGGTCACTAAAGCAGCATCACAATATTGTAATAATTACCAATACATTGTTATTCAAGTGGGCAGAACACCAAAGTGAAGTGGTGGCTGGTCAGCACTGCCTGGTCTTTGGCAGGACACCCCAGTTCCCTCTGATCCCTTCTGCTCCACCCATTGCACTGGGAGAGTAACATGGACCAGGTTTCTAATGGTAATTCCATGCCCATGGCAGTTCTCAAGAGCTCCCACAGCAGAAGGTGTCAGGCATGTGTCTCATCCCACTGCAGAAACTCCGTCTATAGTCAACACTGAGAGACAGATACTTCCAGAAGGCAGCTGCACCATCTCCTCCGGACAGAGGGACCCTTTTTCCTGGAAGAGCATCTCGTACCCCACAGAGCTCTGCCCAAGGACCCGCTCCAGCTGGACACCAGCGTTTCAGAGAGCTATGGACATACCCCGGCCCAACTAATGACCATCGTGTGCCCCAATCAATGCCACAAATACCAGGAGGTAGAGACTGTGTAGAGACTGAGGGGTAGATGTTTGTGACAGGAGGAGGATGTTGCCATGTGAATGCTAAATATGTCACACCTGCAGTGTGTCACAAACGGGCTCGTTCAGAAAGGTTTGCAGTCGGGTTATCAATGCAAACACCAATAAGCTGGAGAGAGACTTAGTGTGACAGCGACACAGCCACAGCAAGCCCCGCTGTCAGGGTACCAGGACTCCTCTGCCCAAACGGAGATGTCCCTCTTCCCCTTCCATGGGGAACTCTGGTGAGGAACCCCAGCTCTGACCTTCCCGTCAGCCAAGGACAGCTCTCACGGAGAGCCCGGGCAGATCCACAGGCTGAGGCTGACATCACCTCCCTCTGCAGAGCGCTCAACAGTTTTTCCATGCACACGTTTCATGGACCCAAGAACTCCAAGAGCAATGCTTTGCTGATTTGTTCTCGCATCGCTGACCTTTATATTGGCAGCTCTGAAGCCCACAGGGCCACCCATCCGTGCAGTCATGGCTGGAAAAAGGCTAGCAGGTATTTTCATAACAAAAGATGGCCACACGTGAGTGGAAGCCCACTCTCCCCTCTCCACCTGAGCTGAATTTCAGGGAGTGTGTCTCTAATTGAGACGTGTGACAGAAAGGGATTCAGCCAGAGCAAAAGCCACCCCTTTCCCACTACAGCACAGCTCTCTCACCACAGCCTTCCAGACTGATTCAGGATTTAGTTCCACGCATAATTAGAAAGGGAATAAAACTGTAAAAGGTTAAGGAAAATATCAAAAGCACTCAGCACTGCATTCACCCCACGGGCCCTCCTGCAGTTCACGTGGTGACTGTTCCTCCTCTGAGGTACAGGAGCAGCCCTGGGAGCTAAGGTCACCCTGGCCCCAAAACATCACTTTCCTCCTCAGTCTTCAATCTTTAATTCCTCCATCTAAAACAGAACAGCTAACGGGAGGTATTCCCAGAGGAGGGATTACTGCTCGTCTACCGCAGCTCCATGGGTTGGCTGCTCTGCAGGGAAAGAGGGACCTCCTCAAACAGGAGGAACCAAGCCCTTGAACATCAGCTTTAAGTGCCACCATCCCTGCTGATCTGGCTCCTAAAGAAAACAAGGCCACAGTAACAGGGAGAGGGAATAACTTTCATTAACTTGATATAGATAAGTAGGCAAATTTGCAAACACATTTCAGGCTCCAGCTACAGCACTTGGAGCTAATAAAAGATATTGCTTCCGCCTACAGACCTTCATGCTGCTCCGTTCCTTAGACCATCGCTGCCACCAGAGCCCTGTTCCTACTGCAGCATCATGAGAACACAGCAGGGACCTGGGCTGGCTCAAGCAGCAAAGAAAACTGCTTTTTTTCCCCAAAATCCCTTGAGCAGCAGGGGCGACAAACAGGCAGCCTTCGGACGGAGGGGGAGGACAGAAGGGGGCAGAGGTGGTCTCGGCCCCAACCAGGCAAAGCTCCAACATGGGCCAAGCAGGACACACCAGCACAGCTTCACCCCGAAACTGACCCACGTTTGAGTTACAAAGGTGTCCAAAAGCACATTTGGCTGCATAATTTCATTGTCAAAAGAAAATAAGTGGATTAGGGGTTAGATTTTTCAAGGGATTTAATTTCCTAAAGGGACAGCAAAGTACCCAGTGGGAGAGTATTACAACTCAATTAGGATTATAACAAAGAGCTTAGATTTGTTTTTCATATTCACATAATTTGTAAGTGGTTGAAGAAATTTTATACAAATAATCAAATTATAGCAGACCTAAAAGTGCTTGGGTTTCTTTTGATAGAGATCAACTGTAGGAAACTTCAGACCAAACAAAATTTCAGAACGTTTTCAGTAGCAAAAAAGATTAGGATTCAGGAATTAATTCAGCTGCAATAATTACCCTGGTGTGTTTTTTTGACTGAAATATCGATATTTCACTCAAGGCATTTACCTTGTATTTTTAAAATATCTAAAATATTGACAATCAAGTATTTTTCTTTCTTTTGGTTATAAATATCTCAAAGGAACCTCAGCTTTTGGTCCTTTTTTACCCTCCCCACTGATGAGTATTTTAGTGTGTTCTTCCATAGTGAAGACCATCCGTCTTGGTTCTCCAGTCTCTGTTACACTCCGGGGGAAAAAAAACTGTAGTGAAATCTAACATTACCTCACCCTTACCCAAATATACCTTACTTTGTCCAAATATTACCTCACCTAACTTTGGAAGGAAGAATTACATGCATAATCTTAAATTTCTGTAATTCTGAACAATTATCAGTAATAAATTCTACACATGGAATTATTTTCTTCTTTGGCTCTGTTTTACATTTTCTACAAAAAACATCTCCCTATTACATAAAAAGGTAACATTTACCAAAACTGGTTTTCATGCCCAAAGCTTTAACTTTCCTAACAGAGACTGGGGCAATCTTCTACAGATGCGGCAAAGTAGGGGTTTAAGCTATCTCAGCTTCCCTGCAAAGCAAAACAATTACAGTCTAACCCTTTACTTCTTAACAAAATACAGACTAACTGGGATGTAGCCAGGTAACACAGGCTTCAGCCCGGACTTTGCTCGTGGCTCTTTAGAAACTGTTCAGTCTAGTTAAAAACTTCCATTACCTTGGGTTTGTAGGTATGTTTCTTAAAAGCTGTAAAGTAGCAGCACAACTTTTTAAAGGCTGCCATTTTCACTGTGGAATGGCGTAAAATTCCTCCCCCGAGGTAGCTATGTTATCTCATTGAATTTAAAAACAATAAATTGAAAGTTAAAAATAAAAGGAAGGGGGAAAGGTGGAAGAAACAGCGAAAAGGCATTGAAGCTGTAGGAGCTCTGACAAATCATCTTGGCATATAGTCCCAGTGGTGATGAGAAATGGTTCTGTGCGTTTTATTTATTTTTTTACATGCCAGAACAAAAAACATACTTGAGGCAAAGTTGTAGAATATCGTTAAATTAGTGGGCTTGTTCTATTAATGCCCATGAGCATGCCACGATGACAAAGGATTCCTCTAATACACAGCCAGCCTGGGAAGCAAGACGGTACCTGTCCCAGCCCTGGGGTCCAGAACACGAGCCGCCCGCACGGCAGCAATCACCCCACAGGGTAGTGCAATATCCCAAGGTACTTGTTCTGTACTTGGAATGACATACGTTGTTTTTTCTCCCTTTAATGGACCAGTCAAGTGAGCTACTACATCAAATTCAACAGATGACTCTCCATGTTTTGGTCTCGGAATGAAGCGTTCAGCCACCTGTGCCTTCTGCCTTGCCCCCTTAAGAATTAGATAAATTACTGAGTGACAGTTTAACACATAAAATACACTTTTCCAAGGCATATTCTTTAACAGAAACTGAACTTCACTGTCATTCACTCCCCAGGCAGTATTTGAAGCCAGCAGAAGAAACCTAACACACATCATTGTCCTGGTAAGAAGAGTGAATATTAGAAACGTGGAAGTTTATTCAAGCAGATTCAAGTGTCGTTGGAAACAGGCACCTAGAGCCAGAGAACCCCTGAGATCTTCAGTTCACAGCCAGCTCCTAAACCACATTCTGCTTTCCTGTTCACAGGGTTTGGACTCCTGCCTGAAGAGTCAAGCTAGATTAATGTACATCTCTGAATTAACAATTCCCAGCTAAGACAGGGAGAGGCCGTTGTGCCGAGGCACAGGACGCAGCAGGCGCGAGCAGAGCCCAGGAATAACTGGAAGACACGGGGATGCTTCCAAGTCACCTTGTGAACAGATTTTTCTACACATCTTCAAAGGCTCTGCAAAGGACAGACCTTATAATTTCATCCCGAGTCAGGGCTGATTTGTGGGCGCGCATGAGATTTTGTTCAGTTTGACTTTCCCAGCTAAACCTAAGCCCAGCTGCCGTTTGTACGTGCTAGTTCAGTATCAGCTGGTCTGTGGTGTCTGAGATTTTGATTTGGGCACAAAATGCAACAAGAAAGAACAAAAATACCATGTCCTTTCATTTGTTCTTATTTTCTTTCCAGAGTGAGGAGACATCTCACAGGTAGACTCTGTTAGTCTGCTCTCATAGCACTGCCATTAGTAAAATGTCGTTTTGATTGGAAACAAATACAACCTAATTCAGAAAAAAACATCCCACACTGCACACACTGCACATCACAGAAACTTTCCACTAGCTGGAAAACTGTGTAATGGTGCTTAAAGATGAGTATGGCTTAATTAGCTAGAAAATGAAAAGTGCAGTGAAAATACAAAAAAAGGGATTAGGATGGGCCGAGCTGCAAGAGGAAACTGGATCCTGCCACAACTTTGGAACACTGAAGTTCGTGTAATAAGGTCAAATTCTCACCTCACATTGATAAAAGGACCACTATGTAAATAAAAGCTTGTGTGTGTGGTCGGGATTAGGCAGAGCAGTAAACTGGCTGAAGACAACAGGAGGGATGAACGGTTCCTGCTTGGGGCTGAGCCCACAGCGATGCTCCGCTCAGACCTGCAGCCCAGCTTGAGCTCCACAAAACCACCACCTTCGTAGCCCCCACGGCGGAGAATGTTTCCACAGGGACACGTTTACGTGTTGGAGAAGCTGCCCCAAGGCACAAAACATGGCTGTGATAAGCACGAGAGAAACCACTGTCACCTTTCGGTTCAATGCAGGGGTTTGCAGCCTGTGGTGAAGGTGGAGGGAGTGGGTCCCTTCCAGGGAAGGAGCTGCAGCTCCAGTGCCCCAGTGTCCTACAGGAAGTATCACAAACTTCAGCAATTATGTCTGGTATGTGGAAGACAAACAAAATCTGAAATTAAGTTGCATATCTGCCAACAAAGCGATTGCACAGGCAGGATAAGTCTTTCCTTGGGTGTGTTTTCTTTCTGCCCAGAGATATCTCCTATAAACCAAGATACACTGACATAAACATTTGACTGTGATTTAACTCTCTGGCTCCTTAATTGGTCTTTTATCTAGTTTACTATTGTATATTCATTTATATAGCCCACAGTGGTTGACTTCTAATTAGTTTAGAATCAGAACCGAGCTTCAAAATATTTAGGTACTTTTGACACAGTCAGAATGAAGCTGCAACAAGTGCTGAACATCAACCAGCCGATGCCCCAGCTGCCTTTCCAAGCTGAACATTCAAAATCTTTTCCACTATTTCTCCAGACCTCAAAAACAACAATAGGCCACTGCTGCTCTCTAAGGCTCAAGAGGACTTCACAGAAATTAAGACTCTCACTGAGAAGTTTGACAATCTCCCTTATAAATGTCAGCGCTCACTTTCCAAGATCTTAACACAATTCATTAAGCTTTTCTGAGTTACTAGAAAAAAAGCCACAACAATAACAGAAAAAGCCATCCAACAAACATGTACCAATAAGGGCACAGCAACCCCGTCGAATTCTCTTCCCCTAGTAGTACACCACGTGCTGGCCGGTAGCTGCCCCTCACCACACAGCGTGGATCCAGACTTGCACTTCACCAGAACACAGAAGGCCAAATCCCAACCCAGCATTTCATTCATCCAACCCAGGATTTCATTCCAGCCGACCCCAATGGCTGCAAAAATCTGCACAGTTGAGATCTGGACCAGATTCAAAACGTTCCCAAAATGTATCTCTGTTCACATCCTGATTTTTGATTCCAGCTCATCTCTAATTATAATTATTACACAGAATGTCAGATCTCAGGTTATGCTCTTTAAAGTTCTCCCTATAAACAATTAATTAGCTCGCTGCAGCCTTTCTATAAATAGCTTGTACATATAAATTATTCTCATCTGCTCAGAAAAACAAAATCCCTGCTCTGTTTTTTGCCTTCTGACTTTCCCTGGTGGACTGCAGCTGCTCGGCAGACACACGTGTGTGTGTTCTTTGGAATCACAGCTAAAAATAAGATTATGGGGCTAATTGACAAAGTTGGCTTTTGGGTTTGTTTTTTTTTTTTTTAATGGAATTAATGCTTGAGAAATCAGGTTTTCCCCAGAAAATGTCTGAAAGCAGCATTTCTATCAACTTCACTCTAGTAGAGAGCTGCCTCCCACACCAGCTGAATTGCTGCTCAGCCAAACCACATGCCTTCTTGTTTTGAGGCACCCTGCTATTGCGGGACACCATACATATGGCTGCCCAGATTAATTGTGCTGACAGGTCTTTCAAACTCATCCGAGAGGTGCTGACAGGCAAGATCGGGCCAAAGCTCCTCTCGCAAGCAGGAGGTACCTCTCCAGATACGTCCTTTCCTTCCATCCCGAGGTCTCACCTCCAAGCCTGGGTACGGCACAGTCCCTCCTGTGCCACATTAGGGCACCATCCTGGCACTTCCCTTCATTTACAGACCAACAGCATTTGTACAAAGACATCCTTTGCCTTGTGCCAAAGTAAGGTAGGCAGGGCCAGGTAGGCTAGGAGAGCAATCAGACCAAAACCTGCAAGTCTCAAATATACATAAGTGCCTATATACACCAATACACCACAGCCAGTCACCACAACCATTACTCAGCCTGCATCACCCACCTGCGGGACACGCCTGCTGATAACCCTCACCCCTGGGCTCAGTCTGAGTAAGGAGTATTGGTAAAGCACTTTGGAAGATTGTAAACCAGTGCAACAAAGCGTTATGATGGTTTTCAAACACTAATCTATGTGTTTTTCCCTGCAATCTAGCATATACTCATCATCACGCCCAGGTGGAGAGAGGCAAGCAGGATTATTGGACATTTTAATGTTTCACAGCCTGATTCTGCTGCCGTAGCTGGAACAGCAAGGCACCAAGCAGATCACCCTTGGTTTATGGCCTTCGAGCTCAGATGAAAATCACTCCTGTTAAATTCCTCAGGCCCAGGACGAGCAGAACTTTCTTGCTGCACCTTTTCTATTTCATTGGCCAGGGGACATGCCACTGAGCATCTCTGAGCCCAGCCACCTCTCCATGTGTTTATTACCGCCTTCCAGAGAGCCCACCATGAAGCCTGAGGTGATGGGGAACCCTCATTTATCAGTGGTGCTTTAGGCAGCCCCTCATGTCTGCGTGGCCATCCAGGACACTGAGTTCTGCTTTCACCATGATTTGTTGGGCGTCCTCAGGAAAGCCCCTTTTTCCCTGTGCCACCTGCATAAGGGATCATAATACCAGCTCACACAAAACACTCCAAGATCATCTTTAAGGATCTAGATCCTATATAACTTCACCATCAGATGCTAAGTACAATGTCCCATCTATTTCTGTTCGGCAAAATGTAATCATTAAAAACCAGTAGCCTTGATCTCTCCCTCTGAAAAGTCTTTTTGTAGACTATGTTTGCTGTTCAAAGCTGGGAGGAATCAACAAGGTGAGTCTGAACCCCAAAAATTCTTGCACTGAACCGAAATGTGCTGTCAACCCTCCACAGGTCACACCATATGGCAAAACTTAGATACTAAAAAGAAATTTTAGATACTAGAAAGAACTTCTTTGCTGTGAGGGCAGTGAGACCCTGAATCAGGTTGCCCAGAGAAGCTGTGGCTGCCCCATCCCTGGAGGGGTTCAAGGCCAGGCTGGAAGGGGCTTGGGGCAACCTGGGCTGGTGGGAGGACACAACCCCATTGGCACATCCAATCCCCACCCACTAGGGAAAGAGGCATTGGAACTCTATGATCTTTAAGGCCCCTTCCAAATCCAATGACTCTATGATCCTATGATCCTAAAACACAGTTCTGAGTAGGTACCCAGACCATAACCCCGTTCCTGCCAAGATGCTCTGACACAGCTGTACAGGAACACACCAGCAGGGCTGCAGGGGCAGGGTTTATGGTAGTCATGGCTTTTGTCAGATGGGTAAATCTTGTGCTCCTCAGTGGCTGCTGGAGGACAGAAGCTCAGGAGAAGGTCACCAAGTGCAGGCAAGGAGCTCAGACCAGCCCCGGGAAAGATGCAGGGAGAGGAGGAGACAGGGATCTCTGCAACCACCACCAGCCCCTTGTTTTATGTCTCCCCACATCAACTTTCCGCAGAGTAGGAAAGCACTTTGTTCTCAAAAGAATATGCCACCGCTATGTTCCTGGTACGCAGGGAAAAAAAGCCATCCAGCCAAATAGAATTGGGTTTGTTTTCTCACATAACCAAGCCTATTTAATTTTAGGTTTGCAGAAAGTAGACTTGATGCCTCCTCCTTTGTTCTCCCTGGTATTCATCAAACCATTGCAGACAGAAGTGTAAAATGTTACCAAGCTACGTGAAAAAATAAATATATTGTACTTGCTACATAATAAATAAGATGAAAGCCAAAAGGGAATTAGATCACCTTTTGATGTGGGCTTTGGGACCAGTCACGTAAAGGACTTCAAAACCTGAAGCTCAACTCCATTTCACATTAAAAACTTCAAGAAGAAAATTTAACTGATTGTTGGTCTCTCATTCTAAAAAGACAGGGGGGTTTAGATATATAGAAAATATTTTAGGTTTTTTTCTTTAAATATTTGCTGCAAATGCCTTGTTTCCAGTTCAGTACAGAGGAAAAGAAACGTAGGAAAGCTTCATTGAAAATTAGATGAAACTAGGCAGAGTAAATTTGGAGACATGTTGCCAAAACCAGTGCAGAAGTGAGTATCTGGGAAATCGGAGCCACCGGCAGAGAGGTGGGTCCCCATTTCCAGGAACAGGAACGACACCTGGGTACCACTGGTGAAGAACTGCCAGGAGGAGCAACTTGGCTTGTTGACTTTTAGCTCCTTTTACTTCAGTTATTTAAATGGTTTAGAAACTCATGCAGTAAAGACTCATAAAGACTCAATTATTCTTCATTTCTCTATACTGAACTGGTTTAGTCAACAATTGACCTTGATTCATTATAAGAATCATTGTATCTGGTTACATTTGCTCTTGCAATTTATTGCTCCTCTTTCATCCACGCTTTTGACCAAGACTAATCTACTCGGGTTTTCATTTTCTAGGCATCCCACATAGTTCAGAACCTTATTGATATTCTGGCTTCATATGTTCTAATTTATTTGAGTTTTTCCTAACTATCGCGGCAGACAAAGGCAGCTTTATTGCAGAACAACACTAATTGGAAATGGAAGAGCGCTACTTTGTTAGATTTTATTATGAATTCCTCTCCCTCTCTCCCCAAAGCAAAGTTGTTCTATTATGTATTTTGGATTATATACCCCAGACTAAAACCTGCACATATTTGAGCATCACCAAGCAACAGCATGAATCCCAAGCAGAGACCAGAAAAGCCACAATTAGCAGCTGCTGAATTAGCATCAGCTGATAGCAGAGGTAAACCACGCCATTGCCAAGCACGGTTTATCTGTCAGCACAGCCACCAAGAGCTGAATTAAATCAGACTAATTTTTTTTTTCCAATTAGCAATGAGGAGGACATAATGGGCAACCTTTCCAGGCATTTTTCAGCAGGGGCATCAGATAGAAGCAAATACGTGGGCACACAAGGCAGAACAGCGTGCCAGAGACAGTGCAGAACTTCAAGAAATTGAGACATTGATAAAAAGAGATTAAATAATAAAAAAAAGGTTGTGGTTTTTTTTTTTTAATCCATTAGGTCCCTGGTGGAAGAAGAGAGGAGAAGATGGGGTCACTGAATTTACCTGCTCTAGCACAAAACCCACCTGGCTCAGCAGGAACCTGCTGGATTCCACACATCCATCTTCCATTCTATCAGAAAGGAAGCTGGATTTAAATCCACCCTCTTGCCCTCACAACTGAAAAAGGAATGGTAAGTGTACATGAAACATCCAGCTAACAATTTGGGAACAACGGGTCATTTGCAATTCCTCCATTTCATCTAGGGTTTTTTGCAATTCCTCAATTATTTTTTATTTTTTCCCCTTCTCATTTCACCCAAGGAAATCATAGAATCGCAGAATGGTTTGGGTTGGAAGGGGCTCCAAGGTCTCCCCGGAGCCTTCTCTTCTCCAGGCTGAACCCCCCCAACTCTCTCAGCCTGAGCCTGTCCCCGCAGCAGAGGGGCTCCAGCCCTCCCCCTATCTTCATGGCCTCCTCTGGCCCCGCTCCAACAGGTACATGTCCTTCCCAGGCATGTGTCACGTAAGAACATGGGTTCTCCTTGCAGTTGCAGGAGATCTGCCTGAAGAGCTGTGAGGACATTGTCTTCTTACCTCTCCATACACAGCTTAGCATTGTGACAGGTTTAAATAGTTACTAACATAATCAAACATGAAAATGAACTGTAATAGCATTACTGCTCTTGGGCTCCCCCTGCTCAGGATCTGCATTGCATTTTTTTGCAACTGCACAGTCACCCGTTTTTATTAATAAAGGTACATTTTGAAATCAATATGTTCAGCCATATTAAAATCCTTCATTTGTAAACAGGTTTCTTTTTTCCATGCCGGGGCTTTAGGCATGTTGAATGTATATGAGAAGCTCTGAGAAACTACAGGCAAGAAAGTAACAAGGGCGCCCTGTCCTTGGCCCTGCAAAACAAGAAAACAAGATAAGAGAAAAACAAGTTTTGAGGAATTTGGACACAGCAAGCAGGATGTTGCAGGCAGTCAAGGATGATGTTGTGAGCCACCGCGGCGCCCAATGAGAAGCGAGCATGGACACATGGAGGGCACGTGAAAACTGGTGTTAACCAATTGTATTGTGCATGTTTTTTGCGGGACGCGTGTACCAGACTTAGCAAGGGAATATAAGCAGAGGCAGAGCTGGGAACAAACGGAGCTTGATTCCACATCATATTGGTGTGTTGTTCATCTCCCTTCACTCCTCGGGCCGCGGCATCTCCAATAGTAGTTTTTTCCCCTACTATATTCCTAAATGTTTTTCCAATGTTAAAATATTTTCTTTGTAAATGGTTTGATGTTTTCTTTGCTATGTACTAAATCAAGAGACATAAACCCCAAAGCTTTCTTTAATGACTGTTTATGTCTGAGGGAAACTAGTGTTAAAGTGCCATTTTTCAAGTAAGCAACACGCTGATGCCCAGTACAGTGATACAGATTATTTCAGATAGGAGTAACTGAGCTGGGTAATTCATCTAACCTACCCGACCTGACAACTGCTTTCATTATTTCGGAACAGTAATTGAGAAGCCAGAACGTGTGATGATGATGACATAAGGTGACAATATCGCTCCACTTCAACCAGCCTCCACGTCTCCATGAACGAGTGATCGCACAGGTTCACAGCACAGCCACAGACAAGGGCCAGGAGAGTTCTCCTCTCCCACCTTTCTGTTCAGAGGATGAGACAACTCCAGGGACTCACAAACAAATTAACTTGAGCTTCTTTTCTTGTTGCCATAAGCAATGAATGCACCAGGAACAAGGCTGGAAGTGGCACGGGGCCATACGCCACCACTCACCCTCTCCTGCCCCCAGCTCACTCCGCATCTCCTGTGGCCAGAGAAACTGAGCTGAGGGTCTTCCTATTCCCTTAAATCCACTTACATATCAAGGGGAGAAGAGGAGAAGCCTTCAGGCTGCAGATTAGGTCATCTTCCTCTCTCTTTACCACCTGCATATCCCAGAATAGAATAGAATCTCAGAACCATTTTGGTTGGGAAAGACCTTTAGGATGATGGTTCTGCAGCTTCCTCAAAAAAGCTGAGAAGAGAAACCTCTGCTTTATATATTTCAAGGCCAGCCTTCCTGACGACCACCTTTATCAGCCTCCAGCAGCTAGAAATCAGGTTACACATAGCGCTCTGTTCTCCTCCTTTGTCTAACCAAATATTTGCCTCGTTTAAATGAGTGCTTAATCCTTGCATTAACAGTTTTCTCTCCGAGGCTCACGTCTTGCTGCAAAACCACCTCCTGTGTTCTCAGGTGGAGAGCCACAGTCAGGGCTACAACCAAAGTGATGCTCGGAGCACGTAACAGAAGCCGTAGTTTAACACGAGGGTGTATAAATAATGTATGATACGAAACAGAATTAAAGAGGTACGTGGAGACACATCAACGAGCAGCCAGAGAAGGGAATTCTGCTGGGGGAAAATGCTACTGCAGATAACACGCTGCGAGTGCTGCAGGGCCCACTGAGACTTCACAGATAGCTTAAAAAAAAAAAAAATACAAAAAAGACACTTCACTTCAACATCTCTAGATCTCATAGATCTAAGACACTCCCAGAGATATTTTCACCAAAAAGAGCCTAAAAAGAAGCACTTCAGCATGAAAATGAAACTCTCTACTTATTACTGCTGTCCTGGAGAACTCAAGTATCTCCGGAAGCTCACATTCTCCTCCAGGGCACCCCACAGCTGTGGAAATGAGAAAAAGAATCTAGAGCAAGACTTGCAACTGGTATAAAAATGTTACAGAGGTAACGGGGACCTGCTGTAGACACCCACCAGGGGAAATCCAGCTGATCTACCCTGACTTACCGTAAATTCTTAACAGCACCACAAGGAAAAATACAGCCACAGGTATTCAGAATAAACAACACCCAATGGTGGAAAGTTTATTTCCAAGAGAAGAAACCGAGATCCAATGCTTCTGTAGCTATAAACACCTGTAATTAGAAAGCCTATTTCACTAACTGCATATTCAGAGAATAACACGCCAGCTTCCAGATAGTTTCATTTTCCAATCTCCTAAGACAGTAGGAGCTACACATAAAATGACAAAAAATTGTATCAGCGTGCTTTGCTAGAATGAGAATCGTACTCTGCACAGTGGGGGTGATTCTGGAAACATTTTCCCACCGAGGCCTTTGGGTGCCAAGGGGAAGCGAGAAGTTACTGGCAGCAAACTCCGGCTGTTCCCTCTCCCACCAGAAGCATCGGAGCCTGGAGTGACGGAAGGGGCTGAGCTCCAGCAAAGCAAAAGCCACTTGTCCTGTGCCACCAGCGCTGTGAGGGGCAGGGACCCGGCCGCAGCACCGGGCACAAGCGTCCCATCCCTCTTGTGGAGTTCGCGGGGTGGAGTCACCCCTTGCAATCCAGCATAAGTGGCATCAGGATTCATGAAATGACTGAGAGAATTTTGTGATCAATACGTCTAATCACACATCATATCACCGAACTCCTCCCTGATCTTTCCCCCACCTAAAATGTGGGTTAATTTCTGTGAAGAAACAAGCAAAGAATAAAACAACACGCAGGATCCACTGACTGCCTTCAATTTCCCTTTTACCTTCTTATGAGAAAATCCATCGCACTGGCCACAGAACTGCTCCTTGTTCCAGAACAGCCAACCCAGCCAACACCACTTCTGTTTTCATGGGGGAGATGAGAACAGAGGGAGTTCTCATCAGTCAGCTTTCTCTTTGCACTCTTTTTTTAAGGCAGAAACAAACACAGAGCACTCATCTTCACTCCCTTAAGGCCCAAGTTCCAAACTTCCATCATGACCGCTGCCATCCAGATCTGAATGAGGTAAAGGTGACTAGAGATACAAGCCACTGAAATGCACACCCAAATTCCCTCAGGTCAGCAGAGGGAGATTGCTCTTCTGAAGTCCCATCATAATGTCATCATGGGTAAAAAGGCAAAACCAACTAAAATCATCAAACAAAAACCCAAAACACATATATGCAATCAGTCTATGTTTACAGGCCTCTAAGGTGCAAGGCTAAATTAGGGAATGGGCTGTCTTGTTTTCCTTGTAGTTTGGATAGAGAAGAAAAGGATCCTACACTATCACTTGATTTCTACCATATGTGTTACGCATTTGAAGCACACATTGCTGGACCTGCTCCGAAAAGAACAGTGAGTTCTTCGACTTTGACAGGCACAGTCAGTGATTGGCGTTTCAAAATAAAAAAGGCTGGAAAGAGTATAAAACCCAAACAATAAACCTTTCACTTCACAGAGTTTTGCATGGGCTGTGCTGTCACAGAGCTCTTTGTCTTCATCAGGGTGATGCCAGGTCTATTCACTGTCTCCCCAGAACCTTTAGATAATAACTTGAAGGAAAATATGAGAAGTTTATCTGTTCCTCACTAGTGCCATGTTTAGCTCTAACTTCCACTCCAGTGACTTACAGGTTGGCACGATGGATCAAAGCATGGGCTTCTTTCAGTGAAGATGGCACCCCAATGTCCCTGGCTTAAACCAAACCTTGGGAGTTTTGAATAAAAACCCCTCTTCTCATTCAATCCATTTTTTGTCTTGATCACAGAACAAAACCTATGTTGCTAGAATATGAAACAAGATGTCCATAAAACAGGAACAGGGATGTATAATTGTCTGCTGTGATTTCTGAATGCCAGCAAATTAGAGTTGACCAGACAATGACAACTCCATTTTGTGACAACTTTCAACGTAACCACAACAAAACGTGGAAAATATTTTCCAAATGTCTTCTATTTTGCAGTGGAACAAAACCAAGCCCATTTCAAAATCTTGCCGTGAAAAAAAAAAAAAAAAAAAGGCAAAAATGTCCACTTTCTGAATAAAATCTGAGCTTTTCCATTTGGAAAGAGTACACAGGAGTGGTTTAGCTGTTATGAAGCAATATGGAAAATCCAAGGCTCTCTCTCTCATCCCAGCACATTGTTGCAGTAACTCAGCTTCCCCAAACCCTATTTTATGCTTCCCATCCTCACCCCAGATCCCTGAAATACTGAGGTCTCCACAACCCATCACAGCACCACGGAAAGGGCATTGGGCAAGTGGAAATTCTCTAGTGCAGCCAGCACTAGCAAGAACCTGCTCTCTCACTCTTCCAGAAATTTAAGGAAATTGTTCTTATAAAAATGAATAATGGATGTGAGTAATCAGGGTTAACCATGTGTAGAAGCAACACTGGGCTAAATTCTTCCCTGCAACTGTTTGCTGCTGCCATAATTCTGTCTTAAGTACAAATGGCTGAGCTGCTTTCAAAGAACTTGCTATAAATGCCCTTTGCTGCTGGAGGAGAAGATAACTGCCAGCAGCTCCAACTCAGGAGCAACAAAAACCACAAGACAACAAAGGGGAGCCAGACCCACATCCCCCACTCCACCAGAGCACCAGAAGAGTTCATACCCCTTATTCCTCCACGAGCAGAAAGAAGAGGAAAAATATCTGGTAGTTCTTCAGTGAAGCAGGCTGAGCACCCACGTTAGGGAAGGCTTTTATTCCATACTATGTTGGTTAGGCTGCAGACAAGGGATTATACAGAGAATAAAATTTCTGCAGCTCAGCAAAGCAGCCTGAGGGGATGTTTAAGCAGGGACGTGTGAGACATCAAGTCACTTTGGTGAGTGCCATGTCCAGCTCAGAGCATCGCACCTTCACAAAGACCCACACCCCTCGGGAAGGATGCTGGCACTGAGCAGAAAGGATGAACCCGAGTGCAGAGATTCTGCCCCCTGAGGCAAGACACAAAGAACTGAGAATTTGCTAAGTCAATAAAAAAAAACCCCACAGTTGGAAAATCCTGGAAAAGGGAGGCCTGAGTGAGTTTTATCTCGATCCTCTCTGTCAGTGACGTAAGCTCCTGCCCGAGAACAATCAGCAGCCTGGAAGACAAAAGTACTGAGAACGTACGGGAGGGTTTTATCCCTTTAGATCTGAATTTTGCTACTGCAGTCAGTCTTGCCAGTAGAGTTTCCCTCTTGACACCTATCTCAGTGGATCAGAGGATTCACATTTTAAAGCTTTTTGTGCAGATCTGAGGAATATCATATGTAAAGCAGGCAACAACAGACCATCCTCTTACATTTGTGGACCTGGAACTTACAGAGTTCCACTAAATATATGGTTCTTTTCCCCAGACTAGGTATCTCAGACGCAGCCCTGCAGAAATACCCTTAATGCTGCAGTTCAACAAGCATTTAACTTTCATTAAACTAGCTGAGAGTTCCCTAAGACTGAATGGAATTAAATACACTCTGCTGAAATGAATACTAAAAGTAAAACTTCCATCATTTTGGGAAAGTTCCTTTGAACAAAATCTGTATGGAGACCCCAGAAGTAAGAATATAAGCAGTTATTGTAGAAGTCCAACCGAACCGAACATGGCACCTTTCAGGTAGATTTCTTGAAAGGCAATGCTCTGTAAGTGCAAGAAAAGGCAGATTTTTATGGAATTTAGAGTGAAAGAGGTTATTACTAGTTGAAACAATGAATCGATTACAGCTTGTTTCCTCCAGATACACCAGCTTACTTTTTGCTATGGCCATTTGCAATAAGCCAAAGCCATGGTGGCAACGGATGCGCTGACCTGTCCTAAGCATTGCAATGCCTCTGGTCGTTAACTTGCACCATGATTTCCTCTGCAGGGATTTAATTAGGAAATGTGCTTCAAGGCACCCGCTCCACGTTTCTGCACCTTCTAAGAATGACCTTTGATTTGTTGATTTTCACTTGCTTAAACACATCCTGAAGCACATTTTGCCAACTGAATTAATTTTCATTTCCACTTTACCATTTATGTAAAAATGGGCCAGCACTCTTATTTTCCTTGTAAAGACCGGCTTCTAAAAAAGAAACTTCTTAAAGTTTAAATCATTCAGTGCAGTGTCTGTGAAATGTGCATAATGATTGTTATTAGGAGTCATCATCTCGGGGAAAATACTAAATACATAAAACCACAAGAATTCACAGTAATTCAAAATATAATTTTCTACCCAGAGAACCTAATTTTAGCTACTAAAAGACCATCATAGCATTAATACTAATATTTTTGTTGTACATGACCTAAACTGCGTTTCAAAAAAACCCCAGGCAACTCACTTAAGAGCTCGACTGCTCTCCTTAGATCGGAATGAGAAAAGCCAAACCCCAGTGGAACAGAGAGCAGGGAGGGAGAGGCAGCTTTCCCTGTGCTCTGCCTGCCAACCCACCTCAGGGGGTTTATCCACTCTAAAGAGGGGGTTCACAGCATCCTCCATCACCTCCTTTTCCCACCGGCTCAGCAGCCAGTAGGGCAGGTTCCCCACCCCCTGCAGCACCTACAAGGTCCATACAGCCTGGTGGATCCCAGGAGTCAGTGAGGAAAACACAAGCATGAAGACCATCCACCTACACTCTCTTCCACCTCCTACCAGGCTTGGCAATTAACGGAGCCAATGCTCACGATAGTGGTCTCCACAAACCCCAACCAACACTTCAGAGAACTCAAAGCTTTGGGAACATTCCCCTGGGTTTGCATTAGAACGGTGTCAAAACAGGCTTTTCTCTTCCATCCACATGCTCATGAGATGTTATAAATTAAAGGAGGCTTTAGGAGGAACTTCTTACTAAGCAAAACACTCACATTGCTGAGCAAACATGCCATTACTTTTGTTAACACGAAGTGAGTCTTAAAAGCCACAGCTGGAGAGACAGGGCTGTCCAGTGCCTAACTTAGGAGTAGAGCCTGTAAGGTTCTCTTGGCATAGGAACCTCTGTATCTCTGTGCTCTCACACAGAAACATGGAATAGACACTGTCATGGGTAGAAAAATCCACTATGACTTGTCTCCTAACACCACTGAGAGAGCACATGGAAGAGCAAGTCCCCCATAACCACGCAGCCAGGTTTGCTGAGCCGCAGGAGCTGCGCAGGTCACAGAGAGTGCAGAGGAAATGTCCTGTGAGAGATGTTAATGCCCACAGGATATTCAGGACAGCTCTCCCTTTCTCACCCACGAGGGGGTCCAGCTCCCCCAGGCACGGAACACACAGAGACAGAAAGCTCAGCTCGGGCTATAAACATGCAGAAAGTTCTCCACTTCACTCGGCCTGTGAAAACTTCATCCCATAACCATAAGTTCAGTGTGAGTTTATAGCAGTGGAGGAGCACCATCCCTGCACCCACTTCAGGTTGGCATTATTTTCATTATACATGGATAAAGCATATAAGCATTTTTATCCTTACCTTGTATCCATTTGAAAAATAAAGTTGGCATTTTTGTTATTTTATGGATTTTTAACAGCTAGAATGAGCAGTGTTTACACAGACTGAATATAAAATCAATTCTATCTTAATTACATTTGACTTCAATGAGTACTAAGTGATGCTTCTTCCATTTAATCAGGGAGCAGTCTTGTAGCTACACTATTTGCATTTTAATAAAAATTCTCTCAAGATCCAACCAAAAAGCAGCAGCACAGCAAAATGCCTAGAAATTAGGGATTCATCTTTGATGATGAACGCTAAGATTTAACTTGTTTAAATGCTATTTTGCTCTAAATCTTAAGACTTATTTAATAAATAGGACCAGGCTGAAAAATTGCAAGGTGTGTGCATTCCTTCAAAACAATTTAAAAGCCCTTCACATGCAGAGGTTCCCTGTCTCGGTGTGTGATCACACCCTACAAGTCTGTGTTCACACCCAACACAAGTGCACACTCAGGTATGCACGTGGCAGCACATCTTGCTGCAGACGGCAGCACACGTCCTGATACCTTCAAACAGCATAATATTTTAGCTGCTAGAGAAGAAATACAGGGCGTCATTACCCTCTAATATTAATAAAGGACAAAGGGTGATTTCAGAGAAGGCAGCATCGGACTTATTTTACCTCACCACAAGCATAATACGGCTTTCCGCCCCTCCCCCCCCCAACCCAGTGTCCACCCCCCCCCCCCAGTGTCCAAAAATTCTAAAATGGGACAAAACTAATGCTGATATAATTCCATTAGTTTTAATGGAACTGGGCTAGGGATGAATTTACAGCAGCAATGAAAATGACATCATTCTCCTTCTTGTACGGCAGTTGTGTTCTGAACAGTCAAAAAGACACAGTGGTGAGAGCAGCAATGAGCTTCACATGTGTCTTCCCTGAATTGCCTTTTAAATTACAAAGTCGTGTTAAAACTGAAAACTGGAAAAATTATATTACACTGCCCTTTCTTACCAATCTCCAGGTTTGCCACAAAACATCCAAGATTTGTGCCATGGTTACAAACAGACCCTTTAAAAGAAGGGGGAAAGGGCTGATTTCTGGCTAAAAGAGGAAGAGCAGCGAGGGGCTGGGTGATGGACCTGCCCCAGGGGTGACTACATGGGTGACCACATCCTTCCCACCACAGAGCCAGAGCCAGGGACCACTGAAGGGCTCCGAGTGGCTATTTCCATTTCAATTAGCACTCAGCTCCCCCTGGCACATTTGGAAACGTCCATGTGGGTGTATGCCTAAGTGACATTATTACTGAATCCTGGAACAGTTCAAGGAACATTAAATGTTATGTGCCATGTTCTCAGTGGCTGTTACTCACCAAAGCCCCACTGTGGCCACTGAAGGGCTGGTGATGGCCATAAACAGGTCTGACCTGGAGCCTTCACCCGCTGCTCTTTCTTTATCTGGTTTGTATGCTTTGGATCAATGCTCTCATTACCAACAACGGTCATTTGTAGATCCTTCACAACAATTGTGAATTCATTAGATGTTGCAAGAGTTCAGCTGATTCACTGGTGTGTCAAGGAGCCACCGATGTGCAGTTCTGCAGCAGCACTGCTGGCAGGAGCTGGTAACGCTCAGCATGGTGGGCCTTCTGCAGCACAGAGCTGGAAACACTGAAACCTATTGAACCTCGATAGAATGACAGTGAAAAGCTTCCAAGGTTCCTTTCTGTTCTTTATCTCCACAGCTCGCTACCAGGTAAAGGACAACAGCCCCATCAGCTTTACCCTTCTGGTGTGCCCATCGCACTGGGTGGACGTAAGCTGGGTGGATGTTCCTCCGGTTTGTGTTACTGCCAAAACCAGGCTGCAAAGACCCCCACTTTACCAGGAGCAGAGTCCTGGTGGCCTTCTAGTCCTGTCCCCTTTTCTGGCTTTTCTGGGAGGCAGCAACCGAAAGCGCAATCGTTTGCTGGGACAGCGGGGTGGTGGGTACCATCCCTGAGCTGCCCCTTTCCATCGCTGCAGAGTCAAGGCAGAACATGTCACCTAACGAATTTAGACCTTGTTCTCACTCCAGTTGCACCTCTCAGCCCAGCACAATGATCTACTCCAAGGGTCCATCCAGGGCCCCAGCACGGGGAGCCCATGGCTACCCAAACGGTGGTCACCAGGCACTCCAGCTAAAGGCCAGAGCTGCTGGGTCAGGGAGCCCCACAAGGAGTTGGAGCCCAAAGTGTCTGCTCTGTCTCACCCGCTTCTTGGTCTGGCAGCTAGGATTTAGTGTCACACCAATAAAACACAACCAACCACCACAGAAAACAAGCACTTTGCCTCTATGGAAATGTAGACAAGGAGTGACATTTTGTAGCACTAATCCTTCCTCACTGACCCTTCCTTAGGCACTGCCTCAGGAAAGCATGGCTGCTTTGAAAGGATGTTCCTGGCATTAAAACTAGACAGGACCCAAGTCATCACTGCTTAATCCAACTGTTTTTACATAAGCTTTGTTTCAGTGGTTAATGATTTCTGATTTTTTCTGATTATGACACGTTTAAAACAGCGACATTTAACTTAATAAGTATGTTCAAACTCCAAACCTTGTCTTTTTAATTAAAGACCATCGAAAGACTGGAAAAAAACAATACTGCAACACTAAAAGGAATTTTGGAACAACTAAAAGTGTGCAAAAAACATTTAAGGCATCTAGTCATAAGCTAACCTTTTTTTTGGGGTTGTGGTTGTTTGGCTTTTTTGGGGTTGGTTTTTTGGGTTTTTTTTTGTTTTTTGTTTGTTTTTTTTTATTTTTACAATCTAAATAACTTAGACAACTGCCAGATTTGACCAATACAAAGATCTGCTCCTGTCACAAACCACTACCAGCAGCAGCAGCCCCCTGACTGGCGGGTGCTGCCCCACCTCACGCAGCTCAGGGTGCTGCAGACCCTGATGTCCATGCAGCTCTCCAGCCCGCACTGGTTTCAGTTACGCCGCACAAAGCTGACTGACATCTGGGGTGACTTTACAGCAGTGTCAATATGGGATCAATCACCCCATTTCCTCTGCGATAGTCCTTCCCTGGAAATTCAGGAAGTGGCATTAGAAGAAACCCAAAGAAGAAGTGAACCGCGTGTTGGTGTTGATAGCAGAAGCCACAAGCCCAGTGGCTGTCACACAGATGTGTCCCCACACAGAGCCACACAAGGAACTCTGCTCCATTCCCACAGGCAGAATATTCATTGTCCTTGTTACCTGAGCATATGGAACAGATCTTTTTTGCATCGCTATTATTCCTTCCTCTTTTTGTTTCTCAGCATCTCCCCTGTCACCAAAATTAGAACTTTGCTTTACTCCTTCCATTTGATACATCCAAGCCCATAAAGAACCCCAGATACTCTGGCTGGGAGGAATGAAAGCCTGTTTGACCATCAGGGCAGAGCTCCTGAGCCATGGTCAGACCCTACAGCTCAGCGGTGTGACAACTCCTTGGAATGCCTACAAGGAACTCTCTGGATATCCCTCAACAACCCCAGTGCAGGAGCCTTACAGACCTATCCCAGCTGCCAAGAGGACCAAAGGAGCTGCCACAGATGACAGGGTCGATACCACCAGGAGCAGGACTACCACCACTGTCCCATTATCACCATCTTCTCTCTCTTTGTGCGTCACTCCCACAGATGTTGTGTGAAGACAACCTGAAGCCGTTTTATCTACCACAGAGACGTGCTCTGCTGAGCCGCCTGCTGCTGGTAATGACCTGCTGGCTTCTCGATGTTCCTCTTCTCTCTGCCTGACATGCAGCATTGCTATGGCAACACGTGTCAGACACTCTGCAGCCCTCATTTGGGTACAGCACACCTTGTTTGGCTTTATTCTTCTTCCTCAAGCATACCAAGTTCGTCCAAGTCATTTTGGATGCCATTCCTGAAAGGACATACTCCATGAGCAGAAGATATTGAAAGAAGCACTGCATAGCTATACTTTCTCTGTTTTTTCCCCAAAATAGGGTTTGACTGATCTCTGGCTCTATCATTGTGGTGAACCCCCTGCTCCTCACCAGAGCATCTCTCCCACACACGCGTGTGGTCAGTCTGTTGCTGCACAGAGCACGTGAGCTCTGTGCCAAGAACTGCCCACACTCCGTACCTCCCAATAGCACAGAAACGGGTTTTCTCTCCCTGTACACACGCATGAAGTCCATAATCACACCTGAAGTATGTGCCCTCAGCTGAGTTTTAATTTGTGCATTCAGAAGAAATGTTACTCAAATTAATAAGAGTAAATTAGCTCCAAGTTAGGGTCACTGTTTCTGATTTTTTTCACTTGTGTTTTTAAAGCACTGTCTGATAACTGGATATTGATTCCGATGCCCTACAAACTGACCCATCCAGTGGTCTTGCCTCTGCCTTGATTCTCCTCCATTAAGGCACTGATGATGACAGTTTTAATTATTTTACAACACTTCCATTTCAGAAGGAAGAAGATTCAGTCTTTACCGAGGCCTTTCCTCACCACAGACCAAATCAAAAGGATATAATTACTTCCATGCTGACCAACACCGTAATGGATTTTACTTTAGATCCTACCATGAAACACTTCACTAATTAATGGCCCAGAAACTGATGATACAAAGAACACGATTCATTGCTGTACCATCAAATCACTATTTCATACATCTGTCCCCACTTAGCTCCATGGCGGTACCATCATCTCAAGATGAGCCACTATCTCCTTAACACAGAGAGGTTGAGCAGCAGAGATGCTGAAGAGCTCCAAGGAGCCAGCTGGAGAATACTCCATCCTTCAGGTGCCACCATCACACCCAGCCCCGCAAACCATGGCAAGTTCACTGGGTCTGCTGGTTCCCCAGTGTCCTCCCACGCTGGAGTGAGAGAGAGGAGACAGGAACGCACTGCGTTGAGAAACCCTGGGGGGTTCACAGGTGAAGAAGACTTCAGTGGCCACGTGGCAAGGGTCTCCCTAAGGCACAGCAGGATCCCCTGCCTCCCACTCCCACAACAGATAGGCCAAATTCTTCCCTACCTTTCTAGAAAAAGCTAAGGATACTTGTTACAGGCTGTCCAGCCCCGGATCTTGTGTCACACCGAGTGAGCACAACACTTGCATTTTGAAATGTCTGCACTTGAATTGTGTCTAGGGTTAAATAGGTTTGATATATTTTTGTCCGAGTTGTGTTTAACTGACCTTGTTGCATCAGCATATTGCAAAATGTTGTGTCTAACCTGCTTCAGGGGGCAGTGGGAAGGAAGACATGGGACAACACGGGATTGAAAACAAACAAACAAAACCTTCCGCCTCCAATAGCAGAGATATTTGCCAGAGAAAATCCAATTTCAGGCCAGTTCAAATCTGAAGCAATGTTTATTAACTCACACTGGAATTTTACTTCCAGACTGGAAACAGCAACAAGCATCAAAGAGGCTAAATTTGTTCCTGGCAGAGGGAATGTTCTGTTGGTGGCTCATGTTGTTCCAGGAAAGAGTTTCAAACCTGCTGGGCAGTAAAGAACAAGGAGCTCATCGGGGCTGGTCTCTGGAGGATCAGATCTCGCAAGGGCCAGCCAAGCGTGCAGCAAGGGCAAGGTCCAAGAGAAATGCTGTCCCCCAGCCACAGTGCTCTGCTCACACAGAACAAACGCTACAGAAAATGCAGCTACCAAAAGCATCCTGATTAAGTGAACGAATGGGCCCAGACAGGTTTGCATTATAAACATTAATTGCCCATTAGCTCAACTAATTAAAAAATAAATACTGTACGCGGCAGGAAGCTCCTTCTTAAAGGAGCTTCTGCCTTGGGAAACGAGCCAGTTCTCTCTAAAAACACCAAACCCACAAGCCTGTGGTGTCCCTGAAAGGCCAGTTCCAGCCCCCCGGCAGAGGTTTCTGGTGTCCAGCACCCCAGAACCTCAGGGCGGCCGAACAGGAGACACCTCATCAAAGGGTCCCTTCATTCCCTCACTCTGCCCAGCCCCACCACTGGGACAAAACTCCATGGAAACACAAAATAAATCCCTCTGGAATCTGGCAAAGGGCTGAAGCCCAGGCCCTGGGCAGCCAGCGCAGCGTCCTGCTCACTCCCTCCCCCCAGGGGTCTCCAAGGGACTGAGCCAGCACAGCAGACACGCAGGATCCTACAGAGGGATGGGAATGACGTGGTCTGTCTCTGGGGGATGGCCATGGTGTTGATAAGCACAGGCAAAAAAAATAAAAAAAAATTAAAAAGCAAAGCAAAAACTCCCTCCTGTCCTGCATCACTTCACCTGGCCAGAGCCAGGCGGGCACTGAGACCCCCCAGTCCCAGTCTGGGGCTCAGGGGACAGGGCAATTTTCACCCACAAGCACTACTAATGGGATTTGCAGCTGCTGACAGATGTATCTTCTGAGGAAGCACAGATGGGTAAGAATGAGAGATTAAAAGTATGTTCAGACATGAAGGTTAGCTTTCTGTGCCCACGTACACGCCAAGTGTTTGCTCTCTTACGCAGAGATCACAGACACTTCCACCAGAGCAACACCACGTAGCTCACGTGATACTAGATAAAAATCAAGACGCCTCATCAGTCTGTGTGAGGAGAGTTGTGCTGATGTCCCTGGGTGCACATCCAAGCTCTGCCACAGACTCGCTTCGTCACCCCAGGCAAGAGGCTCCTTTCTCTGCTTCTCAGATCCAGGAAAAGTTATTTTTCTTCTGTCCTTTACATGTTCCCCATTTAGCTTTTTGGGGAAGCTGCTTTTGCAATCAGCCTTTGTGCCACACTGAACACTTATATAAAAGATCCAGTCCCAGTTTAAACATGACTGTAGAACAGATAACAAACAATCATCATTAAGTCATTAATTCACTTAACAGTCTCTTTCTCTCTGTGCAAACACACTGTCTGAGTTAGAAGAGTTTTCAGCAGGGAGGTAAATTTGTACTCTAGAAAACGGAAAGATCAGGCGCCAGTGTATTCATAATATTGAAGAATAATCATAATAAACAACAATCTGATCCCTTTCTTGACAAGCACCACAAATCTTCCCACCCGATTTGGTGAGACTCTAAGAAGTGCAGGCGCAGCAAAGAGCTGTGGGAAGAAAACTAACCTGACCCGCGGGGGTTCTGCCTCGGCAGTTTGGAGGAGAAAAGAGGAAAGTGAAGCGAGAAGGGAGAGCTGTTCTCACAGTTCCAGTGCACCAAGTGGCTGCTTCCCTTGCTGGAATTTACCCCCTCGCTCCCATCACCTCACTCCACGCCAGTGTCCAGCGCTGCTCGGGTCCCACCCCAGAGCTCCAGGTGAGTCTGGGATGCCCAGGGGAAAGCTGTCCCCTGGGACACCTCCACGTCAAACAGCAGAGCGGGCACCTGAGGGAATTAAAATCCAAGCAAAAGCAAACCATGTCCCACTGGCAGGTAACTGGGGCAGCAACACCACTCCCAGCCCTTCAGCCATCCCACTCCCTGCCAAGGGAAAAGAGGGCTATTTTGTATTTCAAGTCAGCTACTTAAAAATTATTACTGTCCCTAAATGTGCCCTTCTCAGAGACAAATAATGCTAACCCCACTGAAAGGGCACTGATTCCACAAAATGATCAGAAAGGAGTGCTTAACTATTTTCCAAGGAAAGGCAAAAATATGGTAATGTCACAGATTTCGATTACATAAGATGGTTTGCAAGAATAAAAGCTTTCATGTCAATTCTAGGTCTTCCTTCTTTCACAGCTCGATCCATGTCCTTCAGTCCATTTGTTACAGCTTCTCATAAATCCCTTTTGAAACTTAATGCAAACTACCCTATTTTATTAAGCGTTTTCACTCCGATGTGGGTTCTATATTCCCCAAGGTGAGCACATGCCTGAGCCGGAGCGTGTGTCTCCTGGGTGCTTGTAATAGTTTCTTCACCACACACAGTAGTGCTACCCAGGGCAGTCACTCTGCTCTGGGACCTGACCCCGAGCTACTCATTTCATGGCAAACCTTCATGGCACTGCGCCTGTTGGGGATGAGTTTTCTTCTTCCAGTAGACACGGTGGCTGTCCAGCAGCGTGGCTCCAAGTGCAGAGAGGCAGAACCACAGGGGGGCAAGGGGACTGCGACTCAGAATAAGCGATGGTTACCGAGCCAGCCTCCCCCCAGCAGCACCCCCCGAGCAGAGGAGATGCAGGTTCTAGGGCAGCCTCACCCCAGTTCTGGAAAGCCTCAGGGGCAGCAGTAAGTGGGGGCTGTTCTGGGAATGGTGCAGGGACCAGAGGAGCCAGTTTCTCAGTTTTTGCACGGTATCATGCAAAGGTAATTAAGTCTATGATGAAGGCTAAAAATAAAAACAGTCTTAGAGCAGCAACACATCAGGTCAGCCCCTTTCCAAGCAATTAAAGGAAAAGATGCTTCCCTCCGCCCCCCAAAGCAGACCAAATCATGGTACAAATCAGTAAAAGCAGCTCCTTGAACACCAATATGTAAAGTACAAGGGAAAAGAAAAATAATAATAGTCCAATCTGTGATTTATGCAGAGAACTCATGCTGCCACAGTTAAATGGTCCTTGCAATTGCTAAGAAACTACGAATGACAAAATCTTAACTCAGAAAAGATGCATCCAACACAGATAATTCTATATTAGAGCTCATCTATGTGACAAGGAGTAAATTGATCACAAAAAAAAGGTATTATCCAAGGAAGAAGTGATCATGACTTGATTGCATTTTTCAAGTAGAAACAGAAGACTCCTTACTTTGCCAAAACTACTAATATACACACTTGCCGCTTAAAAAGGATCGATTTCATGAAGCCGGGGAGAGGCAGGGAGCAGAAGAGCCAAACCAGTTGGGAGAAGGAATTTCAGGAGAAAAATGTTACAATAATTGGGAACAGCTTAAGAACATTTTTCTGGATGTCCAGAAAAAACACAGTCTGAGTCCAAACAAGAAGTAGCTGCTAAAATCCAGTTTGGCTTAAGGGGAAGTGGAAGTAGGTATAAAACATACCTGTAACAAATGCAAGAAATGCAATCTTCTCAGTTGTAAAACAAATCATAATGCAGAAATTGCTAAAAAAGGTACAGGGGAGCCACAGTTGGAGACAACTGTTAAGGCCCACTTCATCTGCCTTTATGCTATTGACAGAGGCTATGAAGTTTATTTTCTCACCACTAGAGTTTTACCGCTCAAGACATACTCTTTTAAATGCGAGACACCTTTACATAAAATATTTCAGGCCATTTTACTCTTTTCTTCATGCTTTAGGTGCCAAAGAATTGGATCCACTGGATTTCGAGCATTAGTTTTGTTTGGACTCTATATGCATAAGAGTTTATTTCATCAGCACACATTCCTCTCTGGTCTGACCTTAGCTCAGTTGAGGTTGTTCTTTCTTCTGGTGACCACAGATGTGCCTCTGTGGAGCAGATGATTAACTGGAGTTTAAGCAGACAAGGCAATACAAAGATGGGGTTTACAAACATAAACTTCACCTGCCAGGGCCCACGTACAACTGACACTTGGGTCTTCAAACACAGCAAAGCAACCGTTCCCAGCAGCCTCTGCTTTAAACAGCAGCACTTCCAAAAACTGTACCATAAAACCAAAACAACTTTTGATCACAGCACAGACTTGTTGGCACTTCTGAGGAATAAACAGAAAAGCAACCCAAAATTAAAGATCATGCCAATAGATCTCACTCCATTAATTTAGAACTGTGCCCATTTTCTGAGGATTTGATCGATACCTGGGATTGCATCAACTAAGAACTCATCTTCTAGAACAAATTCTTGCAGCTCCCCCCATGGAGTTAACTCAGTTTTGCAACTCAAATCATATCCCAAAAACCTGATGCTAATTGAAATATTCCCCATTCACTGGAGACCCTCACCTCCCCTCCTCCCAAAGCTACCATTCTTCCATCATTGCTAAATACTACCTGCCAAGAAAGAGTTGCATTTGATTGAGATGCGGAGGCATCAATAAAATAATTGCTGATGTCAGATAGCATTCTTTGCTTGGTGCTCATTCCCCTGCATGACTTAATTAACAATGCCTTTGCATCAGAATAAATCAGCTCTTTTTTCTTTACCTGATGTCTTCAGCCCGTTTCATGACTGTGACATAGGGGTTCCACTCTTATTTCTTCCAGAGCATTAGGCAGGGGAGAAACATGGACTACAATTGAGACTGAGACCCCCAAATCCCTGCTGGTACGACAGAGGAATGGAGGGGCAGATTGTGCTTGAGCCACTCGGAACTTATGGAGGCTTCAGAGATACAGCTTTATGTGACAACAGAATTAGAAAGCAACTTGCCTGGGTTTCCCCTGCTTGGGCCATGCCTGAAAACCAGCTTTCTCACGACCCATTTAATTTCCTCCATTTGCCACAGAGATCTCTGAGTCTGCAGTAAACCCAAAGAAGGAGAGATCCTTCTCATCTACCGACTCTTATTACATTTCTCTCTAAACAAACTAGAGGAGATTCTCCCTCTCTGAGCCTCCAGTTCAGCTCCAGGAATGAAATCTTGCAGCCCCACAGAGGTGGATAGGGGGAATTTTTGTTGCAGACATGCTAATATCTGAGCAACCCAACCCTCCTGGAAGCATCCCCTGGGAGAGCTGTTGGAGCCTGACTGGGGTCTGTGACTGACAAGCAGACGTTGTAGTCACTTCCCTCATGCTTCGTAGGGCTCCAAGTCTGTATGTCAGAGAGGGAAACAGTAAAGGCTAAATAACTTTCTATGGGTTCATTTATCTTCTTTAGAAAACCTCGACACCTGGCTGCACCCTGTCAGTGCTCCTGCAATTAAAAAAAAAAACAAACAAACAAACAAAAAAAAAAAAACGAAAAAAGGGAAAAAGAAAGAAAGTGGTGAGGTTTATTCCTCCCGGTAACATTCAAAGGAGGCAAATCTGACACAAGTGTTGAGACTAGCTCTACGGTGACAGACACGCTGTGAGGCTCTTCCCTTTGGCTCCGGAGCTGCGTCCACTTGCATTTGTCAGGAAAACCTGGGATGCACTGACACCCTCATCCGTTTTTTACCAGGTAATGCTGGCCATTGGAGCGTTCCTGATGGCTCCTCACAGAACTACATCCCGTTTCCCATCACCTTGCAGCCGAGGGAATTCAGGGGAAACTCCTCAGGAAATGGTAACAGTCCCAGAGAAACCAAAATCAGAACCGTGGCTTACAGTCTATGCTGTCCAACAGGCTGCTTAAACATCACCCAGCTTAGGGCCTGTTACAGCTAATGAAAAATGCTCCTGATTTCCCACAGATTTTTGGTCTCAATTTACTGCTTCTCTGCAGAACAATTCCTTTATTCTGGCCAGAGAGGCCTCGGCTCTCAGCTCGGCAATGGCACCTCCCGGGGGAGCCTGCCCAGCTCCAGCGGGTTACAGCATCAAAGCACATTTTAAGCATAACTATTTAAGCAGATGATAGGTCTGTTACTTGCTACAGCTAAAAGTTTTACTTTTGGAAGTAACATTAATTCAAGCCCCACTCTCTCCCTCTTCTGCAGTTCTAAAGGGAGCCTGAGGGTAGTGCTTTTAGTTATTGTGACAGGCAGAGTTCTCAGCATCTGTTTAAACAAAAGAGAACAAAGGGATTATCTGTTGCCATGCAACCGATAAAAATGAGGCATTTTTAAAAGCTGAGACCAGAAAAAGCAGCTGCCATACGGACTCAGAAATTTTCAAAAGAGAAGAAAAAGGGTTAATGCCTTAAGTCAAGTTAAACCACTTTCAGTTAAGGGGAGGGGAACAAATCTTTTATCACCGCTACAACATAAAGTGAGCACGGCTGGAACAGCACTGCTTCCAGCAAATTCTCCCAGTAGGTACAAGAATCTGTTGTTCTTAGATAAATAGGCTGGATTTTCACTCCTCTGACCTTGCTGTGTTTGCTTTGCCTGTTTCCTTCTGTATCATCAAAACACTTGACCCTCCAATCTGCAGGATAGAAGCTGAAGCACCCTCTGGATGGTCCAGGCCAGCTCCTGACCCCAGCATGGAGGGCTTCAGAGAGTAGCTGTATGTTCAGATATAGCCCAGCATATGCCTAAACACCTCTCAGCCACAGCTACCCACTTTAGGAGCTCAATAATAATTAAAAAAAAAAAAAAAAAAAACCAAAACCTTTTTGAATATTAACCTATCTGGGGAACCTTGAAGCAACCAATTTTTATAAGATGAAACTTTTCCCAGGAGAAGGAAAAGAGGAAGAGATGAAGCCCTGGCCGCAAAAATTATTCTCTGGAGTATTTCAGCAGAGGTTTGAAGTGTCTGGCAAATTAAGCTGTTTAGAAAAGTACAAGACCTCACACAGATACGTTGCTACTATACATTATCTACAAGAGCTAAATTGCTGTCCCATACAAGGCTGCTGCCAGGGATGAGGGTCTGACCCCACCTCACACCGTGTTCCCGTGCTCTATGCATTTATGACATGTGGGCAATACTGCAAGGGAAAAAAGCTTCAGCACCTTCCTGATTTCTGAAAACAGCTGCCTTCAAGGATGTCACTGACATATTTCTTTCAATAAATAATCTCAACAGCAGTCTCAGCCTCAGCAGTGTACCAGGTCACGGAACTAACCAGTAAATGAAGATGAACTCTGTTCTTCCAAAGTCATTCCAACCTGTCTGGTTTCACATTCAGAAGACACTGACAATGAAGCCTTCAGAATCACTTCCTGGGACTCAGTCAAAGCTAAATGGAGCCAGCAGGGGGTTTGCTTGAAGCTTCGCTTCCTTTGGACCACATCCATCCTGGCTAGCTCTGAACACCCCTTCTCCAGACATCTGGCTCAGGTGGCACCAGTCAGGAAAAGCCTGGACATGTCCAAATCTGCCTTCTAGTCTTTCTGACACCAGCAAGTGCCTGGCTGGAGTTGAAGCCAAACAGCTCTAAGTGTAAGCCGTCCTGGCATGGTCCTGTCTTCAGTGCCATGAAAGTTTTGTTTCGAAGCAGTTAACAATCGAACTACAGAGGTTTCACTCTCCCTGAGTGTGGGTGATAAACACAGACAACATGAAATAGGCTCTTCCATAGGGAATAGAGACCGACATGGCATCAAACATTTAGATCTCAATATGCAATGATATCCATTACAACTGAGCAAATGAGTAAGATCTATTTCTTCCTTTATCATTTGTGTCATATTAAAGAAGTAATCTGTTCTTCTGAAGAGGTTTTATTTACTTTTTTTAGATTGGCAGCTCTGGAAATCATGATACAATTAGGAAATATCAAAGGAACAAATGATTTCTCACTAATACATAATGACCATCATTAATACAAATGCTATTTAGAAGAATGGCTACATTAAGATAACTGTGTTGCTCCAATTAAGGGGCACAAACATTCTCCACTGAACCTTCTCTGAGTTATGAAGTTGTTCTCCACCTTTCGGGAAACTTCTGCAGAGCTGCAACTGCCATTTTTCCTCTTTTCACTCTGCAACTTACTGAATTCAGCAAAACTAAGAGCAGTGGGGAATAAAAAGAAGCATCTTTGTGGGAACTCGTTCAGTCACATCCATGGTGAGAAATGAAGTAAAAGAAAGAAACTCAAAGGATTTCAATATCTTGGAGGTTGGTCCAAGCCCACAAAACACCTTTGTCAGGAGAGTCATTCTTACACATAAAATGCGAATCAACAATATTTTTACTGGTCCTGGCAGTTAGCTTCCTTCTGAGGTGTCAGACCTCAGTGACTGCAGGGCAGAGGACAACACTGACCGTCACAGGAGCGGGAAGGGGAAGAACAGAGATTGGGTCACTGCGGTACAAGCCCTGCTGAGGCCCAGCAGAACTCAGCCCCGTGCTCCAGTATCGGTAAGGCTTTGGGGGAAGCAGTCGTTCAGGTGAAAATTGTGCAAGTGTTTCAGGCTGAACACCTGTCTCTTTGGAGACTTTTCAAAACCTTCCTTCAATTTATTAGTGGGTAAACCCCAGCTGAGCTCCCTCCGGCACACTCCCAGCTTTCTGCCCAGGCACCGACCCAATCCCAGTTACGGGTCCGGAGCCATGGGAAGGGCAACAAGCAGCCTCTGTCGCAGAGCCCCGTATGGCCCTGCTCCAGGAAGCCTGTGGCAAACACACTGGGGAATCCGCTGCTAGAGGTAGTTTGCATCGTAACAGATCACTTTAGCCTTTTCTTGTGGAAAATTGCCGTATACTCACTATGTTTAGAGAAGGGATTTTTGATCTTCTGATTTATGGACCCTAAGAAACATTCCAGTGAGAGGGTGGAACGTTCATATCTGCAGACTCTGCATATAGACTGGCTTTTCCTGAACCCCTGAGAAGCAACAGAGAAAACCCAGAAGGTCCACAGATCACAGGTCAAAAATTACTTGCTTGAAGCAAAAGATAAAGTAGCACATTATTTGTTATCAGATTTTTTTTCCTCCCTTTTTCCACGCTTGAGTTTTCACTCAAAAATAAAAATAAATCTTAATGTAAGCAAAGGGCTGACGAAGCACAAGCAGTGGTGCCCTCCTCTGTCACCTGGTTCTAGAGAGTCACCACACCAGCCTGGGAAGCAGATGGACATCCCTGTTGTGCAGAGGCCTCCTGGACCTCGGCCCCAGAGAGGGGAGGATTCATCACCACAAACTACCCCATCTCTCAGACAAGCAGCCTGAGCGCCTCACCAGAGACCCTGCACAGCACAGGGAACACTCCGGTGCTCCACACAAAGGAGGATCGTATCACTTAGGAAAAGAGCTGTGCCCGTGTCCCTCCCTACTCCTCGCTTTGGCTACTCGACAGCACGATGGCCAAAACATCTGCCTGCAGAGGGAAAGCGTTCAAGTTCAGCCTTCTCCAAGCTGAGGAAAAGTCCTGAGCAGACTAATACAGTATTTAACCTCTAAAATGTTTATTGTTTTCCCATTGTGGCTTGTTTCTCCTCTGCATGTTTGCAACATCAAGTCAAAATGCCCAATGATGTTGACCTTCTGATATGCTGAACTGCAGAATTGCAAAAGTCCAGGAAAAAAAAAAAAAGTTTTATATGGATGGAAGGCAGGATTTTTTATTTGTACAAGAACCGCTGAGACGTGAGGCCATAGCACTGTCATAAAATTTATCCAGGAGAGCTGGAGCCAAATGTCTACACTCTAAACCTATGACACAAACCACTGCACAACAAATTCTATTTTTATCCCCAGTTTTGATAAGTTTCTGTAGTTTTAACGAAGTTGGAAGCAGCAGTAGAATAATAGAAGCAAAAGCATTTTACATTTTGACAATTTTGTTCCACCCAAGTGTCTACCCAAGCACTTCTGTAAGCTCCATGTCAGATCCACCAGAAAACAACCAATTCCTAAACACACCTACCAGCCACAAGGTGGGTTGTATTTAGGCCCACCTGGGGAGCGAGAAGTTATCTATCCTCAGTATGACCTGAGTTTCTCCACACAACTGGAGAGGACTTGGCTGTCCCTGTGGAAGTCCCTGTGGAAGACAGTACAGAGGAACACAAGGGCTACTTCAGGATGCTGAGGGACCAAGGTGGCTTTCCAAGACTGGAATCTTTACTTGCAAGGCAGTTTGGTTGCTGGAGTACAAACAGCTTCCAGCTTAATCAAACCACGAGGCACAGAGCTTTAGCTCTCTAGTTCACATAACAGAAAAGTTGTGGTGACTCAAGACAATAAGCTTGAAGTGGCAGTCATAAATCACAAGCATTGATTATTCTTCTAGTTGGTGCATATGACAAGTCCATACTTCTACTCTGAGCACATTTACTGAAATACAGAACAGGAACCTAGGAAAAACAAAGAATTTAGGAAGGGAAAAGATCACACTTAATTGTCCATGAAAATTTTAGCCAACTGCAGGTGTACTCAATTAACATCTCATTAAAAAAAAAACTCTTGAACTTCAAATAAGCCGTCAGCCTTGTATAGTGTAAATGAAGGGTATAATTGATAGCCACAGCAGCGCTGGGTTAAGTGCTTTAATAACATTCTGGCTCTCCAGAGAAAGTCCGCTCTGTTTCATCAATATAAAGAATCCACGCCAAAGAAGTTTCATACTTTAAATGAGTTTTCTGTAGCTGCAGCAGAATAAAGGCAATAAAGTCAGGGGGAAACTCAGCATAATGCAGCATGAGCTTTTTCTGTTTGCTTCTGGAATATTTCTCCCTAGTTAGATGGTTTTCAAAGCAAAACTACAGCGCACACCTTATTTTCTTCGATATGCTAATGAGTACAGATTAACCATAAAGCATGAAATATCAACTTCTGAACACGTGCCCAGTTCTCATCCCACTCCCAAGCCTGTCTTTCCATAGGCAGATTTGTGGGGCTGGTTTTGGATACAGCAACCCCACGACTGCCCAGCACGGGATGCTCGCTTCCAGGGCACCCAGATGGGGCCACAGCCTGGTCCCGAAGGCAGGTCTGTTCCCACAGAACTACCTCAGAGGTGGCAGAGATCAGGATCTCATCCCCCCGCTCCATCCAGCCAACCCTGAACTTTGGGAAGGTTGCGTAGAAAGCAGTGTCATAAATCTACAGCCTCAGTACCTTGATTGATGACACACGGAGGAGAAAAATATCACAATCTATCTGCTCCCTGGCCTATTGCACGCTGTTACTGCTCTGGCCTCTGCAGAGCAGAGCTAACCAGCTGCAGCAGCTGCAAAAGAGCATCCAGTCTCCATATGATCCTATTTTCTGTCCTTGAGGGGACAGAAGAACTGCACAGTTCTGCTGTACTTTGAAGAGGAACTATTAAACTCCCTCCAGATGTCCTAGCTTGGTCATCCAAAGCTGATCTTAAGATTTCAATTCTATCCCAATAAAATCTCATACCTCACTCAGGAATGCAGCCAACAGCCAACCAGCCTACTCCAACCCTCATAGCAAGCCTTTCTGTGTCAAAGTTCTGATTTTAAAGAATCAAATTAAATTTATTGAATAATTATTTACAGTAAGCTACAAGGTTCAAAAGTTTCTCCAGCTTCCTGCACTTCAGCCCATGTTTTCTCTGATTCGGGTTGCTCACCCACCCCAGAGCTCACAGCAGCAGCAGGCTCTGGAGCCAGTGGCCAGTCAGTCCACAGGGCACAGGGTATCTGTTACTTCTAATGTGCTCCAGAATGGATAATAAATAAAAGCAATTCTCCAGTCAGTTTGAATGAATTTTCACCCTCCCTGAAAATACTGGGAGGTCAACAAACGAAGAGAGCTTAAAACAGGGTCAGATACCTGAGGTGATTTTCCATCCTGGTACCTGTCTCCTTTCTGAGCTCGTGATGCTGCCTGGGAAGTTGTGATCATGCCCTTGGTTCTCCTATATTTTATTTGTATAGTTCTTGGCACCTTCAGTTTAATTAAGCACGTCTGCGTCCTCAGTCACACCTCAAGCTCTGCCCTGGAGCACACAATAACCTCCAGGCCGGAACTCTCGTCTCCCACGCAACCCTGTGTTTGACAAGTTCCTTTGACCCTCTCAGATGAAGGAGCCTTATTTCATCAAAACATTCATGCTACCTTTCCTCCCCCAAAAACTGATAATGAAACTGATAACTAAATGGGTACTTTTGCAGCTGCCTGGACCCAAGATGTGCCCAAGCCCAGGGACGGGTCTCCAGCTCTCTCCCACGGAGAGACTAACACAGTTTTTGCTTAGAGAACAGAGAATCTCGAAGGAGTTTCCCAACAACCACCTCTCGAGGTGCATCTCTCTTCAGAAGCAGTGGATTTATGCCAGTTCTCTGTCCTTCCAACACAGGGAATGGCTGTGGAGGTAATTTCAATCCTCCTCTATTGTGTTTCGTGCCCACGCTGGGCTCTGTAGCTGCCTGTCTCAAACACAGCAACTTCCCATGTCTTTATGGTCCAAAATGACAGGATCTTATTACTGAAAAAGACAATACCATCCCTGAGAACAACATCTCTTTCAAACAAATAAAGCCCATGTTTAAAATAAAAACTTCATCACTTTGATTCGAATTTTTATTAAAATCAGCCCACGTTGAAGGCCACTTGTGGAAACAGTAATTCCCACGTTACACGTGCATGTGATACCGAATCAGAAATACACTCTAACTGCAGGAAAAAGATCCCATCGTGCCAAACAGAAAATTGTAAATCCTTTAACATACAGCTGCTGTGGGGTTTTCTAAAATCTAAGGTTGCAAGTGCCAGGAGTTTTTGTGTGTGAGATCCTTAAAACCATACAATTAAATAATTGAGAGAGAAAGCCAAGCATCCAGTAGGTTTTCCACACCTATGGACCATCATCCATTGCATGGCAGCAGCTGGCACCAAGTAGTGATCTGGAGCTGACAGAACACCTCCCATCACGGGAAGCGGCTCTGGACCAGCTCCAAACCCTGCTATGGAAGTCAGGACAATAACAGCCGCTGCAGGGGATGAGGCTCTCAGGAGGCAGGGAGTCTTTGAGCACTCCCAGGCAGTGCAGTGAGCATCTCCTGCCTTCCCTCTCCTTCATTTCTACCAGCAAAGGATCATCATGTGGCTGAAAGGCAGGAAGATTTACTGGCTTTGACCATGCACTTTATCATATTTTGATCATCCTGTGGCAGAGAGGAGCTGTACCTCAGAACTGCCAGTCACATCACAGGGATGAAACTCTGCTCATTTTGGCTGTCACAGCTCTATGCCTCCCGGGAGACAGCACTATTAGTTTTCTGCTGGATGTACCCTCACGCTGTTGTTTTAGGCTTTAAACAAGAAAACAGAGGGGATTTTATATTTGGTGTGGCTGGACTTTATTTAGCTTATCTTGTGAGTGTTCAACCTTTTTCAACATTCCTTGCATCATACGGACACTTTTCCCACCATGTAGCTCCTGGAGTTAAAAAGAACAGCTTTTTCCAGCACCTCAGCAACAGCCAAAAGACCATCTCTGAAGCTGCCCACTGCACTGGCAACTCCGATCAGAAACCCAGAATTCCACTAAAAGGAGTCGTTCCATAGAAAAAAAAAAAATATCCCACCAAATACCCCGCAATGTTCCAGCAGCGCTGTCAGGAAGGACAAGACCCGGTGAGCAGCTCCCCAGAGCTGAGCTCTGGCAAGCGATAACCAAGTTGCTTCGTGTTTCCTGGCTTTTTGCTGCTGCCGCTGCCACCGGCCGCTCCGTGTGCCTCCTGCCATTGGAAGCCACCAACTCTGCCAGAGTCAGGACCTTGAGCTTGAAGGTTTAGGCAAAGTTTCTGATGAAAATATAATAAACTTGAAACAACACCCATTAATAATCCCAGTCTTTTATTTCCAAAAAAAAAAAAAAAAAGTGATGGGGGAAAAAAAAAAAAGGCGGAACAGGAATTCTGAAGATGCAAATTGCCAAGGAAATCTGGGCTTTAATTTTTAATATATGAGAATTGTGACTCAATTCTGCTGCTCAGCCAGAAGTTCAAGCAGAGATTTAATACCTACAATTTAGGCATTAAATCAGTCTTGGAAAACTATCAGTCGGGTCATTTAAACTGGACTGGAAAAAAGCATTAGAGAAAAACTGCAGGGGACAATTTTCCAATGGTTTAAAAAAAAAAAAA
>VXBJ01000989.1:601126-695534 GCA_013400055.1 Nycticryphes semicollaris
ATAGCAGTTTTAATGCACATAATTTTATCTTCCCAGGTGATATGGAAAAAATGTACAGTTCAGAACTCTGCCTGAAGTTTTTACTGATGACAATCTTTTGAAAAAGAATCACGTATTTTCCATTTCTCGCAACACAATAGTTGTTTCTACTCTCAATCACTGACTAACGTGCTGGGCGCTGATTCTCTCCAAGAATCTGACAGATTCAAGTTTTAAATTAAAGCACAATTTGTTTAAATATTTATTATTTTTTTTTAACAGCAAAAAAGGTGGGGTTCTGGACTTGGGAAGAAACCAACACAGAATCTGATGCTAAAATCCTCCTCCAGGATTTTATGCTTCCAAGTGCTCCACAGCTCTCGTGCCACTCTCAAATCCCGGCCACGTCTCACCCACAGCACCTGAACCTCATCAGCTCAGCATCCTTTGCTGCTTTTTATCACATATATGTATTTATATACATATAGGCACACACAGGCACATCCACCTGAGCCCTCCAATGATCTTGGCTGAGACAGTGGCCACTTTCCCCACAAGGCACCTACAGTCTCTGTGTCACAGGGGAGGCCGGGTGATGGGAAAGGGGACAAGGGAGGTCAGAGAATTAAATGCTACTGGCTTTTCAGCTCCCTAATTAAATGCACAGGGCACCGCATCCGCATAACTGGATTGAAAGATTGGTCATATGCTTTATTACAGCCTAAATGAGATGGGTGATGAGTGGTGTGTTTTTGACAGACAGTTCCTCAGGGTAATCATCAGGTGTGGCTGCCGAGAGCAGAGCTGGACGTGTGCCCTTCGCTCCTACAGAAATCCCTACAGACACTTAAAGGATGGGTGCCCTTTAAGAGGGACGGGCTGGTTGGCACTAAAGGTCACAGCCTGCAATTACCATCATGGTAATGACAACAGAACTCATGACTCCACCGGAGCACTGCCCCAGTCTTGGGAGGCCCCTCTTACTTAACCAAACCCCCACCAATCATTACCCTTTCACAGCTCTGCCAGATAACCGGCAGCACCCGTTCAATGAACGATGCACCACTTCCACCTCTGCTACCCACAAACCTTGGTCTCACCAAGCATCACACAGGACCATGAAGGATCCAAGCCTTCCCTCCTAGGAGCCACCCAGAGTGGATTCTCAGCAAAGCCATCAGTGTTGCTACCTACACAACTAAGGGAACTGCTGATCAATGCGTCGGTGCATGTTCTGTCCCCCCCAACCCCAGCCCCGCTCTGTGCTCTGCTCCCACACACCCGCAACAGTGGGGGCAACCCCAGGACAGGGATCACAGAGCAGCACTGCCACCCGCTCTGCTCTCACAGAGGGCTGTTGGCATCTCCAGTCCACTCAGCTACTGCATTTAAGAGAAAGACAGAAGGAAGATAAGCTTACCCACACCCAAATTCAGAAAGTTTTGCCTGTGGTTTCAGCAGAAACAAAAATTCACCTATTCAGCTTTAAAGATCAGTATGTGACTTGTGGATCAGCTCATTCTTATGGGAACGCAATGAAAGGACCTGAAAAATCTCCTTGCCAAGGCTCCAGAGAAGAATCCCCAGGGACTCTTGAGCCTTCCCAGTCCATCAGTGCACACCTACAAGCGGGCTACAGACAAACAGACACCAAGAACAGCAGTTCTCGTGTGATGGGCTTTTTGTCCATATGGGAATCCACAAAACCTTTCCTCTTCTTCCTCCCCCCCATCCCGACGAGTTCATGCACTGATGTGCAATGAAGTCAGCATTTACTATTGCACGGGGACAATGACGTTTTACAACATATTATATACAATGCAGAAACAGGTTATTTCATACAATGTGTTACACTAGAAAAGTGACAGAAATCCCATCAACTCTATTCTTTGATGAGTTGTGCACATCAAATCCCCAGCAGACCAAAAATAAAGAAAGAACTGGAATTGGGATACAAAACAGGCATGGCTAATTCTTTCAAGGAGAAAAAGATTAATTAAGTTTGTCTTTAATGGTACGGTCGTGGTTCAAACACAAAACAAAAAAAAATAAATCCCAACTCGGCTGTGTAAAATGTTGTATGATAATTCTTTGGTTCCACTAGGCAATTTCTAAATTTTTTCTGAAAGCAGTCCCTGGCCACAGCCTGAACCCCATTCACAGCAGTTCAGAGATTCCCCGAGAGACGCACAGAAGGATGGAAATTAAGTACTTCATGCTTCTTCTGCAATTTACGATCCTCACGGGGACCCCTCATGCAGCACACAGCTCCCTGTTACCATCATCAGCGCTCTCACCGCGCTGGCAGCCCCATCTGAACTCCTCTCCGTCCCAACCGGCAGCTGAGGACGTCACATTTCATCCCTCACATCACATTAGTCACTTCTGGCCCGGGAGGCACGGCTTACGAAACGGTCAGGGTACTGGAAGACATTCTCGTTATCTTCTTGAAAGGAACTGCTGGAATAAAAGGAGAGCTGGAGAGGGACTTTTTATCAGGAAGTGTAGTGATAGGATGAGGGGTAATGGTTTTAAATTGAAAGAGGGGAGATGTAGATTGGATACCAGAAAGAACTTCTTTGGTGTGAGGGTGGTGAGAGCCTGGCCCAGGTTGCCCAGAGAACCTGTGGCTGCCCCATCCCTGGAGGGGTTCAAGGCCAGGTTGGAAGGTGTCCCTGCCCAGAGCAGAGGGTGGAACAAGATTATCTTCAAGGCCCCTTCCAGCCGTAACCATTCTATGATTCAGTACAGCAGACATGGCTATTTAGGGAGGGTAAATACAGATTCTTAAATGCACCAACAGGGTTTCACTGTCAAAGACCAAGGTGTCTTACAGTGACCTCCTCACAGCACCCACAGCAACGGGCTCATAAGACATTAATCAGAGCACAGAAGATACTGGAAAGCAGGTATCACTCACTACACCTATTTTCAGACTCTCAGGGAAAGAAAGCCTTCCTTATAAACCTTGTATTTTAAGGGAAGATGCTGTCCCAGTGCGAGGCACTGGTGTCTCACAGACCAGTGCCTAAATCAGAACTGCATGCTTTATGACTTTATAAAAGTATCACTACATTCATTGGCTGTAGATGGCTCCCATCCAGCTACAAAAGACAAAACTAACCTGTATTTCAGAGATTAAATTACCTGAAGCTGCACACAGATGGCCTGAGAAACATCAGCCTCTCTCCCATGTAAGTTGTTAAAAGTCTCAGGGAAGGAAGCAGTGAAGAGGGAGGAGGATGAGGAGAGCCTGCTTCATTTCCATCACCCTCACTGTGCTTTAAAAGCACTTATTGGTGCAAATTTCACTTCAATGTTCAGTGCAAATTAAGGGTTTTTTTGATGCAATCGAGTCCCGTCCTTTCCTCTTTCATCCTTCATAGTGAAAGCCCCCCGTTAAATTATAAAGCCACTTCCAATTATAACACCAGTAGATGCCAGTCCTCACCTCGTGAGATCAGCTGCATCCTCTACTAAATGCTTGTTTTATATTTACCTCCTGCATGTTGACACTTCATCATGATTCCAGGTAGCAGTGCATTTAAAAGACAACATTATACACCAGACTTTTATCAAGCATGGCCAATTATGCAAATTCCTCCTAAATTTATTTTTAAAGAAAAGGAAGATTGATTGCAGAGATTTACCATTTACACAGACAGTGATTTAGGAGGGGTATTTCAATTGCTAATGCGCCTAACAAAGATGTGGGATCTGTTTGTAAACTTCAGGCCTGCAAAACTGAATGTCAACACCAGATAATTATCATGTCCCATCCAAAATGCTAAATTTAATTGAAATACTCTTTGTAGTAGATCAACACTCAGCATTAGTCTTAATGAAATTTGATTATTATGCTGCCTGTGTGTAAAAAGTAAGTACCAGTCACGCAAGGAATGGATATCTCAAACTGAAACAATGCATAATCTCTCCTCGCTCTGTGGCCCAAAAAGTATGACAACAGTATCACGTCTGACTGACTCCATAAACGTTGGAGCTTAGGGCACAGGTACCAAACCCACGTGGATGAAGCCAGATTCCATATTTAATTACGGCCTGTGGGCTTGAGCATTAATTCAGGACACCACCCTCCCTTCAGCTCCCATTCCCCCTGAGGAGAGACCACACAATAAATAACTATTTGCTCAACCCTTCATGACGTTCACCTAAGTTTTCAACGTTGCTTCTAAACCTTCTTCCTTCGCACCATCCTTCTCTCTGAGTTTTTCCATTCTCTTCCATTTTTGCCTCTCTCCTTTCTCTTCCCTCCTCTCTGTTCTAATCTTTTGACACCAGACCTCAGAAATCTGTGCATTGAGGTGGTCTCTTACAGTTCCACTGCTGGGTGACACTGTGCTGCTCTAAGCTACTTTCTCCCCCCTTGTCTATTCCTGAGTGACCCACAACCCCCCCAACCCTGCCCCGAGCACAGCCCCCAGACAGTCACAGACCTGGGGGAGGCTGAAGGTGACTTGTGCTGCTGCAGGTGGCCAGTGACAAATCTCCAGCAATTATTTCTGTAGGAAAGAATAAAAATTTCATAGCAACTGGGCACTTCAATAGGTTTAGGAATCTGAGCACGGAAAAGAACCTGGGAATCGGCCAACCCTTGACTGCAATTCTTCATTGATATATATGTATATACATTTTCACAAGAGTTTACATAGTCCTTGTGAATACAGATATGCATACGTGCATACACAGGGGATAACATATATATTTTCACAAGCATCATGGTTTGCAGTGTCTCACAAAACCTAAAACCTTTTAAAATTTAATGCATCATCTCATACTGATGTTTTAGCTTCCTGTAAGAGGTTCTGAACGTGACAGGAATTTCAGCAGTGTAAAATTGCCAAAAGGCTTTTACCTGCTTCAGAAAGAAATAACAGAGCTATTATTATCTAATAAACAATGCCTGTAGCCCAGAGAGCTCCTCCGAACAAAACGAACGTCCCAGAGGGATCTGATTCAGCATCATTTTTAGATGACATTTGCAATTCTCATCAATGAAATAAATCTTGATTATTTTTTTTTTTCTTTTTGAACAAGAGATGTTTAATTGAATGCAATTAAATCACTACAGTCAAGGGAGGGTTTAATAGCAAAGTGCTCCTTGACGAGGTTCATAAAGTAGCATTAGCCAAAAGCGTCTGGGTGCAGCAGGGGATGGCCCCAGCTTCCAGGTACTCACAGCCATTTCCACATCAGCAGTAACAACACATGGAAACACTTCATTTATTTAAATTGTCTGTCCAGATCGTGTGAGGCCGGCACATATTGATTCCTCTGATTAATATTGCTGCCTGTAACTGATCCAAGTAAGAGCAGCACTGCTGCTGCCGCTTTCATTCCTTGCCGGCTCCGACTTTGCTACTCAGCAATTGTCACCAAGAGGCTTGGGTGATTTCCATCGAACTACCTTGAGAGCAGTCATTTAACACAAACCCACCCCCATTTTTTAAGGGGACATCTAAACCCCTTGAGCTGCTAGGGGCTCGCACATGTAACCACCTGCAGCAGCCTTCAAAGCAGCTGCCGGCACATCTCCGTTATTGCAGATGTGAACTCCCTGCTGTACTTTTCCTTCAATATCAAAAATTCTAGGAAATCGAGTACTTGAATTTTGGTCTGGGCCAGCAGTGGGAGATTCAAATATCTACATACAGTAATAGTCAGACCTGCCTTCAGCTCCCCTGCACTGGATTTTGCCCTTTCATTACCTGCAGAGAGGACAAGAGCCTCAAATCCTGCCCTGCATTTTTTTAAAAGCTCCCTGAAGCCAGTAATCCAAGAGCGTGGGGTTACGGAGCAGACACAGGCTTTATACTGTTCACACTGTCGTTATTTGCTAATATGCTCCCTCATCCAGGTAGGGATTGGTTTGTTCACATTCCTACAAGCACGGATTTTCTCACAAAAGTCCCATTTCAAAGTTATTTCTGTAGATCCCATTCCAACGGGGTCCCGCGTTAGCTCCTTCCAAACAACCCCTCACCTTCCAACCCTCTGCCTCATCGAAACCAGTAAGCACCAGTACAGATAGCAGACATCTCCACTTAGTGCCTGGTTTGATTTGATGCTGTACGACGTCAGGATTTATATTAGACGGAATCAGTGACATTTAATAGAAAAATCTGAGCATTTATAAGGAAATGAAGATTACAGGCTCCTGAAGCAACAATGCAAACTTCAACCTGGCTTCCAGAGCAAGCCAGCATTCATGTTGTTCAATACAACTGCTCTTTGGAAGATGACAATGGCTTTTTATCTGCTTTGCCTACATCTAACCTGCTGGAATATACACATCTACTCCTCTCCAGACAGCCAGGGCAGACTGCAAAGCCCATCCAAGAGCTCCTACCGGGTTCCTGTCTGTACGGCTGGAGCCCACCACAACCACCGCAGCAACAAGGGCCAGGTGACACAATCTAAGTTCACCACCTTTGAAATATGTTGAGGTCAGATCAAGAAATAGCCAAAATCAGGGTTACCTGTCCCCAGCTTGGTCGATCACTGGCAGATAGCAGAAGCCTTCACAAGGACTGATCTCCTCTAGTCAAGCCTGCTTGTGACTTTAAATCCTTTCCAGCAAAAGCAGCTTTCCTGTTCTGGTTTTGCTTTACCTTACTTCCCTTGCAGTGAACATTTACCACAAGAGAACCTGTGGGCAGGAGGACAAATGATGCGAGTGGGGAGAAACCTCCCAGTATGAGGACAGTTACTGCCAGTAAGTACCAGTTTGGCTTTACCTGACAGATTGCACCACAGCAGCGTATGTTCAACTCAATCACAACATGGTCCTTCACCGTTCATCAACAAAGCTCCAGAGAAGGTAACATTTGGGCTGTCGCTCAGCTCTCCCCTGGCTGTTTGGAGACACAGTGTGACAGCTTCCCAAATACCCACCCACTCGCAGCTTACAGCTATTTTTACAGTGCTGTTTTATGGTGGCACTAAAGTCTCCACGTACCAGCAGCTTCCACCGCTGTTCAAGTTTTACAATCAAGTGAAAAAATGCTGATACATGAAATTACTGTAGGTTTAGCACCTGCTAAATTGGTGCTGCTGTATCTGAGGCAGATCTGAGTCTGCCAACGGGGAGGGGTGGGGGGCAATTGAGACAAGCACTTTGACAGCTGTGATTGATTTAAGCACTGGTCTGATTTCAGTGATAAACGAATCACAGTCTCCCCTCCTCCCTACCCAAGAACGGGGCTGTCTTCTAAAATGAATGCCAGACTTCAGCACTACAGCTTGGCTGCGAGTTCAGGACAACTGCAGAGCAACCCTACTGGCTCCTTCCAACAGACAAGAATAATTTCTCATGGGCCCTATCCTAAATCTAACATTCCGAAGTCGTTCACTTAAGTATTCAATTTCATTTGCATATAAAATTATTAATTGTGACAGTTCCATAATCAGACACTTGAAAAAATGGGGTTTTTTAATACTCTGGCAGTGGCATTAATAAGGCAAAGTAAGAAAACTCTACTTTCATCAATTGAATTGATGACTTATTGATTGAATTTATTTTCTCAGGAAACTGTTTTTATTACAAGTACCAAAGAAGAGATATTGCAACAAACTATATTTAACTCGTTACTTTTAGAGATTTAAGGGTTACACCCAAAACTCCATTAACTCCAGTTACAGGAACACGTGGAAAACAGAGCGTTGACTTTCAGAAGTGTCCTTGTAGAACAAAATATGTTATTTCTAAACTTAAAAAAAATTCTAATGGTTTTACTTCATGAAGGACAGATTGATGCTTCAGTTAAACAAAAATCCAAGGAAACAAGAAGTAGTATGATCCCAAAACGAAGTCACATTGAGGTGGCTAAGGTCGGCATAAAGCAATGAAAGACTTTTTTTTTTTTTTTAATTAAAAAAAAGACCCCTAGACTTCCTTTAAATGAGGTTATCAATAGCATAGACAAAGATCCAGGCAGGATCCTTAGATCAAAGGCCCTAAGAAAGTGAGAAATGCTCTAAGACCTTGCACCCAGAGGCACCAAACCATGTTCAAGGAGCAAAGCTCAGTCTCTCCTGCAGGCGACAGCGCGGGGGCCAAGCGTGAGCCCAACGTGCAGGAACCCCCTGGAGACACTGGGGACAGCCCTGGTGGCACTGTTCCTGGAGGACACATCGGTCTGGGAAGCAGAAGAAAGTGGGCTCTGCTAGGTATTGCAGGAGTTCTTTATATTTCTTCTCAATTCTGGCCCTCAGCTCCCACCCCCAATATTTCTAGATAGTTTGTCAGTAAATTACTCGGCACAGGACCTTTGGAGCAGAGACCCATGAGGAGGCAGAGGAGGATAAGGAAGCAGGACCCTTGCTTGCTTTTTTTTTTACTATTATTATTATTAATAAACTTTCAGCTCCTTGAAACTATTTTATTACTTAAGTTAAAGTCCTTGTGAGAAGATACTCAAGTTTGGGTGGTTTTTTTGTTTAATAAAATCAAGGAGAATTAAAAAATAAACTAAGCAGAGCAGAGCACACAAAGAGCTCACAAACATCTGCCCAATCCTCAACCAGTGCCTGCTCTAGCCATCTTTGACAGAGGGCTCCTGGAAGCCATTGAACCCTCCCAGAGCAGTAGGTATTACCAACACCTTGCCAGGGCAGAGCTATCGTCGGGGCCAGCGCAGACCCCATTAGAGGTGGCAGCACCAGAGCAGCTGAGACACCTTGCCCGTGGGTTCCCTGAAAAATCACAGCGTTTCCCTGGCAGCATAAAGTGACTGACCCACTTTAACCATCAGAAATAAGCACAATACCGTGTGGGAGGTCTAAGGCAAGGCACAGAGGGCACACGAAGAACTGAGCACGTCCCTGCCAAGCAGTCAGGCAGCCCCTGCCCTTGGCCTGAAGCTGTGGCTCCATCGCGCTGGAGCTACTGCTGGAACCCACACCACCAGGGTTTCCATGGCCAGAGCCCGCTGCCCTCCTTGTGCTGTAACGGAGGAACAGAAACCTCCTCCTGCTCTCCACCAACCTGGGTGTTTATCCCTGACAAAGAGACACAGAGCACATCCTGTAAAACCCAGGAGACCGGAGATACCGGACACCATACCCATAGAGTTCTGTGCAAGCGGCAGCGTTGCCAGGTCATTATCCCACCTCACCCCCCTCCAGTGCCGCACTGGGATTGACACAAGGCTGAGATCCATCTGCATTCCAGCAGTTCTGGATTCCTGTTTTTTTTAAACCAAAACTGTACAGAAATCTTTTTCTAGCTTTATTAAATAAAATGTACATGCAGGGGAAATAAAGTACAGATGCAGCATTTGAATACACAAACACAGTTTTCACAGAGTACCGTGAATCAGGTTTCTTCTGCTGTTATAATTTACAATTACTTATCACATTAGCTCCTAATTGTCTTTTCAGAGTGCACTCAATTACAAAATTAGAATCCTTATCTTCCTGTAACAGCCACCTTCCAGACAGATCCCCATAAAATGTGCAAATTGACTAGAAGAATATTTTTCCTTCACCCTTCTTGTTCATCAAAAGGTTGTCCTAAATCAAAGCTTAAGCGTGCTTTTGTTTTCCTGGTGAGGAAATCAAGCCAGCTGCTTTCTGGAACTGGCTTCTTAGCCATTTGCTTATGCAGAGACCAGGTGGTGTCATGGATTAGTTCTTTTTCCTATTTCACAAAATCATGATTTTTTAAATTTTTTATTTTCCTTCCTCCAACCTGTGGCAGCCAGGTGTTCTTACCTAGGATCCTTTAGAACAGACAGCCATCGCTGGGCTCAGAATGGAGCAGGAAGAAATAAACTTATCTTTTATTTCATCCTTCCCTTCTCCCTTTTTAAAATAAGGTGTGAAGCCCCAATGCCTTGGTCAGCCTCACAGGTGTGTGGATGTGGCCATCCCCCCCGAAATACCCAGCACAGCCAGGTCCTACTTTAAACCACCAGCACCCACTCCTACAGCTCAAGTACCATTAGCTCCTGTTGAGCAGGAGGGGAAAAACAAAAACACATCAGAAATACTCCAACCTTCCCTATGGGGCCAAGTCTTCCCCCAGCTCAAACAGGGGGAACACAAAGCCCAGGCTGAGCAGTTGCTGGTTCTAAACACATCTCAGATACACTACGTGCAACTTGATGCAGAAAACAAAACCTGAGCACCTTTTACAGTCTGCCAGGATCAAATCTGTGTTTCATCTGGGGCAGGCAATCTTTGACATGCTACAAATTCAAGTGGTAATAGCCTGTGAAAAAGGACAGTTAAATATTAATGACTGTACAAATAACAAGCCCCAGCCATTTGCAGAGCCATCGATTTCCCTCCTCCCTGCTCCCCAGAACACACTGTTGGCATCCCCTGCTCAGGTCGGACAGACAGACAGACTGACTTGCCACACCAACTCACAGAAGTTACAATATACCCAGGTTTTTAACGCAGCGCACAGTGAGTGTGGCAGAGCCAGAGGCTGCCGCTGTGTCACAGACACAGAGGAGGAGATGGAACAGACCCACAGCTCAGCAGGACACAGCTCACCACTTTCTCCCACCCAGGAGCCCCAAGCCTGGCTCAGGCTCTGCTTCTTCCCTGGACACAGCTCTAAAGGAGAGGTCCTCATCCTCTGAGGTGGGTGCGAGGCTGAACGCACCCTACACTAGCTCAATTAACAGTGTTTAATTGAGGAATGGAGGCTGCAATCACCTCTGCTCAAGGACCTCATGGCCCCATCCCAGCAGGGAGCAGAAGGGACTGGTTCTCCTGGGCTGGGCACAACCAAGGGAACAGCACTGGAAGGAGCCTGCACTGGCACCACAGTACAAAAAAGCCTGTTAGATCTAAAAATCAGGTTTAACCTCCACATATAACCAATTTCTCAACACCTGGCTTCAGCTGCCTACCTCTGCAGCACCCCATGGGCAGGCTGGATTTCGGGGAGGAGCAGGATGAAGGCCAGGTTATTCACAAGCCCAGAAGTCACCAGTGGTCTCTTACAGGAGCTCATGAGCAGTGGCCCTCACAGAGGAGGCCTGATGAGGAGGGACTTGCTCCGCTGCACACACGGATGAGGATGATCACTGTCTGCTGTGAGAAAGGTGTGAGGAAGAGGAAGAGAGGGGACAGCAGAAGGACAAGCAGCATGTTGGGAAGCAGGAAGAATTCTGCGGTTCCAAGGGTGACAAAAGCCCAGCAGGTTTCAGATGCCAAGGGAGCTCATTAGGACCCCCAGAGCCATGCCAGGGTAACCCTCCCTAACAGAGACATCACAGGCACTTCCCAGCCTCTACTTTCTGTGACATTTCTGTCATTTTCATAATTTCAAGGTAGCTGCATAATTTTGCATACATTTAAAGTAAGTGGTTAATCATTAATTCCACCAGTATTCTCTGTGCTAACAGTAACCATTATTAACCTATTTGACAATACTGTGGATTCCTTTGGCATTAATGTGATTGTAATATGTAAATCCATAAGAATTCAATTGTAAATTACCATTATTCAATGTACTTAGCTTCAATGCATAATTCTGCAATTTGTGCAGAAGGAAATTACATGCTGACTCACGAGACATAACTTTTCAGGGCTTCATAAGACCAAATGTGAACAATTTGTACCTATAATTACATTAAAATGTAAGTGAAATATATAATGCAGCTACAACACATGAAAGGAAATATACTACTTGCATCCTTAGCTGAGTTGCTCAAAGGAAAATGTTTCATATTAGACTTGCTATTTGCATCAGCCACTCATACAACACAGATTTAGTTAAAAGCCAGCAGCAGGAAAGGCCTTAATCTAAAGCATATTAAAGAAGAAGTTTTGACAACGTGAGTTTTAAACTTATTGCTTTTCTATCTCACATTGAGAAGGCAGCCTCTGGTTTCAGGGTACCCGGGATGACACCCCAGCAGGATCCTGAGCTGGTCACAGGCTCTACGTCTTTCTGACATCCCCAGGGATCTCACAGGGCTTGGGGCAGGTCCCAGAGCAGGAGAAAAACCTGAACTCATCCTCCCGCCCGAAGGGGAGTAAGAACCAGGGTCTTGTGTCCATGCCCAGCCCACCTGCAGACCGACCCCAGCATTGCCATGGGTGTTGTGCGAAGCAACTGGACCAATAGACAATACACAGCATTGAAATGCCCACCCAGACCTCACCCTCTGCTCTCAGAACCATCACTGAGTTCAAGCCGAGCTCCAGGAAATGATCCGAATCTTCCTCGCACACACTAAAGGAACTCATCTTTTAGAGTTATTCACCTGAGTAATTTCACTGGTGTTTAAATTTAACGGAATTGCTCACGCATCCATTGGAGGTGTGCAGCTTAGTAGTCACTGAAAACCTCTGTATAAATGAAGTTCAGATAAGAATTCAAGGAAAGAATTTTTTTTTCTCCAGACTGAGTAGCAGCATAAAATCAGTCTGAAAATTTCATGAGACGAGGCTTTTATGATCTGCTCACTTCAGCCAGAAGTACTGCAAGAACAATTTGTGATTATGAGGACCAGAGCCGCAAACTGAATATTCTGCTCTTTCGGGCACCAGGTTCATTTGAAATTCTACAAATAGAGGAAACGTGAAGGAAGAGATTCTTGAATTTATAGCCTGAGGATTTTTAGGGCCACCTCATGAACCCATTCCAGATGGAAGTCAAATTTGCATCCGTCAAGAACCAAGTTTCAGAAGGTAGAGTTGGGTTTGTAAGTCAAATAATTTCACTTTCAGCCTACGAGGGCCGAGGCCCGGTCAGATTCTTAACAGAAAAACGCCGTGACTCCTTGGCTACCAACAGCCCTTCAGTTAATTTCTTCCCCTTCCCACCATTCGCTCAGTTTCTCACAGTGGTTTCTCATGCCCTCAGCGAATAAGACGGGGCACACTGAGAAGTGCTGCATCTTCCCAGAGAAGAGAGGTAACAGACCCTTGCTGTGAAGGGCAACAGTGTGCCAGTCTCACCAGAAACCAGCTGAGTATATCTGATCCCTGTAGTAACACGAGAAAGGAGAAAACACAAGGGTTAATTAAACATTGTAGAAAGACATCTAGCAACTTCTAGGAGCACTGGACTGCAATCATGATATTTGAGGGCCTACCTCGTAGCAGGTGAAAAGCAAAGTGATTGACATGTCCTCCTTAAGGCTACAGGCATTTTACCAACTAATAAAACCAATAAAACCACCCCTTTGCTCCTTAGTTTGAAATATCTTCTGTTCTTTTTCCAAAAAACAACAACAACAACAAAAAAACCAACAAAAAAAAAAAAGAGAGAATTGTAAGAATACATCCTCCTGATAATAACAGATTGAAGAAACTCTCTACAGAAGAGGTGCAGGACAGATATGGTGTAAAGCATAATTTTCCTTCCAAAAAGTCACTTTTGACACATTTCCCATCTAGAAAAACAGATCAAATTCACTTAAAATTGCTGAAATCCTAGAGTTGTTTTCTCACTCTGGTATGTTGGTGCAAAACTGGAAGTAACTTTTAAGAGGAACAGAGATATAGAAACCCCCCACTAAGTTGAAATACTTTTAAAACCCCTCCATCTGGCACAACCAGAAAGCTTTCACCCACAGTCCAGCTAAGCCAGTTTGTGATTTCAGTTTCTCATGGTGGTTTCTCAAGCTCTCAGTGGAAGAACACACTCAACTTTCAGTATCCTCCCACAGCACTGCTCTGACAGCTCCATGGCAGGGCTCTGAACGCTTTAGAGCTCCGCAAACCACTGCTGAGGTCCCAGGTGTGTGGACAGTCACTGCTATAACGTCACATCCTGTGGCAAAGGATGGGGAACCCAGGACAGAGAGCCCAGCCCCACATCCCTGTGTGCCCCCCTGGGGCCAGCCCTGTCCTGCTGGAATAACACCCCAAGTCCCGCTCCCTCCACCCCACTGGCATCGCTTGGATCAATACCTGCTCCTCCAGGTGCCAGAGATCCATGTTCTACTTTCCCCCCCTCTGCACCCAAGGCAGTGATTTACAGAGCAGGGGCTACATGCTCTCATTACACAAATGGGATAAAATGATGTTTGGTACCTTCCCGAATTCAGCCAGCGTCTCGGGACAGCATTGCTGTGTCGCAGCAGATATCCAGCACCCTCACATCTATCAATACAATTGTAGTGAGTCTTCAAACGTACTTTGCCTTTTCTGCAGCAATATTCTGCTTCGCTCTGCTCTTTTCTCTTTTCTTTTAATGACTGCAGGGACCTCAGGTGTTCTTCAACCTTTTTAGTCAACAAAGCGCCAAGTCCACAATTGGCTCAAAGCCTTTCTGTTCTGCCTCCAGCTACAGCTGCCCAAGCGAGAGCTCTGTCATTTTGGACTCAAGTTTTTCTGAATTATTGATGGAAAAGACAGTCATACAATATTTAGTAGATTTAGCTACCTCCAGACTGTGTCAAGTTTTAATCCTTCCTCCTCCATTTATAGCACACAGACGCACACACACACAAGAAAAACTGAGCTGCTTAATATTACTTCAGCTTCAAACTGTGTCTATTAGTGGGCTTGGCTGCAGCGTGAGAGGGTAAGGAGGGAGCTGTACAGCACAGCTCCACAGGGGAACAACGCTGGGTATAGAACGAGGTCTTTGGCACGTCTGAGGTAGAGAAGGGCGAGAAGTTCCTCAGAGAGAGAGTGGGGAGGACGATGTGAGGGTGTCTGTTTTTCTGCTGCTCCCCTTTGGGTATCCCCCCAGGGGTGAGGGACTGCAGGGCTGGGGAGCAGCATCGCCCCCGCGCAGGGGAAAGGGAAAGTGCTCTGCAGGGTAGAAAACCGGAAAGAGTAAGGCTGAACTGCAGGTTATTCAACGCACACACATTTTGCCGAAGGGAATAACCTTCCCAAAGAACTAGCAGCTCTTTCAGTTTTCCCTTCAACAGCCTCATTGGGAGGCTTTTAACATCGACTTCCCCCAGCCGTGAGACCCAGCGCTGACGGGGAGCAGCAATGCCCATTCAGCCCGTTCCTGCCGCCGTCCAGGTGAGCCCAGCACCGTGCCCTGCCAACAGTCCTACAAACACCATCCTGCAGCAAACAGTCCATAGGCCAGAGAAAATGATAACTTCTGTAAGAAGCAGAGAGTAGTGTTTGTTTTTTCCTCCCTATTAGATTGTCCTTTCAACTTTGATTCACTGTTTATCTTCCTAGCTTGGCAAGGGCCTTCCTTTCCAGTCGCCTGGGAGAAATGCATGCCACAAATTACCCTTCGCTTTTTTCTTTTTAATGTTTATCCATTCTTATTGTAAGTATTCTTGAAAAGCAAAAGGAGAAAACAAAAAGCCAGCACTCTGAGGTTGATGGATTTCTCAGAGCGATCCTGCAGGGCTTGGCAGCACGGACCGCAGCTATCAAGCTGCTAATCATACGGTTCAGCCCAGGACCGCTCTCTCAAATCTCCCCCCATTGTTAGGCCTGTCCCTTTTTAAGAGAGCTGGATGTGATCATCTGAAATGGGCCAGCAAGCTCCTGTCAGAGAGCAGAACCCTTCCCAACTACTGCAAATTCTCAAACTGCCTCTCTGCAGCAGCACCGGTGGCCAGAGAGCTCATCTCCTCCCAGATGCCTTCTGCAGGAAACGCTACTGGGAGGGTGTTTGAGCCTTAAAAGGCAAAGGAAGAACCAGAGCAGAGGAAACAGAAGGGATGAATACCATGATCCAAAAGCAAAGTGTGGCAAAAGGTAAAGGAGCAAAGTAATTTATTTTATGTCTCTGCCAGGATGAGCTCAGCTGTGCTGTGTACTTCTGCACATGAAAGACAATGTAAAGGAAAAGGGAAGAAAGAGGGCTGATATGATTCATGCATTCAGATGAATTAAATTGCTTTAGCGACTCTTCACCTCATTGAAACCAGCTGGATGTATGTCCTTGCTAAAGTAAGCGAAGTCCAGCTGAACTCCGGCTGCTTTCCCTGGGGTTCAAACATGCGTAATACATGTGCCTCTGACAGCTTCTCCCAGCCACAGAACTCCGTGTCCTCGTTTATTAGGACACAGAGCTTTGAGCTGGGACTGGGAGTCAAAAGCCACAGGGTCTATGGCTAATTACCCTGTTAAAACAGGCCCAAGAGCCCAAAGGAAGATTAACTTCTCTGCTTGAAACGAAGATCTGCTTCTAATTATCTTCAGTGTTGTTTCCTACTTCACTTGTTCATCTCCCAGTATATTTTCAATTACATCCAAGAACTATAATAAAACAGCATTTTACTGCTAAGCCAAGCACTCCAAAATTAAGAATTGCCAGAATTAGAACTGCCCATGCAACTTCAATTTGGCCCCACTCTATGTATGCATGGTTTTAATTACACGATCACACAACATTTTATGCACAGGACTCTTGATTAATTTGCATTCCGAACACACTTCTAGAAACTTCAGGGCCATTTAAAAAAAAAAAAAAAGTCTTAGTTTTTAAATCCCAGCTCATCCACAGCTCTGAAAAACAACAAAAATATTTCAAGATAGTATTTGACCTCCTGTTTCTACAGATATGGGGAAAGAAGTGCAACAGTTGTGACTGACACAAGGTGGTCACCCACCAACCTGAAGGCATAGTTAGTACAGAGAATTCGTACTGTTCTATCATACCTAGACTGTGCAGCATCACTTGATGAAGAACCAGCAGGTGACAGCTTCGGAACTGAACCTGGCTTTTCATCCCACACCACAGGAAAGGGTTCCCCTGGATCCATCCACACCCTTGTTTCCCTGTGCTGTCTCTAGAACTGGCTCAGCACACCGTCCTTGCCTTTGCCCGGTCACCAGCTCTCAGCAGAAACCCTGCACCTTCCGCAGAGACTGCTGCCCAGGAGTCAGAGCTTGGGGTGGCTCTGCAGACTGTCTCAGGGGGCAGGGAAGAGGGTCAGTCCATGATATTATGGCAAGAAGCCCTTTAAACAGCTTGACTGAAACTTCTAGTGTCCAAACACCACCAGGCTGTGGTTTCTAACACAGCACCCATGTCATCTGCTGCAGGCACAGGTGAGTCCCCTCCACCTCAGCACACCCAGCCCTGCCCAAAGCTGTGCCCAACTCACACTTCCCCCACAGGGACATCAGCTCTGGCCAGTCACCACACTTATCACATCACCGTCACCTCTCATCATCTTCAAGTCCTTCCAGAGCAAGACACTGGAGCTGGACTGGGAATACACACTCCAAACCTCACGCTAGGCCAGCTTCTGACCACACCAGCAAACAGTGGCAGTTTAAGAGTGAAATCCTCGTGCGCTCAAAGCTGGCAGGCAGGAATGCTTCAGATATTCCCTGGCAGTTACTGTAAATGTCTAAATATAGGCAGTGCGAGGCGACCCTGGTTTGAGTGTGTTCAGACAGAGCAGATGGAGGAAACAGCTAAACTGCAAACCCCTCTGTCACCTTGTGCTGTACTGACAAAAAAAACCACTCGGGTCATTCCTGTAAGTAATACGTTATTAGACCATAACCATTCAGTGTTTCTTCTCTTTCTTAGGGCAGCCCATGTATTCACGGTAGCAGCAAACCCAGCAGAACCAAGCTGCACATACTCCATCTTTTGTTTTCCAGAGGGATGTGCCATGAAGACTTGGACAGCCTGTACAAATGACAACGCCACCCTCAGACACCAGTCCCTCATCCCGAGGTTACCAGGATGCCAGCTGGATCCTTCCCCAGTGCCCACAAGAATGCTCTCATTCCTCTGCAAAGGAGCCCCTGCTGTTCTCTCCTCTGAAATAACTCTTGGGCAGATATTTATAACCTGCAGTACCCTGTCTACGTGCCGGGGAGCCTCTGGGTTTGTTTTACTAGCGTTGTTAAATGTAGCTTTCTGCTCATAAAGCATCTAAAAAAGACTGTCCAAAGGGTAAGTAGAGGGAGCAGAACCTGGTCTTTAAGGGCCACAAACCACTTGTTTGCACTTGAGGCAGAGGGGCAGCAAGGTGCAGAGTGACAGTGACATGATCCGGGAACTGCCACATGGAACATGAAGAGCAGCTGCTGCTAATCAGAGAGGAAGAGAAAGTTTTCCTAAGATCATATTTAGATTTCTCTTACGCAATAACAAAAACTACTGTAAAACTGTATTTTTTAGTATGTCATTTCAAAAAGAAGCACTCAAATAGTTAGAGAGACACATTGACAGGGTTGCAATTACGCAGATACACAAACCACAAGTTCTGTACTTAAGCTACACTCAGAGGACTCTGGATTCTGTGTTCTAGTTTAGGCACAAAATAAAATTCATCCCACAATGCTCAAATAAGAGCTCCGTAATTCAGGAGAAAGTAGAAGAAAGGCCAAAACCGAGATTTCCATTTGGATTCAATTCTAATTACTCTCTTCTGGGCAGTTTCCTCCCTATTATTTTTAATTAGCTCCTCTGACACCATAAATCACACACAATAGTGAGGGTGGTTTGGGGTTGCTTGGTTGTTTGATTTCTTTTTTAAATTCTAAAAAGTCCTCATTAAAAAAACCCACCAAGTAGGATGAACACACTCTACCGACAACAACTGAATATCCCCAGGGCTACGAACATTCTTCAGCTTTACAAGAATGCAGGCAGACCAAAGGGAGCTGAAGAGAAAAAGATGTTTTTTTTAAAAAAAAAAAAAAAAAAGCCAAAAAAAAACCCCACACCACAGCTTAGGTAAGCAAGAAAGCAGATTTCTAGGAACTCGCAGGTGCTCACCTGCTCCTCCCCACAGGGCCATATCCCAGCCCTGCAAACACGGAGCTGGAACGGGAGCCCCCCATCACAACAGCTCTCAAAGGCAGCTCTTCGCAATGCGCTCCGTGATGTCATATTTAGAACTAACAGCAGTAAATCTGCTGCTGTAGCCAATTTATGGTAGGTAATTCCTGCCTAATTAGATTCTGCCATACCCTGTAGGAGCAGCACACCCTGTGGCGTACGCCTCGATGACACACTGCCCTGTTACAGCCCCAGAAATCTGGGGCCAGAGCCCAAACCGCTCCCAAGTCCAGGGTGCCAGTGAGGGGCCAGGGCTGCCCACGCCACATCCAGGGCTCATTCTTACAGCAAAGCGAGTCCTCTCTAAGGGAGAAGTTACTACCTCCATACAGTACTGGATGGGGTCACCCAGCCAGCAGAGACCTGTGCATTAAGGACAAGGGGTGAAAGAGCTGCAGCACCGTTCATCTGGCACCTACTAACCATCCGTTCGTGCCAGCCCACTACTCCCAGTGACACCAGTGAGCAGCTGGCCCTGGAGCAGTGCTACCACATCACCCTGCTGGGGTCCAGAGAGACACTTCAGTACTTCACACTGCACAACAGACTCTCCCTTATTTGATTATTTATTGATCGATACTGAAAGTGTCACAAGTCAAGAAAGAATGTTTTTCAGGCTGGCCAAGCAAACACTGATGCGTAATTGGTAATTACAAGTCCAGCTGCATTTAAACCAGCAGCTGACTGGGGAGGGAAGGGAGAACGGGATGGACACTGCAGTGTGGTGATTTCTGAACTTTAAAAGTTAGAGGCAAGATGCAAGAAAAATCTGAATAATGTTCTGTAATTACAAAACGATCACAGACTCACAGAACTGTCACTGTCAGAAAGGACCTCTGACATCACCGAGTCCAACCACACAGAAAACCACAACCCACTCCCTACATCTCGGCCACTACAGACTGGAGAGCTGGGCAGAGAGAAATTTAATGAAATTTAACAAGGGCAAGTGTAGAGTCCTGCATCTGGGCAAGAACAACTGCAGGTACCAGTACAAGTTGGAAACTGATCTGTTGGAGAGCAGTGTAGGGGAAAGGGACCTGGGGGTCCTGGTGGGCAGCAGGATGACCATGAGCCAGCTCTGTGCCCTTGTGGCCAGGAAGGCCAATGGCATCCTGGGGTGTATGAGAAGGGCTGTGGTCAGTAGGTCAAGAGAGGTTCTCCTCCCCCTCTACTCTGCCCTGGTGAGACCCCATCTGGAATAGTGTGTCCAGTTCTGGGCACCTCAGTTCCAGAGGGACAGGGNTGTGTGACCTGATGTAGCTGTTCCTGCTCTGGCAGGGGGACTGGACTGGATGATCTTTCAAGGTACCTTCCAATCCCTGACATCTGTGATTCTGTGATACAGCTTGCCCTGAAGTGCCACATCTACTAATTTCTTAAACGCCTCCAGGGATGGTGACTGAACCCCCTCCCTGGGCAAGCTGTTCCCGTGCCTGAGCACCCTCTCAGTAAAGTCATTCTCCCTAATATCCAGTATAAACCTCCCCTGATGCAACTTCAGACCGTTTCCTCTGGTCCTGTCATTACTCACTTGGGAGAAGAGGCCAGCACCCACCTCCCTGCCACCTCCTGTCAGGCAATGACCTGTTATGTCAGGGTGGGCACCTCTGCTGTATTGCTCTTACCAAAACATTGCTTAATTAATTACACTGCTCCAAGACGACTTACGCACAGATGCCCTCCCCTCTCACCAAGCATACAGCAGCCCCAGAAACCCAGTGAGGCTCTTTGAGTGCATCGATACTGAGGTTAATGCCATCCTGAGGGAGTTCTGATCACGGTACCCATAGGATAAATGGTTCTGAACTGGCATGTGACTTTCCCACATCAGTTTCCTGGCTGACTTGAAGTAGATGAATAAAACAAATAGTTAAGAAAAGCCAGAGGGAACACTTCAGGTAAAACTACACTTCTTTCCAACCAAAAGAACAAGTCCACAGCATTACTGTAAAAACTTCCCTGGAGGGAAAAATTCAGAGGGAATATGCTCTGCTTCTCCAAAGACAGCAAGATTTTTAACCAACAGCCTAATTTCTTTGCTAACTCCAGATGGGGATGGGACCAGTATTACAGCCAGCACTGGATGCAGAGCTCTGAGTCTCTAATCAAAGAGCTACAAAAGACTTGTTCCACCATCTGAGTCACCACAACCTGCTATATTTGAGGCCCTCATTATTTTCATAGACTGCAACCCAGCAAAGCCAGCAGACCAACTCGCTTGCCATTTTCTTCCTAAAGTCACCAAATTTACATCACAAAGAATAAACTTGTTTTAATCAGTTAAATTTGTTCCCTCACTCTCTTAAGCAGCAGACATCACGAGAGGCACCCACAGCAGTTCCTTCAACTGCTTGTGAAGACTGTGAAGGGGGAATAAATCCACTAATTAACAGAGAAACAGCAATATGTGGAATCTGGCCTCCACTGCAACCAACAGGCCTTTTGCCAGCCAAGTTCACCCACTGAGTTTGACAATAGTTGCTGGAAAAAATGTGAATAGCTCCATTAGGAGTCTGAGTGAGAAACAGAGTCAGTTGGCAGCTGATTAGAGTGGAACAGGATGACAGATCAACCAAAAAGGGGAGGTCACCTGCCAATACTAAGTTTCACAACAGCACTGCCATCAGTGAGGAGGTACACTGAAGATTCATTTATCTGCACAGTCTTAGTGTTTCAGAAAACCTCCGACAGGAAATCACAGAGTTTAACTGCAGGAGTAAAGCTTTCAGATAAGTGTTTCATCTTGTGCTTTTTCACTGTATGTGAAGGGCAGAAGACAGAGAACAGCTACAGATGAAGTCAGGGCTCATCCTCAAGGAAGGCTCCATCCCACCAGAAGGTACCAAGGGATGAGCAAACTCCTCTTTCTCCAGTGTCCAGCCTCAGTCCCTCACTGTGCCAGGCCACCAGCCCCCATCACTGTCCCTCCATGGGCTGGGGATTTACAGCAGCCACAACTCACTCACCTTGGGAAAAGCAACCGCTCCAGCACCACCACGATTCTGCTTCCTTTGGTCCAAAGAGATGCAGGATGCTTTACAGGAGAAGATACTTCTTTCTTCCTTCCCAAGCAAGCTGTCCTCTTCTTTACCCTCACCTCTTGTAAGACAGGTGCTTACAGTCCACTCTGCTGGCTTCACTACAGCAGAGGTAAGCACCATCTCAGGGTTATTCCATTTCTTTTTCCTGCCTCACAGCCAGCAGTCAGAGGAGGTTCATCCATATCACTAAAAAAGGGTTTGTCAGACTAGGTTGTGACATCTTGTCTCAGCCCCATATCTCTTGCCAAACTCCCAGGTTCTCCTGCAGCAACAGAAGCTCCTTCTCCTCAGGTGCCTCCTCCGCCCTGATCAGAGCTCCTTAGAGGTGATTGCAAACACCTGGTGGCTTGTCCTGGTTCTGCCCCTCCCTGCACAAGGGGACCAACCCCTTCCTGACCTATCTTTCCAACCTTTAGTAACACAGATTTGCTTGCTACGTCAGGATTCTCTTCACCAAGGAAAATTTAGACTTCCCAGGAATGTGTTCTCAGAGCTATAGAAATGAAAACACCTCCACCCCTCCTGCTAATCACCATGACTGCATTTTTTTCCTTATGGCCACCTGCTGTGAATCAGACAACTTCAGCACAGCTGGTGACACTATGCTGCTAAATACTGGGTGCAGAGGTGGGCTCTGTCCTCACCAGTCTGGAGATAATCAGAAACATGGAAGAAAATTATACACAATTTTTCTCTCCAAAAATCAGGCAGAGATTTTGTAACGTGAATCCTGGTACAACCCAGCCATTTCTTCAGTGAAGCCAATAGCAACCTTTTTCCACAATGTATGTGAGCAAGCCATAAATAATGTGTCGCTTATAGCTTGCTGTGATAAACCCTAGTGTTTCAAAGAGGCAGCGGAGGGCATGCTTTAAGGCATCACCAGAAAGGAACCGAGTTGAAGGAAGCAGTAAGCACTTACAGATTGCGGTAAGTCAAAGGCCTAGAAACTTTTAGATGTTGATGTAAAACTAAAGACAGTGATGATCACCAAAGGATGTGCTACCACCTGCCAAGAGAAGAGAAACACCAGAAGTGATGAATCACCAGGCAGAGCCTGCGGCACCAAGAGCCAATACAGCAGCCCCAGATCCCAGACATCTCCCACTGGACTGGGCAAGAGGCCTAAGGTATCTCAGATGAGAGACCAACTTTATTCCAGCACTGGAAACATGAGCCAAAGCTAGAAAATACCATGCCGTTTTACAGGCCACCAAAGGGTTCATTGTGAAGTTCCTGGGTTTGGAGTCATCAGCTGTGATGAAATCCTAACGTTAGGAGTGAAAACTCACCCATGCCAAGGAAACGGCAGAGAGCTCTCCCAAGAGGGCACGTCAGCAGGAACTCGGACACTTGGCCACATTAGTTTAGGACCTTCACCTTAGTTTGGTCCCAAGAGTAGTTTCTGAAGAAGCAAATAAGCTACCCAGCTGTACTACAGGACACAAACACGAAGAACAAGTGGTGGGATGAGACAAAACTGCAGAGACTCTGCTAGAGAGAAGCTTTGGAAGGCAATTCAACAGGAATGAAAACAACCATGATTAATAATTGATTTTTTTTTAATGTTTATTGTTAGACGTTTTATTTGTGTTTCTGCAAAAACACCTGTTTTGTTTTAATATTCTGCCTCTGACAAGCTCCTTCATAAATATTTCTACTTTGCAGTATAAAAAATTTAAGCTCTTAATTAAACTGTCATCGATGTTTTATGGCAATAAAGGCATTGAAAAAATGACAGCATTTAACAGAACGTGCACATTTTTACAGGGATGATCACTGCTGATGTTCATGGATAACGTGAAAAATGGCAGCGTCTTCGTACTGCTCACAAGAAAGACTTTTTAATCACTGGGCTCTGAAGATTATTTGGTAAAAAGAGCACTTCTGATGGAAAAAAAGGAGAAAGCAGAAGAGCAGAAGAGGGAAGGGACTGTCTGATATTCCACATCGTGAATGTTTAAGCAGTTCTGAGCAGCCTTGTATTACTTGGTAGACCCTTCCCCTCTTGACCTCTGATACCTTCAAAATCAGATTCCCGGCACTTTGCATACTTATTTCTAATGTATTTTAGATTTTGAACTATTTTTTAAGATCTACAAGGGCTCTGGAGAAATTCAGTGTAACAGTGAAGATTATTTTGCTGCTGAAGTCTATAGGTAGAGAAATTTTATCACATAAAATAAAGACCAAAGAATTAAAAAAAAAGTCTTAAAAAATATTTTCATAGCATGTTATTTGTACACTGAAATTACTGAGCAGGGAAGAGTGGCTCTGAGGGGGCGCGGGTGTGCGTTCGAAGGTCCAAGGTAACCTGCCCCCAGCAGTTCAAAGACACCTCTTAGGAGCAGAAGCACTAACCCTTGTATAAATTAAAAACAAGATTTCACCTCCATTTCAATATGTTCTATTTTTGAAATGTACATGAGAGCTCTTTAGAGTAAAATTGGTTGTGAATGATTAGCTTTAAGGATAATAAAGAAAAAAAGCAGCTACAACATCCAGTCATTCTCAGGAAACGTCAGAGGGACAGGACATGGCCCTGCTCCATGGGGACAACATCGGGAGGCGGCTGCAGGGCTGGCACACACTGGGGACACACATGGGGAGGTGCTGCCAGTTTGCTCTCTGGACATTGTTCCCTGCTCCCCCCTCCCCGCCCCACACCAGGCACCGCTGGGACTATCCATCATGAAGCAGATTAGAAACCTTTACCCTGGTGTCCCAGCTGGTCTCAGTATCTCCTAAGGCCATTTTCTGTTGCTTTGTTTTACTCAATGGCAAGGTAATTAACGCCAAGGACAGGTATGCACATGTTCCTGTTCCTCATTCACACACTGCCCTAGAGACCGACACCAGAACCACCTCCTGGGAAGCATGAAGTGCCTCCAACTCCTGCGGTGACATGGCACATGCTGTGCACGGTGGCAGGAGCTCCCCAGTTCCTCTCTCCTCGGAGCAGTGGTGTGACAGGAGAGCTGCTATCACTGTCCCCAACCTCCTCCCTATACCCAGTTATTTTCATTACTCTGCCATTGTCTGGGGAAGAGGACAGGCAATGCTTTGAATCCAGAAGTACAGAGAGGAAAGCAAATCAAGTTTCTACTAGAGTGAGACCATCCCCAATCCGTCAGGAACTCCATCTGCACCGCTTGTTGGTGCCTGAGAGCAGCCACAGGCACCTTCTCTTTGGCCAAGATGAATCCCAGCAAAACTTCCTGCGATGCTGCAGTTGGGAGTGCTGAACAGCCCACCCACAACTCATACTTTGGTTCATCATAAGGCATCTCCTCCCACCGCCCTGCCTCGGCAGTGGGGGGTGTGAGCTGTGGCCCAGACCTCGCCACCTCCCTGTCACCCTCTGGGGAACCCCTTCAGCTCCATGAGGGCAGAGTGTCACCCACTGCCCAGGCTGATGGGAAACACACAGGTAAAGTAATAACGAGCTTGAACCTAACAAATATGATCATAAAGCAACTGGGTTTTTTTCTAGTATAAACTGAAGTTAAAGAAAGGTTTATCGAGCCTTGGAAGAGGCTGCCCCGGGCAGTGGTGGAGCTGCCATCCCTGGAGGTATGTAAAAGCCAGGCAGACACGGTGCTGAGGTACAGGGGTCAGTGGTGGGTTTGATGGTTGGACTCAATGACCTCAAAGGTCCCTTGCAACCCAGACAATTCTAGGATTCTATGAAAAAAAAATCCCAGTTGCATCAGCTTTGCCCACCCTTTTGCCACAGTGCCAAACGAAAGCCCTCTCTTCTGGGAAATGGCCTTTTACACCTTCTGTCCCCCATCAGGCAGTGTTGGAAACGCCATGTCAGCTACTCGTGCAAACCAACATCACAAGGTCACACAAACTCACCCTCTCCAGTCCTAGACACGGGTTATGTTTTCAGGACACCCCTGAAGGAACAAGGGTGCCTTACGAGACTGCAACTGAATGTGTTCCAGCAGCAGGACTAATTAAGTTTGATGTCAATATGGGTGGAATTTCTCCAGACTACTGAGAAATGTATTTACTTTTTCCTAAAAGTCTTAGTGAAAAATCAACATTCAAGTAATTTGTTGGGAGCCCATGAAGTCACGAGGACACAGGTAAGGAATTCAGCCCACACTGAGTTAGGAGTCAGCACTTTTTGTTAGCATTCAAGGAACAGTCCTCCTCGGCTGACCTTCACAGGCTCCCCACGTCGTCCGTTCCAACAAGCACAGTTCCACTTTTCTTCATTAGGGAAAAAGAAGGGAAAAAAAGAAAGTTGAAAAGAAAACACTCTCCACTTCTGTTTTTACATGACAATCTCTCTCGCCAGCCAGTTCCTGCTGGCTGCTTTTGCATGGTTCCAGCATGGTACACTAACGTCCGTCTTTGAAACAAAAGTTATTTCTATCATTTGGGGATTTAAGCAGAGCTCAGCTGGGGCAGGGTAAAGGTTGAAGTAATCTTCCAAAGCCCTTTTTAAAGATTAGATATTCATTTTCTATTCCTGTTCTGCAGATAACCACAGCTCAGAGTGACAGAAACACTAGCACATGCTTGGCTGAACTCCTCATTAATAAGGACACCACTATCCGGATGATCTTGCTCCCTTTCTCTCATGCTGAGAGGGAAGGACACCACAACAGACAGGAAAAGATAAAATACTCCAACACCTCATAAAGCATAACAGCTTTTTTGTTAATCAGTAACTGTCACCGGGCTGAGTATGTTCAGGGTGCACACACAGGACCGGCAGGAGCCGTGCTGGTGAGATGCAGGCAGCAGACTGAGGACAGAGCTGCTTTCCAGACCCACCACAGGCCACCCCTGTGAGCCCAGCTGAAGTATCTAAGGACTGTGCTCCAGCTCCCCCATCGTTCAAACCCAGCTTCCCACCTCCTAAACACCTCTGAGATTTCAGACTGCAGGACAGGGACATCTCACTGGGTTTGTACAGAAACCATCATAACGGGTGTCTGATCACCGTGTAAGTGCCACCTGCCTAAAGACAACCACACTGCACCTCACACATGCAATGAGGACAGAGCCACCCAGGGGTCTGCAGCTCAGTATTTAATGTTCATCACAGGACTGCGACGTGTGGGCAGCTCAACCAATAACCAGATTCTTGAAGATGAGAAATGGGAAACAGATTCCCTGGTTTTGAGTCCTCACTGGAGCACGTCACATCCAGAGACACCCACGGGAGCCAGACTGCGACGGCAGCTGGGGCCAGGCGCAGGGACCAGCTCCAGACAGGGCCGCTGTCGCCTACATCTGCAGGACAGCAACCAGCTCCCCTACAAACATCTAACCCCTGCTGCTTTCAGTCATTTAAGGTGCTCTCATACCTCATTCTTCTCTGCCTCAGTTGTCTATCAGCCTTCCCAACGCAGGGACCGGGGACAAACACCAAGCTACAGACCGTGAGGGACTCAGTCTAAGAACAGGCAACAAAATGCATTGTCTGAGAGGAAAAAACAAGGTAAGATGGAAGTCATGGCAGTTTGTCCTCACTCGTGGTTATGGACCCAAACCAAGAGCCCAGGCTGTCTTAAGTGATGCATTATCTGTGCCTTTGCACGGGTCATAACTGTGACTGAAACCGTGCATTAGGTGCAAGGAGGAAATGCTCTCAGTGATTCCTATAGTGCTTCCCCCTGTGAGACAGCAGAGGATGTACAGGAGTGAGCAATCTCCAAACCAGCCTTTGCTTTTAATTAAATCCTTCCTCCCCACCTTGTTCAGGACCTGCCAGGATGAGGCCCCCAAAAGCACACGTGCAGGCCACGCAGTGAGGAAACAGGATTTATACCACACAGCAGAGGCATAAATCAAGTTCATAAAACATGTTATTTCCAGCTGTGATGTTATACATACTGCTTTCGAGAAGCAGCAGGAGCTGTTTCCTTTCCCCATACTGCTGCTTTCAATATGCAACAAAATGGTTTAAATGCCTGAGAAGGCACTAAGGATGTTTTAAGAAACTGCCACAGTTTAGATTTTTGTTGAGAGGAAACTGGAAGAGTATCAGGCAATAAAGATCTCTCCTTGTTAGGTATGAGAACCTTAGCTGCCAAAATTGCTCCTTGCTAGTCTTGTCACCAAGAAATACTCTTCCCAGAGTAACCCGTAGTACCCCAGAGAAAATTTATCTCATTTTTGCTGCAGCTTTTCCTTCTGTTTCCTGAAGTAAAACTCACAGCGTGGTGCCAGGGGACACTAGTCCCAGCAGGTGCATTAACAGAGCAGTGCTGTCCAAGCCATGCACCTCTTCCAGCAGAGGTGTCCTGAACAGCTCTGCATCTCTAGAGACGAGCACTATCTGGGTCTGCCGATGGAGCCAGTGGTAACCTCCCCTTTGATTCCCAGGAGCCCGGCTGGCTGGGTCCTGCCCTGAGGATGCCTTTTGTGCTGAGCAGGTTCTGGAAAGCAGCTGAACTTTGCGATTTTTGGATGAGACAATCTTAAAGGTCCCTTCCAACCTAGACAATTCCATGATTCCATGATTCTTCTCAGCTGCTGTTTCCCTATTAGCTGCTGTAACAGCCTCTCATCCTTGGGGTGGAGGTTCTCCCACAACCAGGACCTAGGAAACAGCCTGGAGAGCAGGCAGCTGGTGGGGATATTCTAGTGTTTCCCTTACGTTCCTCAGTCCTGCCACGGAATGAGACCCAACAGAAGCCTGTCCCCACATGGTGACAAGGCAGGACCAGACCTGGACAACCAAAGTAGAGCTTCCTGTGCTCTGTCCTGGGCCAGAAGGGCTGACACTAAAGACCTCAAGAGCCACCAGTCCAGGTGGGAGATTTTCTAGAATGGTAGGACCTCTCAAGTGCCTGATGAGCTTCTACGTGAGATTTATTATGTCTTTGCAATCATCTGCTCTTTTCGTCTCAACCTGATTTGTTTAAATAAAACAACCAGCATGGCTTCAAGTGCCATTTCACCCATTACACAAGCAGCTAGAGACATGGAGAGGCAGGAAGGAGAATAATAGAAAACTGATGAGGAGAGAAGAAAATAATAAATAAGACCAAAAGAAAGAACGAGCACCCTTAGGGTGAGAGTCAGCATTCCAGCTGAGAGGTCTGTGGGTACAGAGAAGATTATTTACATTGAACTATGAATTTTAAAAGTAATATTATATAAGCCTTCCAGCTTTAACAATTAAAGGGAAAAGTAATTATAAGAATTACCCAAATGTTAAATGGCTTGAAAATAACTGAAATATTTCTCTCTCCCTAGCGGAATGTTTTGCACAACAAAAGGAACAAGTTTCTGAAAGATGGGTAGGGGGGGTTTATCAGTCATTTTAAAATGCAAATATTTTAATAGGTTTCTTTTAATATATATGATAATGAGCTTATAGATGAGACACAAACCACAGGCCAAGTAAGCAGATGTCTTGTCAACAAGGTCTAGAATTTAGAATCATTAGGGCTCGTTTAAGAAACATACTTAGTCTGACATAAAACTGAAGCATATTATAATATTTCAAATTCACACTGCTCTGTGTGACATTTTTTCCTCATTAAAATGAAGAATGACACAGCCAGAGAGAGCCCCGTCTTCCCTGCTTTGTATTTGTAGTTCAAAAGATGTCTCTAGCAAATTGTCCCAGAGAGACAAAATATTAAGCACCTTGAGTGCTGTTCTGCATGCAATTAATTTCACAGCCTTTGAAAGTTTTCAATGTGTTGTGGTGACCCGTGAGATGACACTAAGTTGCTGCTCATTGTTCCCACCTTGTTCGCTCGCTCTTTTCTGCAACCCCTCGACTCCCGCTTGACTCTGCCTGTTCCTCTGGCTGTGGGTTCCCCCGCAGGGTGCAGCTTGCTTTCCTCACCGAGTCCCTGACCTCCTCCTTCACCCCTTGCCTTCGCGAAGCAAAGAACTAGCCAGACCTGAGCGAAGGAAGCTCAAGGAACGAGAGCTGACACAGAGTCTTTCGGATGGCAAGTGAACAACACAGACAATCATTAAGCAAATAACGTAAAACTTAGTCAAATTACGGAGTTAATTACCTTTTGGGCTGGGCTTTTGCCAATCCGCTGCAATCGGTAGAGGGTTTCCTATTGCCCTAAGAGGCATTCTATCAAACTTTAAATTAAATTCTCTTTTAAACACACTGCTTTCTTCCTTTGGTGCACACATACATATATCCAAAGGCAAACTCCACCCTTTGACTCCTACAAAGCAGTGAAATTTACCCAAAGCATCAGTGCTCACATAGAATATGTTCCTTGTGACTAAACACTGTTGAGAAGCCTGTAACATCTTGGGTAAAGGAAAAAAAAAAAACAAACCATAGTTATTTGTCCTATAGGAAACCATAATTAAAAAGGAAAAGTGTTGTAAAGACCACTAGGAGTACAAAGAGGGAATATTCCCAGGGAAGCAGGTGCTGTGGAGGCAGAAGAACTATTTAAAGTAAAGGACAATGTTGGCATAAGAACCATCCAGTAGACTATCTGGGCTGAAAATCAGAGAGAAGTATCTAGAAGGAAGATTCAGAATAACCAGTATCAGCAATCCCACTACAGACCCCTGGGAAAAAATTATGCCTCACACCTTTGCTTCAACAAATACTGGAATTTTTAGCTGTGTTTCAATAAGATGTTCATAGCTTCAGAAAACAAAAGTGCTGTTTTTAATCATAGAATCACAGATTGGTTTGGGTGGCAAAGGGACCTTAAAGCCCACCCAGTGCCACCCCCTGCCCTGGGCAGGGACACCTTCCACCAGCCCAGGTTGCTCCAAGCCCCCTCCAACCTGGCCTTGAACCCCTCCAGGGATGAAGTGAATGAAAAAACTTAAAGCTTTTAAAATCTTTTTCCCCCATACAATTTTGCCCAAACCATTTCTAAATAATAATTTTGTCCCCCAAGCTGAAGTTTTTGATGAATAAATGATAAAATTCAAGGGAAAGGAACAGATTGACCTATAAACCAGGCATGTTGGCTTCAATACAGCTGAAAGATCTTTGTTCTTGGTGATTTCTCATAAAAACTATTACAGACAGCAGCCTCTGTCTGCATTTCACATGCAAGACAAAGAGATAAAAACGAAAATGAAGAAGGTCAGAAAAGAGAAAAAAAACGACCCTGTCTTTCTACAAAACTTGCATAACAGAATAAATTTACAAGCACTTATTTAATAACATCCCCAAAATCCAGTTGAAAAATATGTATTTTATCAGGTTTCTGAAGTACCAACTTTTCAAATTATTCTTTTTTGTGTATGACTTCTGTCCTTGGTGAGGGAAAATTGTTTCCTGCATCAAATACTGGCTTTACCTTTCAGGGTGACTGATTTCAGAACTGTTTTCATCCTGTCCTTTAACACAGCACTGAGTATGTGGGTTAAAGAAAGAAGAGGCCAGACTGACTTGTCTGAGTCCCAACAGTCTCCCAGAACGGTTCTGAGCCCAGGGGAGGCAGGGCAGGGAAGGGACTCCAGTTAATATTTCAATCCAGATCCTCTCCTTCCTTCCCCCTGGCTTACACTTGAGCTGGGGGTGGGGGGGTTATATTCAGTCGCTTCTGGGCAGGTAACTAAGGAAATTTCTTCTGTGGTATTTCAGTCCTAGCTTGATGCAGGGCCCCCTTTTAAATTCAGGTAAGCAGCGCTTTTACCAGACTTTCTTGGTGGTACGCTACGGTCCCTGCCGAGAGCACAGCACGTGTCTGGAGGAGACGGCAGGGAATGCTCTCGGAACGGGGCTGCCACGGGAAGGACAGAGACCTGCCTTAAGGGCTCTGAAGGTGGCTGGTGCTGGGCAAGAGCTCCCACCACTCCCCCTCCAACCTCAAAGAACCGCCGACTCCCCGAGTGGGGCTGTCCCATTCCCGGAGCCAGCCCAGCACCACACCAGTGGGGCAAAGCTGTTCAACACCCAGGCTGTCAGCTCCCGCCACCCGGAGGACAAGATAACTTGCTGGGCACACACCATTATATTTTAACATCCATCAGACTTTCAGGGAGTTATTTTCTTTCCCCTCATTAGTGTTAATATTGGTTATATTCATTTAACCCTGCCAATGCTTACACTGCTGTGAAAGCAGGTTATTCCACCACAGGGCCAGTACCCAGCATAGCACACCTACGGAAACAAAGCTGGCCCTGCTGAGCTCATTTCTCTTCTGGTGGATTTGTTTCAGTTGTAATTCAGGGAAGAAAGTATCACAAAATATCACACTGGCTAACACACAGAGAGTATATTAACAGCCTTTCCAATAACAAACAATTCACCTCCCGGTCTTTGTAAACGACCTTCACGATCTATCAGCTGAGATCGCAAGGAGCCAGCAGCCCACAGCCAGCACCGACGCTGCAGTGAAGTCCCGCAGCAGACAACAGGTTCAGATTAGATCTTAGGGAGAATGACTTTACTGAAAAGAGTGGTCAGGCACTGGAACAGCTTGCCCGGGGAGGGGGTTCAGTCACCATCCCTAGAGGCATTTAAGAAAGGTCCAGATGTGGCACTTCAGGGCATGCTCTAGTGGCCGAGATGTAAGGGTTTGTGTGTGCATGTGGTCAGACTCAGTGATCTCAGAGGTCCTTTCCAACCATGAAGATTCTGTGATTCTGTAATGTGGGATGAGATGGCTTTAGATCATGCCAGATCAGCCCACACTGTTTAACTGACGTTAATCACCAATGTGGTACCACTTCACTCACTACATGGACCTTACCCAACAGTTCTGGCCTCTGCAAAACTTTAATGACCTTTTAGCAAAACCAGCTTTGCTTAAAGGTTTATTTCGAGTGCAGTGAACCTGGAGAATACATGACAGGCTGTGCCATGCGTACGTATGGGAGCTGCTCAAGTGTGAGCAGGTGTACGGCCTCTGAGCATTGAGCATGGGGACACAAGGAACAGCTCCAGGGTGTTTCATGTTAGCCCTTTGTCTGATACTAAAACCTCTGTCATTTTACAAAGTAGGTGCACTTGGATCGACCTTTGATTTAGGTTCATTTCTTGTGGTCAAGCTAAAGAAGTGTAGGGAAGGCAAATTATCTCCCAAACTCTTCCCCCAACCAAAAAAACCCCACTGTGAACTCAGGCTACTTACCAAGGAGCTAAGGCACAGAGACATGTGAGATACACAAGTGGTTTCTGGGTGGCACTGGCATCACATGAGCCAGACCTGGCTTACAGCGGGATCTGATGAGGAGGTGTTTTGTATTCCAGTTGCAATAGCAGAGTGCCAGCCAAAACACGACTGAGCTGAAAGAGGCAAAAAACCAAAAGCATCTCCTTTATCCCAAATGAGTTCAACTTTGTTAGTTCTGGCAGCTTTTCAAAGATCAGAAAAAAATATTTGTTTGATCTTTCCCTTCTTTCCACTTAAGGTCAATGATTAAAACAGGATCAGCTCAGTGCCTACCCCTCCACTGCACAGGCTGCCAGTTAAACCCACTAAGTACCAGTTTGACAGCTGTGGAAAGAAAAAGATACCAGGACTTTTTAGAGCAGCTTTACAGAATGGGGAAGATTGTTGCTTTCTCAGGTAGTTAAAAGCCTGGACCATGAGGCAGAACAATTCTCTTCTAATCTCTCTGCAATAGCCCCACTTGTCACCCAGCAAGTCACTCAGAACAAAGTGCAGGAACACATGTCACAAGCTTGACACACAACCCAAATCCAGTCCCCCACTGAATAACCATCTGCAGAAGAGCTCAGGGGCAGCAGGTTTCCCTCATGACAGCAACGCATGGAAATATGGAAAAGGGGCTCTTCATGCAATAAACAACCAGTCTCGTCCAAAAAGTTGCACCTGACACACCTTGTCCTGCCATGACTTACGGTGCCAATGTTCAGAGTCCAGACAGACACATCAGTCCTTGAATTGCTCTGGTTTCAAATTCCACTCTGCCTTACTGCTGCTGAAAAAAAAAAGAAAAATCGTAAAGAAGATGTATGTTTAGATAACATGAAGCTTGAGGAGAATATCCACCTGTTTCAAATCCTGTTTGTGTAATTCTCTAGAAACACTTAGGCAGACCTCACTGGGGAGTGGGAAAAACATCCTATTAGCAACTTCAGAGATTTAAGGATTAGACTGAATCCTCGAAGACTATTTAGAAAAACAAAACAAAAACAACTTTCCCTCTGCTCTTGTAATGGACTCATTCAATTTAGAATATCTTCCTCAAAAGAAACATAATCTCTCTTTCAGGGGAAAAGAAAATAACTCCTAACAAAGCAGGACAGCAATAGGAAATACAGCCCTGGCGGACCTTGGGGTAGCACCGGGTTCCTTACAGAGCCTTTCAACCTTTCAGCAGGAAAAGACATGGTCTTGTTCAAATATTGAACAATAATGAGCAATTCATTCAGTTTTATTAGGATTTCAAATAACTGATCCCAGACCACCATCACCCTCTGACAGAGAACCTGTGGCTGGGTAATGAGGCGGGGGTTGCTGTCTCAGAGAACTCCAGTCACAGAGTACGCAGTAAAACTGCGAGTCTGATGAACAGACGTATCTCAGAGGCATCCTTATGTCTCCTCATTTCTAGGCTGGCTGAAAACCAAACGTTTTCCCCAAGGATAAGGTAGGAATAGTTGGAAATAGGCCTTAAAACGATTCTGGTTCAATCCATTGAGTGGGCTCACGTGGAAACCTAACTCAGATCCCTGCAAGGTGGTGGAAACAAAATACTGCTCCATGTTCCTCCTCGTGTGCGGTACATGCTGTTACAAAGATCACTCAAACAAAAACCTAGAGAAGATGGAACTTTGGCAGCCCTTTACCAACCCCCCACATACACATTCAGACTCTCCACAAATACACCTGCACATCAGCATGGTCCTGGACTGAGCCAGTTGTAGTTCAGTAGGTAGGAACCAAAAGACAGAGTTCACTGTCAGAGCATTAATGAAAATACGGGAGCATTAGTCTAATAAGAAGGAAGAGATATGTGTTGTGTGTGCATGAACAGGCACATGATGGTTAGTGTTCTGCAGCAGGAGCAGGAATCTCTGTAGCCTGGGAAACTTCGGTGTCAAGAAGTTTCCCAAACTGTAGTACAGAAGTTCACTCCCAAAAAATATGTTCTTATCATCTCATGTGCTGTGAAGCTAGAAATTTAGAATATCTTTTACTGATTCGTCTCTATAGTTAAATATAAAAAGAGAAAATACAGTAAAGAGCTTTAAGAAAGCAAGGCAGTTTGCTCACAGCACAGATGAACACCATGCTGAAGCTAATGCTGGAGCATTCTCTTGAGTTCTGCTCCAGTCACAGAGTGAGCTTTGAATCTAAACTCACCATAAAAGTGCAGAATCTGATTTACTTAATAAGATTTCTCTTTTACTGATACAAAAACTTGATATCTGCTTTTAATCTGAACTGAAAAATTCAAAGGGGAAAGACTTAGGCTGAACATTAGGAAAGCATTTTTCACAGAAAGGGTGGTNAGCAGGGAGGCAAATCCAGGTGAATCTAGGGAGAAATGCTCCTTTCTGGCATGTCAGTTCTTTACTCCTGGTTTTGACAAGTAAACACTGGGCAGCTTTATGACTGTAAAGGGCCAAATCAACTCTATTTTTCCCTTCTTTACATAACAGAAAATAAAAAGCTTCCCAAAGATGCACAAAGCATGAGAACAGAATCCACCTGTAGCACAAATACAGGAGAACTCGGAGGAGTGGCTCATCTGACATGCCTTTGTACAAGAGAAACGCTATAAAAATCTATTTCAAGAACTATAAAGAACAAAGCTCTAACACACACACACAAGTTGAAAACATTTCATTATAAATATTGCAATAAGACAGCAAAGCACACAAGTGCCATAACTGGCAGTGCCAACAGTTCCTCTGCATCAGCTGTAGGCAAACTCGAGCTATTAGTCCCATCCTATTCCCATTTAAATGAATGGGAAGATGCTAACGACTTTTTCTTAATCAAAAGTCAGAGCAAACACACAGAAAAACAGCAGAAATTTTCTTATTGATGCTAGTGTTTGGTGGGGAAACCCACGTGCTGAATGCCATGTCTTGAGTTCAGTTTAGTTTGGAGTAGGTCTTAGGATTCGGAATAAAGCCTGGCTTCCAAAGTCATTTGTATTTATAACAACATCGGATTCATCCCCATATGCTGTTTGCACACAATTGATGACACTATATATAAGTTTTGGGCACTTTGAGAATTTCAAATAGGTATCCAAGAGACACACCACACACAGAACTTCATATTCCTATTCCCAGCTATTGCAAAGTCACTGGAACTTCTGCAAAAATCTCCAGGAGAATAAAATGAGGAAATAGTTCTTTTGATTCCAATAGACGTTTTAGTAAATAAAGAAAAATGGTACAATTTATATAAAAAAAAAAAAAACCACATTAGAGATACCAAAATATTGATTAAGCTGCTATGAGTAAGCTTTTGAGAACCCAAAGTAAAAGAAGTTCTAATAACCAAAAGAAAGTCTATTACAGCAGGGAGTGTTATGGTATCGATACCCGTTAATGAGCAACTTCAGCAGCCACTTGCAGCAAAAATAAATCATCTGTCACTTGCAGAGAGCTGTCAGGTTTCAAGGCCACCTGAAAAGTAGAGTAGGATTATAGGAAAGTAACTGACTTGCTAACAAGCCCCTGGCCACCCGCTTAGCAGCGGAACCTCTGAGATGATCGGGGGGTTCAGCAGCCAGAACAGGTCCCAGACTCACAGTGGGGTTTGCAGGTGGTGGCCAACACCCTGGGGAGAGCACCACGTCCTGCTCAGCAAATCAACAGCAACTCTGGACTCAGCACAGAAAAAAGCTATATGGGGCTTGGTCTCAAGAGATGAGCAGGATCTGACCTAACTAGTGGCCATCTAGGACTGATTTAGATTTACCTCGGTCAACTCATTTACTTCCAGCTCCTTCTGCATGAATACGTTCCCATCCTCTCAGAAGGATGTGCAGAGAAACCGCTTCCTTTATGGCCCGTACCAAAGCTAAAGCCCTGGCACAAGCCCGCACGTCCCCACACACATCATCCAGCTTTGGCACTTGTGCTTTTTTGCTGTGATTTCCCGCGTTTGGAAGAGCAAAAACCTCAAGGTCCTCCCGAAGAAGGAAAGAGGCGCTACTTTGGTGGGTCCTTCTGGCTCCGCACCGACTCCAGCCACCAGTAGCCTCTCCAAAAGCAGAGATCGTGCGGGTCTCAGTGCCACATCTGAGTGGCTCACTCTGTGAAGGGCGAATCTGAAAACACAGAGGTTTGTCCCACTATTTTAACAATGTTGACAGAAATAAACACCAGCAAAAAGCAGATACCCTCCAAAAAAGCTTCTGCCCTAACCTTTTTTGTTCAGAAGACAAAACTAATAAAATGGATCTTTATTTTTTCCTGTTCCTAGGAAAATAGAGGTTAACACAGTAGCCAAGCAGAGCTCAAGTTTCTAAGTACTTCTACTTCCAAAGAGAACACACAAATATTTATAAAGCAGCAGTCTCAGTGCAAACCTTCCAGTACCTGGAGGACTTTAGAAGACTGCATTCTGCGGTGCAGTAAAGGCAGACAAATTATTGAAAATATATGCAAATAATATTAATGACCCCTAAAGACGCTTTAAATTTTGGCATTGATTACATTTGTATTATCTTTATGACTTCTTATATATTATGCAATTTCACTGAGATAAAACTGATTTACCATGCAATTGATTTTTTTAATCATAAAAATTATTAGTATTTGTTTTTTAGTCTTTATGCCTGACAGTCTTTAAATGACCATTCTATGATTGCTGATTAGATGAAGACTACAGAACTCATTATAATGTGTCAAGAAAAATTGTTTAGAAATAGATAAAATAATTAATCTTATTCTTTGTGACTCCGTATCAGGCTTAGAGTACGGAGCGGCTCTTTGCCCTGCCCAGGCTGGGAGACGAGCCCACAGAGGTACATCCCTGGCACGGCTGCTGGAGCCCCGCTGCATTGCCTGACATCACCTGCAGCAAACCTTCCCAAGAGCCACAAGTTTGGGGGCTTAGGCTTCCTGGAATGAAGTCGGGGAAGCGACTGTTAGTGCCCATGCCCAGCGTCAGGAGCCTCAGCTCCGCGGGACTCGGCGACTCCCGGTGTCCCCGGAGCCACATCCCCCTCTTGTCTGCTTCCATCCTGGAGAGAGTACCCAGACCCTTGGGCAGCTTATTCTGACCTGCACTGCCACGTTTTGCCTGGAATGAAGGAGAGCAGAGGGAAGGAGAAAACCCTGTCCCGTGCCCCTCCTGTGTGCCTGGTTCACTGCACAGTGGGTTGGAGACGGCCAGAGCTTTTCTTCTGCTGGAGAAATGGAAGGTATTAACAGGATCCTTGTAGTGGAACATTTGGGAAACATCGTGGGCCTGTCATTAGTGTAAATGCCAATGCACAGCACAGCCCCTAACGTAAAAGAGCCAAAAACTTTTAGGAAGAAGGATGGAGGGAAAGGATAGGATCAATATTGGTTTTTATTTCTGCTTCATTCAATTTAAACATTTTACACCTCTCATTTGTGAAGTGAATACCAAGTGAAAAACCTGCGCATTAAACTGCACACATAGATCAATCACGTAACCTGCATGCTCATTTACACTTTGTTTGTAAGTTCTTTCCTGCAGCCAGAGCTACAGAAACATCTCTGAATGAGCGTGTGGGACAAGCCCACACTCAGGCCACCCCATCATCATCGGCAACGTGGGAGCAGAGCAACACCAGCAGGGTTGATGTGAAAAGAGCACTCCAGTCACAGCCTGGCTCTCCGGGTTCGGGTTTCCGATAGCTGGGGGCGCAGCAGCAAATACCCAGGAACAAGCAGTGCTTGGTACAAGTCACCAAAGTCACTCCTTTGGTCCCTCAAGGAAAATCAGGGCTGGCAGAGAGCTTTCCAGCTCAGCTAAAGACAGTGTGGCGGAGCCCAGCCCTCTGATGGCAAAGCCAGCCAGAGAAGGGAGATGATGGACCAAGATGTTCACGGGTCTTAATCTTCGGGCTGGCCCACCTGTGAGCAGCACAGACCATCTAAGGGAATCCCTGGTGCCTACACCATTCACCTTTACTTGCCTTGACATTCTTCCATCACTCCCTTCTTGGAAGAAATCCCCTTCCAAGTTTTAAACCTGGCAGGTATCTTTGGCCCAAACTGTGGTCACACCAGTAACCTGACCAGTGTCATTCCTGTCTTCTGTAACTGAATGCTCCTGTTTGCACACAGCTGGAGAAAGTTTACACCATTAAACAGTAGTTGAGCAGTGAGGGGTAACTGTGAAGCCCCCAACAATGAAGAATACACCTCTCCCTAGTAGATAGCGCCATTGATTTCCCAAGGTCAAGACAACCCCTTGAGACCAGTTAAGTGCAACAGTTTTCTTAAACAGTTGGCAATTTTTCTTTATGCTGTATTTTAAATTGGGAGAGAGTGGGATTTGCATGTATCTAGGAACTATGTAGAAAACCTGAAAAATAGGGAAATAAATGAAATATGTTTCCCTAAGAAAAACAATATCCATGTAAAACATCCCTTGTGTTCCAGTGCAGAGGTTCAGCATGTTTATTCCATGGTATGAATACAGAACTGATGCCAAAATATTTCAATGGCCCACAATTTTTAGCTAATCAGAAGCATTCCTTTTTGATGGGTTTGACAACCACCCTGACAACAGCACTGCAGAGATATGAGAACTATTTTGCACATTCCTCATTGGCTCAATTTCATTTTCCAAAAACAAATAAAAAATTTAGACCGAGTGCTCTCTGCTGAGTCTCCATCCACGTGACACTAGTTTTTCCCCATTTGTTAAGAATACGACTGGGGCTTTCAATCAGGGGACACTCTGAACATGGTAACACGCTGCATAAAGAGAAAGCTGTATTAGGTGACAGTTCTGTCCAGAACAGGAGGAAGAACTGCTTCCTAGTTGGGGACACACAAGTCCCAAGCACAGTCCCCTGGAAAGCACAGCCTGTGGTGTTTGTCTGTAACTCTGCAATGATGTTCTTACAACATCTGTGGGCAAAACCTGAGCTCCAGGTGTTCAGATACCTTTTAACCTGGAGGAGGAGAGAAGGAATAAAATCAAAATGCTACCACCCAGACAAGCCAGTAGTCTCCTTTCTCTAAAGCTCCTTATTTCCTCCTCTTAAACGGATACTTATTTAATGATGATGATATTCTGACTCTAAAGTGTTTTGGTTACACTGCACGGATCCTCCCGACTGACCTCCCAGCATGGCAAGCCTAGAGATACTCGGGCTTTGGGTTCTCTGCTCTGTCTCATCCGTCACCCCCACAACACACGTGCAGCTTTGCCCTTCACGCTTCCTCTCCACCAAGCTCCCCCATGTGTTTGTTGTTGCTGCTGCCACGAGCTCATTTGGGGTTTGAACAGATCCCATAGACTGGGTGCCTTTAGAAGAAACTTCTGAGGATGAGGGAATATTTTCAGACCTTTCCCCATCCGTTGAAAGAGGCTGTCTAGAATGAGAATCCTGTCACTTGGAAACATTTAAAGAGGTATTACCCAAGTTACAGGTCCTAGCCTTAAGAAAAAGGAAACAAAGAAATGAGAGACACAGCTAAAGAAGATTTTCTTAACCTTGACATTTCCCTCACCAAGCCATATGCTGCAGCCTCTCAAAGGGTCTTGTTGCAGCACAGGGAGAACAATGAGTATTAGTTGAATAATCAAGATAGATTATCAAAATATATAAAACCAAAGTCTGTACCCTACAGCAAGCCATAAAGAAAAGCAGCCATCTGGAGCCTAAGAAATATTTCTAGCTTTGTCAGTAAGACTTTATTATAAACACACAATATAGGCTGCTAATTAAAAAAGCTACAACTAAGCATTCTCCCTCTCTCCAGGGATTTTTTTCCATACATGCTTTAACATTCAGAACTAGAAACTTCATAGATGTCTAAGGCTGTGGGGCTGCAGGGTCTTTGATTCCCTTTCTCGCCCCCAGGGCTAGACCCGTAAGCACCACGGAGTGTGTCTTCAGTCCTTCCCAGTTCTCGTGTCCTTGATGATTTCCAGAACCTTCCACACAGTGGTACAAAAGCCAACACACACAGGAATTCAGTGGGGAATGCTTAAAAGGAACATGACTGCAGGTTCCTGATCCACCCTTGTGCTTTTCTGAGGTTCTCAAGCTCTATCATTTCTGAGTAATGCAACAGCAAAGGCAAAGCAAAGGAGCTCATTGATACCTACAGAAAGGTAGGCCTGAGAGAAAGGTACTGAAGGGTTTAAGAAAAAAATCTATCAAATTATTCTCCATTTTCATCCAGATGGGAAAGAAAAATGCACTTTTTTCACTTGAGTGAGAAATCTTGCTTCCATATTTACTGGTGATGCAGAAGTTTTATGTCTAACTTCTGGTCAGGAGTATACTTTCAAGAACCACATAATCCTGCACACTATGTGCCTTCCGTGTCACGTTTAGCACTTTCAGTATGAGCACTCATCTTCATAAGACAGTATACAAAGAATCAGGGCAGTACCCTTGCTCTTCTGACTGATACGAAGCTTATGAGCACCTGCCATGTCCCTTCAGACCAGCTGCTTCTCGTCGCTTACTGAGACACACCTTTCCTTTCCTCACAAAAAACCTGACGTTAACATTTGCTTTCCATTCCGTTTCCCACTCTCCTTTACAAACACATGTGCCTCCAAGAGTCTCAAAGTTCTCTACTTCCTCAGCTGTAGCATTTTTAAACAGCCTGTGCTAGAAAAACCATTTAGTTGTGTCACAGTCACTGGCCAAGGCAAGGCCCAAACTCAAAATGCTGGAATAAGAAATGTGTATTTAGTTTGTGTCGTTCATCAGCAGGTTCTCTGGCCTGGAAAGACAATACTGGCACAAGCAGCCAATCTGAAACTGGCTGTGCTGGAAGACCACCAGTCTGTATTCTAGACTGCTCTGGGGGATTATTATAGAAAATATAGCTTTTAGAAGTCACTAACATGGCACAGAACAGGGCTGTCTCCCAGTCATGGGCCAGCTGTAGAAAGAACACAGCAGGGTGAGTGACCATGCTGTGCACCCAGAGCTACCTCTGCTCCCTCTTCTAGATGCAAGAGAGGGCGTTAACAGAGAGCTGCAGCAGAAATAGATCCGGGATGGCTCAAAGCCATCTTCAGGTTGCCTTGCAGAGATTTCCACCCCTTCTACCAGATCTCAGCACTGGCCAGGAGGGGAGCTTTGAAGGGCCAGACCCGCATTTCCCAGTGTGCACACAGAAGAGAGGGGTATCATTGTATGCTACAGGCATACATTAATTTACCCGTACATATTTATAGGATTTTCTACCCCCGAAGGTGCAACATCTCCACCAGAAGACACCGCACAAAGAGCAGCCCCGCTCGCAGTCAGCCGTGGGAACCATTAACTGTGCTGTTCGCAGGGCTCTCTGCCGATGAAGGTTCTTCATGATGTGTTCAGGTTTGCAGTTCAGGCTCTAGCTTACAAAAAAAGCTTTGTTTCACATGATAAAAGTTGCCCTACTTACTGAGGAGACAAGTTTCTTTTTGCTCTTTTGATTTCCTGCTGGCCAGGATGTACAGATAGCTTTTGGGGGGGGAAAATAATATAAAGAGAGTGAGCAAAAAACCAAAAGGACAGCTGACACTGAAGCAGAGCGGAGATGAACAGGGTCACTCTCACACTCCTGGGCTCTGGATGAAGGATTCCTGCTTCTTCCAACTGTGAGCAGCGAGAGAGGACAGAAGAGGACAGACCCATCACTCAATGAGAAGTGAGTTACGACTCCACCGTATGCACTCGCTTGGCTGCTTTCCATCCCCTCGGCTCCTCAGGATGAGAAAGCTCATGGGAAAGCACAACTTTGATGTTTTGCTGAATTTTCCTGTGGAACATATTAAACATGAGGCGTATCAGATACGAATTCAAAGCATCTGGGCTAAATTCACAGTTGGTATTGATGATTTTCTGCACTGCTTCAGGTGACATTCCAAGGAGGTTATTTAATGTGTTAATAAGCGTAAAACCAAGACTACCTGACTAGGAACAATAGGACTTGTGTAAAAAGATGTCGAACATGGAGTCACACTAGATTTGACAGCTACTAGGCTAAGACACTCCCAGAATTAGGCAAGAGAGTTGAATAGTGCACAGGCATCTTCATTATGCCAAGAGGACAACACAAGTTGTGCAAGGAATACAGAAATGTGGCAAGAGCTGCCAAAACACGTGTCATATGAGATGCAGGACATCTGACATGTGGCCTGAAACTGGTCCTTGACAAGAGTAGCTGCGACGGAACACAGTGAAAAACCCCTTTACAAAACTGGCATGGAAAGGTGCCAGATCCATAGGAGAGAAACCAAAGTCAATCCTGCAGACTAGATTCTTTTTTGTCTTGTATTTTGTCATGCTGTCTTTGCAAACAAAGACTTGTGCTCACCAATATTCATATCCTAGTGAACATCAGATCAAAAGCAGATCATGCCAAGTAGTTTCTGGTTTGAAGAATAAAGAACAGATTTTCTTTAAGGCTTCAGCCTCTAATTATATCTATGTCTCCTCCAGGTTCTAGCTAGTTTCCATGGACAAAGAGAGAAATTGAGGTTTCTATGAGCCTTCAGTCTGGCAAAGAGCTTCATGGCACCAGGCTGCCAGGCTTACATCAGTCCATATAAACGATGGAGTTCCAAAAAATCAGGCAGATTTAATCTTCAGTTCAATTTGTGCCCTCCATAAACAAACTCAGAGTTTGCTGACAGAGCCAAAATAACCCGCTCCCAAATCCCACCACCCTCTCAGTTCCTGGCCAACTCCCGAGTCCTGGGCACCATGGCCTAGAAGGAAAACTGGCTCTCCTTACCTTCAAGAATCTCTGCTGGACTAGTTTTTGTTTCCTTTTTTCTTGCCTAAGTGCCAGCCATGTCATGTGAAGGGTTGGTCAGGATACAGAGACATAATCCATGGAATCTACCAAATCCATGGAAACTACCAGGATGCTGCAGGCAGAGAATCCCAGGGCACTCCCTTCCAGCTGGCACCCAAAGCCCTTCGGACAGAGCTGCCGCCCACAGGGCTCTCTCTGCCACCGTCGGGCAGGAAAGCTCAGGGCGTCCTCTGCTTTGGGCACAGGTACCATGGATGGTTAACCAAGACAGAAGCATCCTCGTTTGGTGGAGCCGTTTGCAGTGTGGCTGTACCTCAGAAACCTCACCTTCACCAACTGACCTCTCTCTCAAGGTCTTAGCTCTCGACACGTGCAAGAAGCGCCAATGAGTGTCTGTGAGTAAATCCGGTGAGAGAGGAGCAACCACTGCAATTAAATGTCTGAGTATGTCTCATTTTGCTGACTTTGTTGTGAATTATTCAATGAGATTCCACAAAACTCTCTGTGTGAATCCACCAACAAAATGAGTGTCATCAGCGATCACAAAGACCTCGCACAAAGCTCCAGAGAACAGCCCAAAGAAACCTGATTTCAACGAGGCTAAAGGACTGTACATCAAACCCACCTCCTCATTGCTTCCTGTGCCGCAGGAACACAGGCCTGCAAGGGAACATGATGTGGGCCATGATGGGACAAGTTCTGCTGAGATCAGTGACAAACCTCCCTTTGGCTTAGAGATGGAGAATCAGAAGCCCTAAAATAAGACAAAGTCATAATAGATCTCCTTAAAAACAACTGTATAACATCCACGTGCAAAGCAAATGACTTCCAAGAGATTGGCTGATGCTGGAGCAGAATACAGTGTTTAAACATCTCTCAGTGTAACAGAAGCCTTGGACAGAACAGCTACATCTCCCAAGATTGTATTTCTTTCTTCATCTGAAAGGTGATTTCATGCTTCAGGAAGTAAAGAAAGTTTGTGCATTGACAATATAAATGCAGATGCCTCCCATAATGATTGACACCAGAGGTCATGCAAGTGGAGTTTCATTTCTACTCCCAGTAGATCACACAGCCAAGCGAATTAACATCTCTTTAGGAATTAGAAAGTCAAAGTTTTGACAGCTCTGGCTTCCCCCCTTGAAATGGGTTCAGTTCAGAAGGCTTCCTCAAGTTCTGATCTGCTCCTCACAATTATCTTTTTTAATAGACAATATGAAAGCCAGTGACACTCAAAGTGTACTGTCACACAGAAGCAAATTTCTTTCCCTGCAAAGGACATAAGTGGCAAAGAAAGAAGCTGACTATTACATACAGCAAGCAGCAAAACACGCTGTCATAAAGAAGTATTAATTTCATAGAGCTGTCAGGAAACTGTCTCTGGCCCAATCCTAAATGCACGTGTCAAAACGAGAGACCTTTTTCAGCTTATACCTGGAAGAATATCACTGTTCGTGTAAAAGATAAGCGAAGTATATTCCTCACAAGTTGCTTTCACAATTTGTGCTCTCTTACCAAAAGGGAATTTTCCAATACAATAGAAAAGCTATTGAGCTACAACCCAAATATTGTGACAAACAGTAAAAACTGCAGCTCAGCGTTTTCCCCTGCTGCGTATATTCAGACAGACGCCTGACTTCTTGAATAAAAGTATACAAAATACAACACAGTACTAAACTATCCGTAGGATAAAAAAAATTCTTGTGTTCCTTTTTGCCTGAGGCAGGCTGATTTGGCCTTTGCAGCCAAATCTCTTACATCTTTCTGCTCACTCTTGGCCCCAGCAAGCCCTCCCTGTGGCTCTGCTCAATAAAGCCCATAACTCGATCAATGGACTTTCTTCCACAGCACACACAAGTTCAATGTGAAGCCCCCACATACACCCACTGACCCACTGGACAGATGCCTTTGCCAGTCGTTTGTCACAAAAGCCATCAGAGGCCCATCTGGCCGAATTCTCAGGAAAACACAAAACGAGAAACATGCTGTTACATTTACCTTTATTTGCAATTTGTCTGCTTCCTTCAGGTCCTCAGCTGTGCAAATGCACTGCTTCTCCAAGGGAAGAGCCTCTGTGTTAGAGACAACGCTTTGGTGCAACCACTGCTGGAGAAAACCAGAAGCATGTTCAACTCTGCTACTTAATGCACCACTTTCCTAAACTGAGTATCTTTGTATCACGTAGGAAAGATTTGCCTTTCCTTTTCTTCATTATAGTTACTGTTTATCTGAGAACGCAGGGAAATCCATCCCATTTATAGCCTTTCTCTTCACTTTTGATTTGCATGGTCACTAACTTCCGGGCTTTTGCCAGCCCAGGGACTATCACTGCTAAGTTTATGAACTTATCACTGGTTAAATGATGGCAGCACATTAGTGCGTATAATCGAAACTTCTTATTTGACATGCAGCTGGTGATTGGGAAGAAAATATCAAAATGATAATAGCATCAACCAAGAAGAGCATAGTGTCTGGGACAGAGACAGAGAAAGGAGTATCAACAGGAAGTCTAAAAGCGAGCAGGGTAACTACCAGCATTAAGCCTATAGCTTTCTGGGTGACAACAGAAAAATGACAGCAAGTATCATCCAAAAAAGTTACACCAAGAACATAAGCATTCAAGCTTCAGCACCAAATATTAACTGACATGGGCTAGAAATTCCCCTTATGGGAGTTTCGGGATTATCGTAGTCCTGATCATCTTCTCTGCAGAATCTTCTCAGAGAGAAAACAGCAGACTTGACGTTTCCCTGAGCTGATCTGGAATTTTGGTGCCTTTTTCCTACCTTCCTCATTATTCATCCAGCTTCATCCAAAACCAGTTACTTAACCCTGACTAACTTGTGATGCTGATTACAAAGAGAAGGCCTACACAGAGAAAAGGGAGAGTTACTTAGAAAGAAAGAAGATCCAAGTGACCAGACACTGCAAATGCACGATCCCCCATCTTACTCCACAGCCTCATTCCTGACTCCCGACATTCTGGAACTATTCAATGTGCCAAAGGAAACAAGATATAACTCAACTTTGCTGGTGTGCCACGGCGTAATTTTCAGGATCACAAATTACACCGTGGCAGGTAATGCTGGCTGCTTTCAAAGGTAATTTCCTGATGAAGTCTGAGGAAGCTCAGACTCTGACAGCAGGAAACCACCACAGCAGATACTCACACCATGTTCTCCAGCAGAACCTGGAAGGGTTCAGCATTGCCAACTTGCCCAACTCCTCACCTGGTCTGGTGCTTCTCTCATCATCAGCTCCAAGGAACATGACCAGCCAGGAGCGAGACTCCTGCACAGTGAAGCCTCTTGGCCAGTGTCCAAGGGTTCCAGTGGCCTGTTTGGCAACCACCCAAACATTTGTGTTCCTGGAGAGAATATAAACAGAAAAGGAACATAAAAACCTTCTCCTAAAGCCAATTTGGAAATACTTCTTAGACAGTCTTCAGGCATTGATCATTGTCCAGCTGACCTCCACAACAGACCTCAAGGTTACCACTTCCCTTGACCTATTGTCATTCTCTCAAAGATAAAAATATCTTCAGTTTCACACTGACCAGGACTCTTGGACAGAGAGATAATAGATAACAATTCAACGTGTCTCTCTCTTGATTGCTTCTCTTCCCTCCTCCTGTACTTTTTCTCCTGCTTTTCCAACCAGATGTAAGTTCAGTCTGTCTGTGCCAGGCTAGGTAGGACACCCACCTTCCAGCTGGTGAAGTGCGTATGTTGAACGGAGCCATGTGAGTCTCACTCAGGATTCGACCAAACACACCCAGAGGCAGATTGGGGGGAACAAGCTCCTCTTCCAACTTTTCTGAACTTTTAAATGACCCCTCTTTGCAGCAGTGATTTTCCATATGAAAGGCACAACGTTTGGTACCACGTGCCTTGAAGGTTACCAAATTAAAAAACCCAGGCACATAACCGTGGTAAGATATCTCAAGAAGAAAAACAGGATTCCATAAAAATGAACCATCCTGTTTTTCATGACTCTTTATCATCTCCTTCCATCCTTGAGCACAGCATTTAAAAAGTTATGAAGTCTGATAAATGGAATTTTTGTTAGGATAGGACCAGTACAGCATCTCTTGATAGCAACAAGCTTTTAACATATGTCAGGAATACATTATGTTTAATTACTTTACACTCCAGATAGCTGAGGTCTAACTAGACCACAGGAGAATAACAATACTATCAATACTATACTTGTACTGCAACTGAGACCAAAAATGTTTCTGCAGATAGGAGGGACACAATACAGTCCTTCATCTTCCTCTCATTCCTCCCCTTCCAAGGCAATAAAAGTGAAGGAACGTCCAAAGAGAACCACTCTGTCACTGAGACTCCAGAGGCAATCAGAGCTTCATTCACAGACCCGCTGACCGGCCCCACTCAGGGTCCAGACTATCAGAAGAGAATCCAAATTGGATCTTCCTTCAGAGAATCAAACAGCCATTCCTTGCTTCTGCTCACACAGACGGACAGAGAGATGATATATGTGCACCTTCTACACTTTTGTCTTCAGGAAGGACAGTGGGCAATGAGAGGAACAAAGCACAAATACAAGGAAACAAAATGGCTCTATAAAAAAGTCTATAGGAAATAAAAATTGACAGGGATTAACACACATGGGGTGAACACCTCACCCAATCATCAGCCTATGATGCAGCTGAGAACCCTGTGTCTGAACAATAAAACCAGTAAAAATGATTTATGTGTATAATATTGAGCATTTCGTCCTGTAGCGTCCTGAAGCACCTCACAAGCACCAGGCACAGAAAAACATGGATCACAACAGCCATTGAAACAAAGCAATAATAAATAAATCGTTCAGGAATTACTAAACCAAGGAAATACCAAATTACCAATTTCAGGAAACTGACCAAAGCACCAAAAAAAAAGGATTCGGTAGAAATCAGCTAAAAATTTTATAACAGCGATAGCAGGTGTTTTTCGTTTTCCTTCTTTCCTGTTTCTCTTCTTTGTTACTCATTAATAGTCTTCAGTAAGATTCAAAACCAGCCTCTCCTCCTTTGGTTTTCCCAGGGCACCAATAGAGAACACGATTGATGTCCTGATCACTCGCTTACAGCAAAATACTAACCTTCTGTATTGCTAATTTTGATCTGAGATGGAATACCCAAAACTTATTAACTCTTCCCTTTTTCTCCTTGTCATTATTCAGACTCCGTGTCAGAGGAAGGAATGGGGGAGATATGAAAGAGAGTGGGGGTTCATTAAAAACCCCATCCTAAGCCAGTTCTCCCTAGAGTTTGGAGAAGGTGAACTTCTGTCAACCACTACAGGGAACTACAGGAGGAAAGAAAAAAAGGAGTGCACCATGGTGTCACTCATGCCGATCCTCTTTCCTTTCCTTCTATTTTCTCTGTGGTTGACATTTGCATGGCACCCCACAGGGAGGCAGGTCTCAAGGGGCCAGATGGAGCAGCTCAGCAGACGGAAACAGAAGTTCAGGTCCCTGCCGCCAGCTCCTACCCAAAACTGTACTGACCTCTGTGAGAAAAGATTCAGCAAAACAGAGAAGGTAAACAAGAAATAAAAAAATATAAGTGATGCAACAAAACACATAGAATAAATCGAGGTGGATATTGATTGTCAATCCGTGTCTTTCCAACAAGCCCATCAGATACGAAAGACAAGAGCATGCAAAGGCACCTGAACATATCTGAGATCTTAGACACAGGGGTCCACTCTAGACCCAGACTCACTCTGCGTTCAGGAAGGCATGTATTTACAGTCAATTTATGTTCCGTGCTCTCTTCCTGCACATACACAGAAATTAATTACATCAGCAGGTTGGTAACAGATACTCTCCCCATGCCTGGACATACCTGAACTGCCATGAGTCAGGGGGACTCAATGAACCTTCAGACTCCCCCATATGCCAAGCAGGAGCTTTGTTTTCAGGGACCTCCTCTGGGAGGTATCAGTCTGTTCCTCCTGGTAGAGGTGGTGCAAGGCCATATAGAACAGAGGAACATTCGCTTGGGCAGAGCACAAAACATTTCCCAGGTGAGTGGCCACCCCTGCTCCCTGGAGAGGAGAGACACATTCAGCCTGGGAGACAACAGAAGGGGTAACATCTCAGCCCTGGGCAAGTGCGTGCTGTGACCCTGGAGCTAGAAAGGGGGTCCATCACCTCCTATGCCAAACTATTGCAAATTTAGTTACAATATAATATACTTACTGCCTGATTACAGTGCTGACTAGTGTGCAGCCTTGGGAGAACCAAAATCACATCATCAACAAATCCCAAGTCATTTTGCTCATCTCTGTAACTGTCCACACTTGGCAGGCAGCCATTTTTCAATATGATGGGATTCCCCTCAAAGACTAAAGAAGTAAATGGAATTGAAAGAACCCTTCCACCTGTTTAATCCTTCAATTTTATCTTTTTTGTTCTGGGGAAAGAACAGACACTGAAGAGGAAGGCAGCAACAGCCACAGGCAAATACAGGTCCCCCTGTTTTTGCAGGATGGAGGACGGCTGGGGACTCTGGAAGTCGGGTATGGAATATACCCACCTTCCAAAATCCAGGTCAGCTCTTTCTCCCTGAATAGTTTTACATCCTGCACTGAGGAAGCTTTTAGCTGAGCTTCATCCATGTTTTGTGCATGTCCAATCTCACACACCCTCCATCTGGAGAGGCGATTCTAAGGGCAGAGCTGGGAAATGCCATCACAAGAAACTAGTCCTTTTTTTTTTTATATGCCTGAGCTGCTCCGAATCTGAAACACACTTTTATTGCAGCACAGTGAAACCTAGTGACAGATGGTAATAATCACTTGAAAATAAATCTCCTTTATGCAACCAGCTTTTACACTCATTGAACAAATCATTAAATCTCCAATACATTAGTGTGTGCATTGCAGAAGCAGCACTGCCGGGCTCTCTTCTTCAAAAGCTCACGGTCACTCACCTGCTGTCACCCCAGAGACAACGGGAAAAGCCTTAGTCCTTACAAAGTCCATGACAGAACTCCACTCNAAAATAAAATAAAATAAAATAAAATAAAATAAAATAAAATAAAATACAAAATCTAAGGGTGAGGTGAAAGTGAAAAGGAAGCAGTCTGTTCCCACAGACCAGAGCCCAGCAAGACAAAGATGAAGGCAACAGAAACACAAAAAGAAAATAAACTCAGCAAAACTGCTGAAGCAAAAGATACGGTAAGGAAGTTTTTGTAACAATAACCAGTGTGTTCTCCTTCCCTCTGTGAAACTAAAGGCCTGTCAATCCATGGTGATACACACACGTGCAAGCATTTACACACACTTCACACTTTCCTACGTGTAAAGAGCAGTGACTGCAGCACCAGGGAACGCACCTCGAAGCACTGGAAAGCACTGAAAGGAAGCATCCCCAGATCCAGAGTCACACACACACAGGTTTTCTGCTGCTCCTGAAGCCTCTCCCCATCCAGGTTTGCTAAAAGGTTCAAGCATTGCCAAGTTTTAAGAGGGATACGTAGCAGCCCAAGGAATTTAATTATTTAAAGCTTAAAAGACAGAGCTATGAACCAGCACCTCTCTGACGCCAGTAGGTTCGAGGAAGCCAGGACATGAAAGAGTGACCCAGCTTGTGTCTACAGCAACATCCTTACCAAGGCATAAAAACGAATGGCACATTCCGTATCTCCCTAAAAGCTATTTAGAAGTTGACTAAATTAGCATTGCCATTTTAAAGGCAATTCCTTCAGAAACACACACTGTATTTGGAGCTATAGAAGTGCAAGAACAATGAAGCACCTCATGTTGTTGACCAACAGGTCCTTCCACAATCTCAAAGTGCCACAGAAAAAACCAGCACACAGGCACACCTTACCTCTGAAGTGACTGGCCTCACCTCTCTGAGCTCTAAAGATTGGGAGGGATTTGAAAGATTTTCTGTATTTTATAAGATGTATGCCAATGTTGGGAAGAGTTGGCTTCTCTTTCATTCTTATTTCTCNATATGCCTGAGCTGCTCCGAATCTGAAACACACTTTTATTGCAGCACAGTGAAACCTAGTGACAGATGGTAATAATCACTTGAAAATAAATCTCCTTTATGCAACCAGCTTTTACACTCATTGAACAAATCATTAAATCTCCAATACATTAGTGTGTGCATTGCAGAAGCAGCACTGCCGGGCTCTCTTCTTCAAAAGCTCACGGTCACTCACCTGCTGTCACCCCAGAGACAACGGGAAAAGCCTTAGTCCTTACAAAGTCCATGACAGAACTCCACTCCTTCAGCGGGATTTCACCCAGAAAACCACCCAGCATAGTAATATTAAACTAAAAGCATACACTAAAGTGCCTCAAACTCTGAAGAAGTGCAGCTCATGAATTAATCATTGTGCCTAAAGCTGTGCCATGGCCCAACACAGCCAAACACAAACCCATCAAAGCTCTCCCCGTCTCACCTGCGACGGTGCGTGTGCATCTCGCTCCACAGCACAAGGGCAGCGGGGATGAAGTCACTGTACTTGAATTCAATTATCCACTCCCGACTCAGGAATCAGCAATCTCAGTGAAGAATCCTTATATATGAGTTAATGGAATAACCCTGAAGATACACACACTTCTCTGGAAACTAGCTCTGGCTGAAACACAGCATATTGCATCAACCACTTATAAATCGCTCTACCAAGAGGGAATCATTTTCTTTACTTTGCAGGGAGCAACACTGGGCCTTACAAAGGCAGCCTCTTTTTTAAAATAAAATAAAATAAAATAAAATAAAATAAAATAAAATAAAATAAAATAAAATAAAATAAAATACAAANTGGAAAGCACTGAAAGGAAGCATCCCCAGATCCAGAGTCACACACACACAGGTTTTCTGCTGCTCCTGAAGCCTCTCCCCATCCAGGTTTGCTAAAAGGTTCAAGCATTGCCAAGTTTTAAGAGGGATACGTAGCAGCCCAAGGAATTTAATTATTTAAAGCTTAAAAGACAGAGCTATGAACCAGCACCTCTCTGACGCCAGTAGGTTCGAGGAAGCCAGGACATGAAAGAGTGACCCAGCTTGTGTCTACAGCAACATCCTTACCAAGGCATAAAAACGAATGGCACATTCCGTATCTCCCTAAAAGCTATTTAGAAGTTGACTAAATTAGCATTGCCATTTTAAAGGCAATTCCTTCAGAAACACACACTGTATTTGGAGCTATAGAAGTGCAAGAACAATGAAGCACCTCATGTTGTTGACCAACAGGTCCTTCCACAATCTCAAAGTACCACAGAAAAAACCAGCACACAGGCACACCTTACCTCTGAAGTGACTGGCCTCACCTCTCTGAGCTCTAAAGATTGGGAGGGATTTGAAAGATTTTCTGTATTTTATAAGATGTATGCCAATGTTGGGAAGAGTTGGCTTCTCTTTCATTCTTATTTCTCAATTAGCTTTTTTTGAACTTACTATATATCAATGTACTTCAGCTTCTCATCACCTCTTAATCAAACTACAACTTTATCACCTGATACAGAAATAAAACACCAGGATAAATCAATAGTCAGAGAGAAGGGTCAGGTAGGGGTCAGCCCTGGATAAGCGATATGTCTGTCTCGTATCACGGCATGAGATCAACTTCAAGCCATGAATCTGAAGAGTCAAAAAAGGACTCATAAGGGAAAAAGGATTAGATTTAATTTGGCAGAGCAAATTGCAGTAACTGCTTAAATAACTACAACTGGATGAAGTTTGCCATTTCCCATGACTATTTTGAATTTCAAGGAAAAAAAGGCCAAATAAATTGTTTTGATAGTTTTGGACAATGTTCTCTCTGTTTTTCATCCAGCTCTACAGAATATGATCTTTAAATGACAGCTGTTCTCCTTCATTTCTTCTAACAAATTAAGTGCCAAATAGACGTAGCTGGAGTCTGTAGGGGTCACTCTTTCCTCTGGGGATTTTTAGGCACATTTAATGACCTGCGAGGAGACCATTTCCCACAGCTGGACAGCACACAAGGATACTTCTAAAGTATTCATAGCATCTTTTTTCATGAAGCCTGTATGAACTTACCTACCCTGGACATGTCCACCTCTCCATCAGATGTGGCTGGAATCAGTCCATGGGTCTAAAAGCTACGAGGTGTCAGTCTCACACACACATGCAGGCTCTGATCTCATTTCCTTAAGGATACACCAAAGACTGAACTTAAAATTACATTCTGTGTATAACACCTGTGTTATCAGCCACAGGAGGTGCTTGAGACTTTTTCAAGAGGGGGTTTTCTGTAGCACGACTGAAACAGCTTTCCCCAAACACCGTTGTACGGAAAGAATTCCCATCACCAGCCCAGAGCACTCTGCTGTTAACAGGCACTGCTGCAGGGAGAAAGCTTCCCGAGGGATGGAATTTCACTGTAACGGCAAGACACCGGGAGAGCTGAAAACTATCAGGCAGGTTGCTTCACTGGGTCACTCCCAGGATGTTATTTTAATCTAGTTTCAGGGTCTTTTCTGCTGGAGAAAGCTCTTTTCAACAGAAAGAAAGCGAATATAACCCGACCTCTCTCCTTCCCACTCTGTCTCACCAGTGCCATCACAACCCAGCAGCCCCAGCCCATCCCCAGGTCACGTCCACTTTTCCAGCCCATCACTGCAAGCTGCAGACAAACAGCACTCCATCAGTATCTCCTCCTTTCCCTTTTTTAAATGTTGTCTCACACAATTCCACTCTCCAGTACCCCGGCTGTTCTGCTCTGTACCGTGCGAGAGATGGCATTGCTCAGCCAGACACAGGACAGGGCACCCTCCCCGTGTCACAGCGGGACCAGGATCAGGGCCAAATGCAATGTGCCCATTGCCCTCCCGCTCCCTGCTGTGCTCTGGGGGACATGCTCCACACAAAAGGCAGTTCTCCCTGCACGGAAATCAATTGGACTGTAGGACCTTACAGACCTGTGCTGGAGGACTTGAACTTTTTAGAGATTTTTTACTCCAGAAGTGTGAGCCAAGTCACACCTCCCTCCTGTCTCCCTCTCCTTGCCCCGGGTGCCGCCAGCACCCTGGTGTGGCCAGTTCCTGGCTGAAGGAACTGCAGCCCCAGGTGGCTCCTGCAGCCAGAAGCTCCGTACATGTGAGTAGTCATTCTGGCATACCTGAAAGCTTGTGTTTCTTTACTTCAGAATGAATTCTCATTTAGAAAATTGTTAATTATAGCAAATAAAGAACAACTCAAGACTTCACAATAACATCTTGGAATGGAAACAGGACATTTAGTTGACAAGAAGCCATTGCTTCATTACTACTTCCAGTATTTCATTACTACCTCCACTTTGGGGTTTTTTGTCCTGTGCCAGTCAGAACACGAAACACTTTCCCGTCCTCTCTGAAATACTCCCTCTCCTGGATGTGTAAGTTAAGCAGGTGCATAAAGCTCATCGATTTCCACGCACCCTGAGCACAGGTAGGACGCCCTGATGAAATGCATCCAAAATGCCTTTTTTTTACAAGAATCCTGCAGACTCTGAAACAGCACCTGACGGTCATGAAGTGCTGAAGTCTGTGCAGGTCAGGCCTAGTTAGGATTTTGAGACACTTAATTCAGCATTTTCCAGTGCTCGCAATGGAGGAGGCAGTCCTCGCCGGCAGAGGCCCATTACAGCTGTGGAGAACGCTGTCCTGGTGGGAGCCAGGCCAGCAGAGACCAGGGGTCCCACAGCCCCAGCCCCAGCAAGGCCGTACCTGCTTACCCTCCTCGTCTGTAACGTGGAGACGAGTGGGACCAGAGGTAAAGGGATGCACTAAGCTAAACCCAACCCACACAGATCCTAAAGCACTCAGAGACTCCAGCTGGAAAGCATGACAGAGATGAAACACTTTATTATTTTTCTCACTCACTCAAAGAAACGTCTGAGAGGAAAGCCAACATTTCATGGAACTTATAAATAGCTGAGAAACCTGACTCATTTCCCATTCAGGTCAACAGGAGTGTTTTCCGCTGGCTGCCATGTGAGCAAGGCTGGGATAACGGGCCTGTAACAGCTCCTTAGAAAGAAGGTCCCCAAAGCAACTTGCAAATAGACAGCTGCTATTTGCCTTGGCTTTCACCCGTCCTTCACCATGGAGACAAGAGGAGGAAGAAGATAATGAATCTGGCCAAGATAAACACCCGCATACTAATTTATTTTCCTCTGCTAACACAGGGCAGGAACGATTGGTAAGTTTGTGGACCCAACTCTGTGGGCTCCTCAAGCAGAGCCTGACCCACAACACACCATGAGCCCATCTCTGTTCACAAAGCAGCTCCTCAGCTCCAGAGAGACCAGCACTTCAAACCACTTCTCTGCACTATCTCCAAGTCCCACACTTCCACCTCACCCTACTTAATTGTTCTCACTCACTTTAGCTGCTTTCAGAAGTCTGGTGAACTAAGGGACATGTTTACATTTCAGACACAAGTCTATCTCCCAAACAGTGTTCTGGTGGCGCTGGAGAGAGAAGCCCTGCTCCCTGGGAGCCCGCCAGCCTCCAGCCACCCAGCGCTGAGGGCAGGTCAGCCACCGCATCCCTTTGCTTTGAATAGCTCTGCTGCTGCTGCTTCGGCTGGGAAAGACTCCACAGGATGTGAGCATATATCAAACTAACATGCTCTGCATTGTCCTGCAAAGATACCTCTGTCCTGTCACAGGCATTGTTCTGCTGCTGTATCTGGGGAGTTCTTCTGCCTGAAGAAAGGTTTGTACCTTCTGCTTAGCTCCTACCTCAGCTAATGCCAAAAATACCACTTGTTGTTACAGTGGTATTAATTATTCCCTCTTCACCTCCATCATCCACCTACCAACACGACAAAGCAGTGTCAGCATGGACCATGCATTGCCTGGGCGGGATGGAGTCCTCCAGGCTCCTCCAAACACCTCCCAGCACAGCACTGTCAGAACAGCAACCCTGAGCCCACCGAAGTCCCCCTGGCTGAGCTACCCGAAAAAAAAAATAAATAAATAAAAGCCAGGATCGCTCATGCCTGGGGGGAGCAGCAGGGCCAAGGCTGGAGATGGAGGTGAAGGAGCTGGGCCGTTTGCCCGCTGCAGGAGGAGGACCCCACTCCAGCACACTGCCCCTCGGAGGAACAGTCCCAAGAAGTCTCCTCGTCCCAGAAAACACCACAGTCCCTGGGATACTGGCCCAGCAGCTACAGGCTTACCTCTCTGTCCTGGGGAGGGACCTAAATGCATGTTAGAGTAAGCCTGTGTGACTAGCTATGACACATGCAGGCTAAGTGACACTTAAAAAAAAATAAATAAATAAAAGAAATCCTCTCTGCACCCTCAGCAAGGAAGAATGTCCCACTCAGGTGTCCCTGCCTCAGGGCAAAGCACACGCAGCCCTCTAACCTCCCAGCAGGCAGAAACCACCACTCACCAGCATCCCACCACACCACAGGTCGCTTCCCTTCTCCAGCTTCTGTGACTCTGTAGTCACCTAACCTGTACTTCAGTCTGAGGTAAGACATACAGCAACGCTTTCACTGAGAAGAAAAACATAGTCTGAAACATACACAAAATATCTTATTAAAAAGATTTCAAGATTCCAGACATGCGTTCTCATTTTCCTATACCTAGCTATAAATTAATTCTGCCTATGAATTCTGCTACTTTAATGATTCATGACTACAGAATATGTCTTGAATGTAGGGGAGAGGAAAGGATTAGTGATGAAAAGGAAAACACACATAACATTTTTCAGTGTCTTAAGTTTTAATCACCAGGAAACAAAAAATAAATGAGCTATGGGCATTGTATAATTGCAATAAATTTTGAGAAATGAGCAGTGTCCAGAGAAACCCAATTAAGTTTAATAATTTTGTGCATCAGAGGGTGGGAGGATGAGGGGAGGGGGATAAATCTAACAAGTTACTGATGAATATAAAGTTTTCAACTGCAGAAAACAGTGTTTAAATTAATATGACACACGGTGATACTTCTGGCTGCCTTTCTAATTGATTCTTCTTGTTAAATCAAGAGGAACTTGTGTGCAATAAGCAGGTTGCTGAGAGCCCGTCCCCTGCACAGAGATACAGCTGCCCGGGCACACAGCGGCTTACTCATAAAAGAACTATCTCTTCTTTAATTTAGCAGGGCTTTGCTCGTGGGTCTTCTGGTTTAAGGCCCAATATAACAGCCAGCAAAGAGCAAGGGATCACAATACGCTCCAAAACTCACAGCCACCGACACATTTACCCAGGATTTGGCTCACGTGTGTTACTTCTCCCGCCACGTGGAACCTGGGGCAAAGGCTCATGATGCAATGAAAGGAGAAAGTTGGGTACTTTTCTCTGTTTGCTGATTAATCCTTACACACATGACAGTAAGTATCAAGCCAACAAAAGGAGTGGCTTACATTAAAGCATCACCCAAGCCAAGATATTCTTGAAATACCCATTCCCACATGTGAAGCACTTGATGTCATTGGGTTCCACACCAGACCCCCAATTTTCAAATCACTGTTGAAGTGAAAACCCAACTAAGAGCCAAGATGTGTAAAACAATATGGAGATAGCGAAGGATCTTCTTCTGGAATGCTGCTGATCACAACCAAAAGCAGAGTGTAACAAGGCAGAGGTGTCAAACACACATCTGGAAGATCATGCAGAACCAAACTGCCCCATTCAACTCAGTGAGGTGCCCAAGGATGATAAATTACGTGTCAGTGCTGGTGATCATGCCACTCCTTGTACAGCAAAGGGAAGGAAACGCAGGCAGCGTGAGACCGGGGCTGACAATCAGGAAACCTGTCAAGTTTTGCCATTCCATCCGCCCCATTTTCTGTCTCCAGTAACACAAACTGACACTGAACAGAAAGCGGAAGATCATTTGCTCTAATGTTATTTGGGAAAGTAACACTGATGTTAAATTTCACCCTGGGCAAGTCTGGGAGCTTGGCAGAGCTCAAGGATTTGGCACCTTCAGAGAAGAGACCCACGTTTGTGGGCACAGGAAACTGCACAAAGGTATTTTGAACATCGCCAGTGTTCAGGAGGTGCTGCAGCTCATTTCAGCAGCTCGGGTAGAAACTCTTTGTGTCGGGGAATAAACCCTGAAAAAGAGGGTCCAGAGCTGAGAAGCAAGAGGGTGTCTGGTCGGTTTGGGATGCTAACAAAGGGAAGAAAAGAGGAGCCAATTTCTTTATGGTGTAGCTTGGGCAAGGTGTGCTGTGGTTCTTCTCAGTTAAATTAGACACATTACCTTAACTACTCTTTCCTTTACTGTTATGGTTTGTGTTAATTATTAAGCATAGAGGACAAACTTCATTTTTGTATGCAAGTTGAAATGCACAACAAGAGGAGCAGGAGTTCCCCATTGTTCAGCAAATTTTCTGCTTCCTATTGTTCTTCAGGGCTGGATTTTAATTGTGCAAGTTACAGTATCTTAACCATTTTTCACACCACCTTTTATTTTCTAGCTCTTGTTACGTGTTAAGGAAAATGTCCTTTTCACTGCAGTAGCAGTGTACCAGCAGCTCCTGAAAGTGCAAGATAAGAATTCTCACCTGACTCTCCATAACAAATGAGGCAGGCCTTGCAGAATCCACCCGCTTTATTCCAGGAAGAGAAACTGTTTGCGCTGGGAGACAGGAACAGCAATGAGAAATGCTGGGTGACCTTGGGAGACTCACTTCACTTCCCTGTTTCTCTTCGCTGCTGTTTTCCCCCTACCTTTGCTCTGTCTTGTCCAATTAAAGCCACGTGGAGCAGGAGCGCTCTCTGCAGTGTCAGCACACCTGCCCAGTAAGGTGCTGACCCCCCTGGGTACAAGAGTAATAAGTAATAACAATGCCAACAATTTACAGGTGATGCCCTGCATTTCTAATGCACTGGCTAAGAAGGGTTTCAGTAACTTATCAAAGCGCACGTGTAATAAGTTCTCCTTTACAAAGGGAAGCTGCGCTGAACTCCCGTCAGCTTTAATAGAACTTAAAAGCTTAGATTTTCACCCTGACAATTTCTCCTGGAAGGAGGTGGCAGAAGTCTATTGCTCCACTGGTCTGAGAAAACCTGGTCTAATTGCAAAGGCAAATGTACTCCTGGACAACTCTCACCCTTCACTCTTACGCCAGCAAGGTCTTCTCCTCTCCTGCCTATGCCTGTGCCGTATTTAGAGACAAATCACAGCTCTTCCAGGCCTGTGTTTTACAAGGTGAAAGACACCAAACTCTCCCCTGAGATGCGTATTAAGCCTCCATGAGAACCTCAGCTTTGAGCTCTAATCCATCCCCTAAGCAATCATTATAACTTAATTCTGCACTTAAACCCTGGTAAACTCGGTCACCAACCTTTCTGTTCCCCATAGCCAGCCGGGCAGGGGGACCAGCCCCGGGTCTCCTCCACAGAACAGATGAAAGAGAAGTGTGTCCTTGATCCTGAAGTCCATTCCTCGGTGCTGTCCTCTCCCGCCAGCACTCAGCTCCTGTCCCAGGAAGGGAGTCCAGAGAACAAGCTGCCCCTGCAGGACACGCTCTCTGCTTCCAGGCAGGGACTGCCTGATGCATCTGCATCGCTGTGTTCAGCTGGGGCTGGGGTACAGAAGTTGTTGGGACTGATGGCATAAAAAAGTACAAAGAGCCAAGAATGAAACTTCAACTTACAAGAAAATACTGTAACACACTATATATTTGCAGTAGGAAGCATGACTTTCAAATGCCCATTGGAAGGAAATGTATAATAAGATCTTCTCTTTCTCTATCCTTTCTATTGACAGCGTATCACTTTCAAACATCCTAATTTTGCTGGGTGAGAATGTGTGCCCTCTTTAATACAGATAAGTCATTTGCCATACATAAGCCTTGCTAATTTAGGATTAATGTTGCTGAAGTAATTAAAGTGACCTTATGCAAAACACATGAGTAGAGCTTCGTACTGAAGTCCTACTGGTTATCTGCAGGGCTAACTGCAGTCCAGTGGTATTAACTGGCTTTAGCTTAACAGCTTCAGAGGTCTCCAACACCCATTTTAAATAAAGATCTTCCAAAGACAAATGAATGTCAGTGGGACGTTCCCAGCAGCTGACTGTGAGAAGTGCAAACTCTCCGGTAAGGCTTGGAGAGTCAAGGATCACGGAGAGAAACCAAGGATGCAGAAATCGTGCTATGTTCCCCTCTAATTTCAACAGCCACCAAAAAAAGGTAAACAGAATTCAGTCACTGGGTGGAGATGGCACTTAGACTGCTATCACACAGGTCTTGTCACATGCCCTAGCTTCGAATTTGGTATGAACTTCTTCGTCTCTAAGCAAAAGCTCAAAATAACTCTCCACTATCCTGCAGAACAGCACTTTAGTATGAGAGAATTGTTTAGTAAGGAACTGCTGCTAGATTAATAATTTATCAAGTACAGACCATGGTTATTTTCACATGGTTTCTCTAGTACAAAAAAATTACATAAAAAGAAAATTCATGGGAAACCAAATGCTGCTGCACGGGCAAGGATGTCAAATAGAACAGGTTGCTTTGGGTTGGTGGTCATTTAAAATGCTTTCCATGCACCCAGCCAGAGACCAAACCATTAGTGGAGGCAATTAGAGAGACCAACTTGAGAGCACCAGAGCAATCAGGGCTAAGGCTACAAGTTTCTTGCAGAATAGTGTTTGCACCAATATGGCCCTATTTTCCTATTGCAAAATATTTTGACCTCCCAGGCTACAACCTGGGATTACTGTAACTCTCCCTAGGAACAGGATCACAGTTTCAAAGAATTTCCTCTTGAAGAGACAAAGATCAGCTTTGTCCACTTTTACAGCTGACACAAAGAAGTCCATTCAATAAAACAGTTCCTTTATTTGCATATGGTTTCCAAGGACCATCTCGCAGCCCAGTGTCATCTGCTCTTCTCCCGTTCATTAACCCCGTGTCCATTCACTGCGTACAGCACCTCTGCTCACCCTCCTGATAGCGACAAAGCTGAGGAGGGACAGACTGACCTCAAAAGGCAGCTGCATTATTATAAACTTCAAGGCAGGGGTATTTCAAAGACTATTGCCTGGGGTCAATTCTGATACAAATTCCAGGCGTTCTCGTTGAATTTTGTAAGACACTGCTGTTCAGTCAAAGCCAAGTTCAAAAGAAGCATCCCGTTCTGCGGTACGTGTGCTATTTCTGGTACAGAAGGCGTTATTAGAAGAAACGTACCCAGCGATGCGCTGCAGCACAAGAGCCAGCATTGTACAGGTTTGCAATTAAAAGGACAAGGGGTTTCATCTCTCCCGGCAGCTCCCAGGACAGACCCAGGGAACAGGTATGGGAGCTAGGGATACTGCGTACCTGGCACCCGACTGGCTGCAGCGGCAGAGGTGAACCCAGAACGAATCTTCACAGCACAGAATTCACTGCTTAGAAGACCAACATTCGTGAAAGTGCATTGTGGAGTGCACCCATCACAGCATCCATCACAACTGCGCTGTTGGAGCACAGATCTCCTCCACACACACACCCTGCTCACGGCACAGCACCAGCCACTGCCCAGGTCTGGTACAAGGCAAGACCTTTGGCTCCAGGGAGCCGGTTCCCCTCTGTACTTGGAATTCCCTGGCCCGGATTCACAGCCAGCCATCGCACTGCTCTACAAGCCACTGCTCTACATCCTTAAGCTCTAACAACCACCCCTGCTCCCCATTCTTCACTAACACAGGCATGATTAAACAGCCAAAACATAAAGACATGGGCATCTTTCTCCCTTACAAATTCCCCCAAATCATTTTGCTCAAATTGCTGCCCACAGAGAACACTACACTCGCTTTCCTGTTCTGTTGTTCCCCTCCACCTTCTGACTTGAACCCAGCAGAAGGTACCAGCGCCTTGGGCACCGTCCCTGGTCATGGGAGTCCCCAGGCAATGGCAGCTCCGTGGCTGCTCCTGGGGCGAGATGAGCAGCAAGGAAGGAACATTGCAGGGGAGAACACATGGGGAAGTTGCCAAGAGATCAAGTAAATAACTTTTATCAGAAGCTTTAGAAGGGAAAAAACCCTCCCTATGAAGCTTCTTCTCATCAGATTCTAGACTTGAATAAAACACTCACAGTGAAGCCGAAGGCTCCCCAAAGCTGGTCTGGGTTTGCAGCTCTGCTCCAAAGCCGCAGCTCAGCCCAGGCTGGCTGCAAGCTCAAACAGATCGGACAACACTGGGATCCCCTTTCAAAGGGCCCTGAGCCGATGGAAGAGTTTGTGTCTGAATTTTGGAGAAACTTAGTTATGTACAGTTTGAACTACTCAAAGGTGGCAGTGGAATTACTCGATATACACTTGCACATCATTGTACCAAATATACGTATGCAGCTGTAAGGCCTTAGAGGTGGATATTGCTGGTAACGTGCGGGTGAATTGCTTGAAATGAGTATTTTTTCATATTTTCCCGTTACATCTATTATTTTTTATCTTAATTGCAGTGTCACATAAGAGGTCACAGGTCAGGATCCTATTACTTTAGCACCAATGGGATGCCTTTTAGAATAAGTGATGCTGAGTAAGTGGGCATTCACTAATCCTCCACTAGGTCAGAAACCACTATTGCTATTGTAAACCTGTTCAACAGGGATCAGCATCTTATAGGTGAGAGTGCTTGGGGTGTTTAGATTTGCATGGGAAAGTTATCTTGGTATGTTTTGCTCTTTTCTCCTTAAAAAGCTTTGTTGAATATTGCCCTGATTGCCCAATGCAAAAAAAAAAAAAAAAAACCTTTTAAAAATTTAGGTAAGTAGAATTCATTTTGAAAAAGAAATCGTGAGGGTTTGGGGTTTTTTCCCCCTTTTGCTCATCTGCCTTATGATTTTTAAGTAGTCTGAAATCAAACTTCAACATATAACGTTGCCTCGTGAATACCTGCTCATCCTCCCAGATAAATGTGCTGACAACAACATCGCTTCCCTTGACAGAAATAGGTGTGTAACAAATCCCTAGAAATCACGCTGCAAATGTATCGCTAAGAATTCTGCAGGTTTCCAAAAGCAGAGTGGAAATTACAGATATGCTTAAAATCCTCAAAGTAATGTGTATTGTCAGCAAACAGGCTAAACTGCTGCTCCATGGGTAATGCTGGGAAAGTGCCCTTAAAACGACTGCACCAGCATCAAGAAAGTAGCAATTTTTATGAGTAATGTCACATAACAGGTCAGATGGTGCATTTTGTGGGTTTGTTTCACATATGACCCTACAAAATCACGTATCAAATGATGGATAAGACATTTTCTGAGGAAGCAGCACGCTCCAGGTAAAGTCAGGATTAAAGTCAACAAAGTAAGAAATAAGTGACAGGATGAGATACCCCTTTTTCATCCCTCAGTCAAGCAGAGCACTATGTCAATAAATGGTAAAAAATGATACAAAATAACAGGAGTAATCACAAGAGTCATCAAACCAGAAAATACCTGTCCTTCCTCAGTTTGGTTTGGAGTGGAAACAAGCTGAAACCAAAGATCTGGTCTAAATATTCCTAACCCACTGCAGATGGCAGTTGCAGATCTAGACCTGCCTACAGCTGTACCCTTCACACCAAAGCCAAACTCTGCAGTAAGACTTTGGAGGCAAAGTTCATAGAAGCCGGTCCATTTTCATTAGTCAAGTACAGTTTGTGAAGAACATCCAAGTCCAAGGACACAGCCCTTCTTCAGGGATTCAGGCTTCATCCAACTTTCACTCCTGATAGGCCCTAGAGCATCACGTCAGGTTGTACAGGGCTCTGAGCAACCTGATGTAGCAGATGTCCCTGCCCACGGCAGGGGGTTGGACTAGATGGCCTTTAGAGGTCCCTTCCAACCCAAACCATTCTATGACGCTAATTATTACCCTGCAAGTGGAAACAACAAACTCTTTTAGTTGGACAAAACTGTGTTTTCATACAAGGGCACAGAATCATAAAGCCAACACCTCAGAAAAGCAATTCAACCTAATAAAACCCTGAAGGAACAAGGGCTGCATTTCACGTAAGTGCTCCTCACTCAGTCACTGCCACACACTCTGTCATCATTCACTCCAACACGATGATGGTGCCAAGATGAAACACCAGCTTACCAGCAATTACCTCTGTCATAGTGTCAAACCGTTCAGAACTTCTTACAGTTTCCCATCTTTAAGGTACCACATTTTATGACTAGACTTTTAATATGGATAATAGACCTGCCCAGGAGCCAAGGGCCTGAAATTCCTCCTTCACATCCTTTCCACGGGTCAGCAGCCGAGGAGAAGAGGCTGACGGGGCAGGGGAAAGGCAGACCCTGGATTACATACATCCTTTCACTAGACATGAAGGGACACATTCACATGCGGGGCTGTGACAGCACATTCATCATCCTGCTCCTTCTGCTGGAGAGGAAGGAGAGCCAATAATTGCCAGTAAAAGGGGCACCTCGGAGCACAAGGGGCAACCGCTCATGGTGTGGGTGACACGTGTCCTCTTACTCAAGGTCTGATGTAACCCACAGCGTGACTCCAGTCCCATTCACCTTGCAGAATGACAGAGGAGACTTTGCTCAGCTGCAGGACACTACACGCCATAGCACCAAGGCTGGCAACTGCACCAGCTGCAGGAGGCCTGCAAATGCAGGGCTGGTCATCAGCTCAGAGGAAGCAAAACCAAAGTCATCATACACAACACATGCACGCACAGAGCACGCACAGATTACGCTGACATGGACTGGACAGATGTGTTTGTTTCCCCAAAGGAGACAGTAACCCAAGACAGTTATTAAAAATACAGAAGAGCCAATTATCTTTTGATTACTTTCTATACCAAGGCCTTTTCCATTGTTCTACCGGGTCCGTTTCATCTGAATGCACATGGAAACTGAAAATACTTACCTGCTCCTCAATGCCAAGGTGAATTTAATCAGAAAACTAATTGCTTTCACTTTTCTGTTATAAACTCTTCAATTTGCTGTAGAGATTACCAGGGTGAAAATTTTCTGCCAGCAATGAAGTCCAAAAGGAAATGGTCTGTGTTGTTTCTTGGAAGAAAATTGCCTTTAGAAAAATCCTATTTCTTTGCTAGAGTATCAAGGGGAGATGTCATTAAAGAAAGAGATGTATAGCTTTTGAGATTAATCATTATGAGGAATGAAAGAAAACCTGAAGGCTATAAAAGACCTCCATAGTCTATCATCACTTAGTACCCAGCAATGGCACCAGTAGCTGCCACCTTCACTGCTTCTATGCAGATTCTGTCCCCTCCAGCCTTGGCCGCAAAGAGCTGCTGTACAATACTCAGCTCTCTGCTCACGATTCTGAACTGCTGGCAGCTGCAAAGAACAGGAATTACAACCCAAATACCATATTAAACTATTTCCAAACGCTCTAGCCACCCATAGAATATTCACTGTTTAACAAATAAGTAAGAATGGCTGAGAACAGATCTTTAAAGTGAAATACTGATCTTTTTTAACCTTTGAGTCAGCATTTGATACAGGCTTAGAAAAATGTGCTCGTGTCCTGGTATCTCATTATTCGCTTTGATGTGTTACCACACCTTTATGGAGTGGTGCCGTTTCCAGTCCAGAAATGCAGATTTGGAACAGTGTTGTGTCTGCTTAAACAGAAGCTGAGCAGAGCCAGCACACCTAAATAATTCTAGTGCTGGCACTTTGGGAAAGGATTGGAGCTGACATTTGAAGAAAAGCACACAAGTCTATAATGCTACACTCAAACATAGCATTTTCACAGCTTTATGATTTCCTTCAAGCACTTCTTCCCTAAAACACTTTGCTACATACCACGTGGAAGATGGTGATGGCTCCACTGTGTGTTAAGGAGCCCCATCGCAGCTCGCAGAGCCCAGCCATACACGTCTCTGGAAGTGTCAGAGCCCCAGACCTCACATCAGTAGTTCCATGGGCCACTAAGGGACAGGAGGTGTCTCACCCCCAGCACAGCAGTGACTCAGGAGGGACAGTCACACCACTTCGACCCACAATTCATAAACCAAACACCCCAGAGAAACCCTGATTCATCTTTACTTTCTAGGGGGAAGATTCCCACCACCTTAGAGCTCTAGTGCTTAATCGCTTTGGCTGGTAAATAAAACCTGCATCTTGTTTGTAATAAATCTGGATTTAACAGCAGTTTGAAGAAAGGGAAATGGGAGACAGTGCCAAGATACTTCTGAGGAAAGCAAACAAGAATGAGGCAATCTGGCTGCCTTGGCAGAATCTATTTTTCTTATATTAAAAATAGAGAATTATAGGTAATTCAGCTGCAGCATTCTCTAATTGCAATGGGCAGGTGAGGGTGGTTTACAGACATGCGTTGTACCAGATGTAAGTGGTGACACTGTTCAAGGGGAAATGACAATGTGAATTGAGCAGGGTCCAGAAAGTCAAGTGATGAACAAGTAGAACTGGGAACTAATATAAGCCAGCTCCAACCCAGGGAAAAACAGCTAATTGGAGGTGACGAAGAGACAGCAGTGGTGGGAACAGAAGGTTACACGGGCAGGTAACAGCACTGCTTGTGTACTTCATGGATTGTGGGTTCCATGGGGCTCGAAACCACTGGCCACACCAAGGTAAAGAGAGCCCTGATGGCCAGGAGCCCTCACAGCTGCCAGCCCCATACCCCGACGGGCCACAGGGCCCCAGGTGGCTCCACCAGACTTGCAGAAAGGCAGCCAGGAGAACAGCACCAGCGCAGTGTTACTGGACAGGAGGAAGACTGTTGGAGTGTCAGTACTCCCTACCCACCACCTTCCTACACCATGTCCACTGACAATGTCCCTCATTTCCAGAGAGGCAGAGTATCCCACAGGGAGAAGAGAAAAACAAATACTGGGAATGAGTAAATAAATAAGTAAATAACCAAACATACAACCAGACAGGAAAGCTGATCAAACAGACACAAAATGCATGCGACAGACAAGGAAGAGACAACACGGGCAGGAGAAAGAACTAGGGAAGGAGCATTTTGCCAGCACAGAGAAAGCAGAATCTGCCAGAAAGAGAGAAGCAATGTTGAAAAAGCAGGAAAACCAGGAGATCTAGAGGGTGCCCAAGCAGAGGCACTGTTAGAGCAAAGTGGAGCTGTTACATGAGTTTCTACCTACAACCTTGCACACAGATGGACAGTGACCAAGCTGGGAGCAGAAAAGGGCTTCAGGATCCTTCAAATAATTTAAGAAGAATAAGGCTATAAGGCTCCTACAGTCCTTAAAGAAGGGGAACGACCCATTCTGTTGTCAGGAGAAAGGAGATGTTCTCTGCCAGTGAGGGGCTACAGGGAAGAACCACAGAACACCCTGGAAACCCAAAGCAGGGCTTGGTTTGTTACCAAAATAGAGACATCATTGCATCCCATGTGAAGAAATTACTGAGAATGAGAGGCTCAAGGCTCATGCGTAACGACATCTTGTACTCACAAAGGGCTATACCCCAGTTCTGAGCATCTCTCACAAAACTACTGTCCAGAACGGTCTCATGATGCCACTTCCAAGAGGAGCACAACAGGAGAGTTACTACCCAGGGTCTAAAACAAGAAGGTGCAAAAGCCAGCAGATCTCCAGGGGAAGCATCAGGAATGGGAGCACAATTCAGAGCTGAAGTCCCTGGGAAGCAAACAGAAAGATGATGCAGTTCTTCCAATGGCCTTTGGATCACACCCCTCACTTCTGAAGAGCTTTGAAGTTGAGAAGTGTTAAATGAGCACTCAAAATTCTTATCAACAGAAGAATGTGGCTAAAGATATGTATATCACTGTCTTTTTGCTTTGCTCAAAAAGGTCGGGAGATGGAGGAGACTGTCAGCACACAGGACGTGATTTAATGGGATCTGAGGGGACTGTTTCTAACCCAAAGTGTGGATCACACAGGAAAAAGGAGTTGAGCACTTCCTAGAAGAGTCTGTGCTACAGACTCCTCTGGACTATCTAAGAACTGCTCAAAAAGCAGAGGAAGCTGAATCGGCGTGGTTTTCTAACTTCAAAATGCCCTGAACGTTTGCTACCTTATCATAAACCAGGGTAATATATTTTATGTAATTTCTTTTGCAGAAATGCTGGTTTAACACTTTTACTACTGTATGGGCTCCATCAGTTCCTTGCCACCCCCCCAGCAGCCATATCCTACCCAAGCAATGGGCTCCCGTGGGGGGTGGAAGCTTCTGCCTGAGGTTTACAGATACGGGCATCAGAAGGGCCTCCCTGAAACCCTTCAGCACAATCCCTTGTGCCCCATGACCAGTGCAGTAACACACTCCCCGATGAGGTTAGTTATTACAGAAATACAACAGAATTTGCAGCTGAAGAGCAGATTAGTGTTCAAACTGCACATGCAGTAGGAAGCAGCAGGTATAGATAAGCGCAGAAATCTAAATAGCAAACAGCAGTTAACATCTCATGCTCTGCAAAGTATGTTTTTCATCTCAGCAAAGGGCTACTTATACCTTTATTCTCCAGGAAGGCTTCAGTCATACCTGTATTACACCTTTAGAAAAGTAAATTAAAATCACCGAGCCCCTGGGTTAGGAAAGCCAAATTTGACAGCAGAGAAGTTCTCCTACCCCAAACTGGATCCCTGCTGATGCCAGCGAAATCTCTCCTACTTCAGACACAAGTCCTGTCTGCTGCAAGCAGTGATTTGGGCTACAGCAAGGCTTGTGACTCTACAGCTTGTGACTCTGCACTCCCTTGCAACAAGATGCATTTTATATTATAGACAGACCTTCAAACACCAAACAACTATTCACCAAATACACACCTCTCTCCCAGAATTTATCATCCCTCGGAGGAGTGCGGAAGCTTTCAAGAACTCAGGGATGTCTGCAAGAAGAAGTGACATGGCTGTGTTCCAGCTGCACCACAAATGGTGCTGGAAGCACTGGGAGTTCACTGTCCCCAGGGGGTGCTTCTGGCATGGAAACTGCCTTAAAACAGACCCCGACAGGCAACCGGGACTCGGGGTGGGGCTCGCTTTACCTGCCCCTTCCACAAAACTCAGATACTCAGCAAAGCACATCAAGACAGGTAGAAGGCTGAAGAGGAAGGGTTTCAGACTGAAATACAGCTCTACCAGCAAACCTAACCACGGCTGCCTGTCACACCTCGCTCCAGGGGTGAGCTGCTGCAGGAACATGATGGTTACCTCCACGCAAACCTCTGCTGAATGCTCCCACATGTTACACACAGAGTGAAAAGTGACACATGGGGAACTCGCACAGCACCTTCTTCAGGGGGCTCTCTGCACTCTGGAGCTAATTGCTTACCCTGCAGATACGCTTCATGGGTTTAGAACTTTTTTTTTTGCTTTTTTTTTAATAAAAAGCAAGCAATTAGGGCTGCAGTCACACTACGTTTTCATTTCAGCTCATTTATCTAAGTTAAATAAGCTGTTATGTAGTTGAATAGGAAATAATGTTGACATCGTAACAAGGGCAAAATCACTCCAGACTGCAGGATGATAATGGTAGAAAGCAGTTTCTGTGGGTCTGGAATTTACAGTCCCTAAACCAGAGTGAAATAGCAACGGACTAAAATCTGTCAGAAATCACTGGCTAGGTAACTTCCCGTTGCTTTATTTACCATCTCTGAGGGGAATGCACTGTGGTGTACTGATCATCTATAATCAGCATGCCATGTTTATTATACATAAAGCACTGCCAAACAGTCTGCCCTGCAAAAGCAGAACAGTTGCTCTTTTGGGGCTGAAAAGGATGAGAAAAAACAGCCTCTTCCAGGAGGTGAGGTGCAGCAGCGGGCAAAACTGAGGGTCCAATGCCACAGCTGAAACAAAGCTGTTTTCCTTGGTATTCGGGACATATTTTAAATAAACAGTGAGGGCAGCCCAGAGGAAGGCGGTAGATGGGGAAGGCTGGGACATCTCCCACACAGCCCCATCTGCCACTGCTGTGCAGGTGAGGAGTTCAGGCTCGATCACCCAGCAAGGGGGTCAGCAAGGTTTCCTCCCAGGCAGTGCCAGTGAAGGCTGAATGTACTCAGCAGAAATACTTCAAAATATTTGTCCTGTACATATACTCAAAGCCACACGAAGGTTCCTAAGCACAGATCAGGGTGTTCGTTGCTGTCTGATAAACTGTAAGACTCTAACCACAGCGCCGGGCCTGGTCACACTGCCACATACAGACTGAGCTGAGGACCAGACATCCTGCTCACAGCTATTATCTCCTCACTGAAAAGCTGAAAACGAGCCAGAGAAAAGCCTTTTACAGGCCAAACCTCACCCCAGCAATGGACTCCCACTGTTTACTTCCAGCCAGAGTTTGGGTGAGTCTCCATGGGCTGTTTACAGGGGAAATGGCAAAGTTCAGAAGGTTCCTCATCCTCTACACACCTATAATTATCCTGTTTTCTGCAGTTTGGTCAGAGGAGGGATGAGTGTTAGCTCTTTCCAGCAGTTTTATTTTCATCCTAGCATCACTTTTTGGCAGTAAAATACGTCAAAATTGGAAACCACCCTGTGTCAAATGACATCTAATTTGCCCTAAACAAGGGAGAAGAGAACTCGTTCACCTCTCCCACTTGCTTCTGCACGTCCTGTCCTTACAAAGGGTCAGGGGCACAGAGTGGTGCTCACTAGCTGAGAATCCAGCCCAGAAGATGCACCTCCTTACCTCCCACTTCCACAGCATCCAGCCAAACCTGAGCTGTCAGCTGCATCCCAAAGAGAAGCACGTGCTGGAGACAAGACCCTTTTTTCATGCAAACCTGCCTGAGGGCCTTTCTCCCCCCACCCCTTTTACTTTTTTCTTTTACATACGGAAGGAATAACATCCCATTTTCTTGCAAGAAGAATGTCTCCCATCTTATCCCTCAAAGGCACATTCCCAATGGTGCTAAATGCGTGTTCTGACCATCTCCTCAACTTTTCCAGTCCCGCTTCCTCCTCTCAAAATATGCTCCTTATCCCCAGCCCCCCAGTCTCCCACTTTAATCCAAGTAAATGCCTCAATCCAACCAGACTCACTTCTTTGCTGTGCTTTCCCATTTCATGCTTTTGGCAGCAGCCTCTATAGTTTCAACCCTCACCAAATAAAGATGTTTTTAACTGCTCCCTCATTTAGCTTGAATGGAATTTCAGTTGTTATGCCCACCAGTGTGAAAGATGCTCACAGCAAGATTCGCATTTATTAGCTGGAACCAATAACAAACTAAACACTTGTCATTTCGCATTGCAACACTGATCCTGTTTTCTTTCTTCCTCAAAGAATCTATCAAAAAAGAAATCAGATGTTAGAAAGAAAAGTTCAGTAATGGCTCATGAATAGTGATGTTTTTATTGTAGGAGAGGTTTGAGGTTTTTGGTTGCGTTTTTCCCCCCACACTTTTTCTTGTTGTCACTGAAATGGTTGTCTGGTTTTTCCATTGTATTATTTTTTATTAATTTCTCAGATGTGTATCAGAAGGTGTCTGGGATGCTACCAAACCACCAAAAAAATTGGCCCAGAAAGAATAACAAGAAAAGAAAAAAAGTAAAAAAAAAAAANAAAAAAAAAAAAAAGGTAAAAAAAGCAAGATTCCCAGAAAGGGCCACCAAATACTGGAGCTCCCACAATCCAGAGTGATTCCCTGCAGTACCACAGACCCCTTCACATCGCTCTATCAATGTCATCATTCCAGGGATGAGACTCGCTCCTTTTACTACACAATCTGTCTTCTGCACAAAGACACCAGAACTCTGGAGGAAGGAAGAGCAGAGAGTTTAGCCATATCCCAGGTCCAGTAGGAAATACCATCTGTCTGTCTTGTGAGTCCACCCACACATCCCTACATCAAAATGGAAAAGTCTGGCATTTGTATCCAAATTTTGATAACTACTTTTCCCTTTCTTTAATAACTCTGTTCTGCTGGAAAAACAGGGGCAGGGTGGGGTGGGAAACCCATCTTCCTGGAACCCAGGACTGGAACTCAAAGTAAAGCGAAAAAACTCAACTAACTAATGTCAAGGTGGATCTTTAAAATTCTTCATTGATCTCACACATTCCAGCCAAAATAGCTTTTCTTTAATTGACAGCTTTTCCTTTCTTTCTTTTTCTTTCTCATTCTTTTCACCCATGAAGTTGGCAGAACTGGGAACACTTCTCCAGAATGACGTTCCAAATGCCTCCTGGAAGTACACTCCTTTAGAGCAAGAAATACTACATGTTAATTTGCTTTGTTTAGTTGGCATGAGGGGAATATTCTTAGTTTAACGTGTTATATTTGTTCTCAGTGGCAAAGACGCTTCTCCTGGAAATGGTAAACAAAATGTTTGTTTTCTCAGGAACTGAGAAACCCATACTGACCCACTGGAAGTAGGTATTGAGCCTCAGCTGTTATTCTGTGGCTCCTGAGGAAACAAGAAGCATGCCAGGAAATGAAATAGTTGTCAAAAAATAAACATTCCTCCTGAACTATACATTGTATTTAGGTAAAACATGTAATTACACAAACGGGAAGCTGAGGAAAGCCCAGTGATAAGCACAGGCCAACAGGATGAGATAACTCATAGCCAGGGGCCTGAAGGTGTGAGGGACATGGACAAAGAGTTCCATAAAACTGTGATTTGCAGACCTCCTTGTTCAAATGCTAGCGTTCCCTTTTGGCCATGACCAGCTGGATACTCCCACACACACTGAGAGAGCCTGGGCTTGCATGTATTAGCATCTGTGCAAGAACTAGCACCCCTTCCTTAAAATAGGATCATACTCTGCACCATCAGAATTTACAGGTCCCAGCACATTCCTGTGATACAAATCAGACTCATCACCAGCACACAGCAAACTGTGGAGAGCAACTGCTCTGCTCCAGCAAAGACAAGACAAAAATACAGGGTTTTTTTATATGTACACCTTTGTGGACTCTTGCACAGAGCTTGAAAGGAGTTCTGGGGAAAGGTTTACTGACAAATGTGCAAAATTACGACTTGTCATTTACAAGTGTAAATATTTGCAGTCTATGTTGAAAAATGACAATAGAAGTGTTAATGCCACCCTGGCTATAGCTCAGTCTCAGTGTCTTAGGTTTTTCTACGGGACCTATTACACTGGTATCTAAGTATTACCAATGAAAACACTGCTCTCAAATAATTTGAACAATTTTAAAGCCAATTTTCTTGTCAGTTCTATACAGAATGCATATTCTTCTACAGAGCCCATAGAAAAAGAAGTTGTTTTTTTTTTAAAAGCACGGGATTTATGCTGTCCAAAAGGACTCTTGCCTCCTGCACGCAAAAGGCCAGCTCATCTCTCTACAGCCAGTCAGCCTAGAAGGAGAAAATGAAAAAACTTTAGAAAAATCTCAATTCATACCTGTTGTATTTCTTCAGAAGGTGAGGGGGTTATCCCAAGCCATAGATAATTCTGTCCACTCTCCTTACCTGGCTGACAAGAATAAGATCCCAGATGGAAAGTGCCGCTAGGAGCACCTATCCCAGTCTAACTCCCCAGTTCACCCCACATCAACAGCAGACTGTCACCAAAAAGCCAGACCAAACCTGTAGCAAGTTGACTGTTGCTCCCTGAGGAAAACAACTCAGTTCTTCAAGCAACACCATGGTCTCACCATCAGGTTACAGTAAAATTACCATATTTATGAGATTACCGCTCAAGCACGTGGCCATTCCAAATTTCAGCACTGGACTGCCTCACACAGGAGGGACCATTGGCCATCCATGAAGTGAAAGAAGAGGCAAGAAGCCCTCACAGGAAAATACAGGCTCATGAAACTTTATGGAGTCAGGCTGAGCCAGCTCCTACCTTAAAGCTGCCAATTCTGCAACTTTCAAGGTTTATTTTCGGTCTCAAAACAAAACTGAATGGGATGTCTTTGTAAGGTGGTATTCACTTTGGTCCCTGCTAGGTCATCTTGAGGACTGTTCTCTAATCACTCCAACCACAGCGCTCTCGCAAACCTGTCACGATTTCCAATTTAAAGGAATGTATTTTGAACTCATTGTGTCTGGAAACCCCTGAGCTAGATTAGGCCATAGTACAGCCTGCCCACTGGCTAGAGAAGATCAAATCCACCTGGTGACATTGTCAGAGCTCCTGTTGCCTTGGGACTCTGGTCACAAAAAGGGATAAGAAATCGCTCAACACACTTTGTTTCTCCACATTCACACTTTGGCAAGGGGCAACAGCGTCTCAGGGAATCGCTTCACTTACCCTCAGGCCAGGACAGGGCCCACAGATGCCAGAGACACCCCCTCAGTCCCCCGGAGGGCACAGGCTTCAGGATGAAGGCAGCCATCCTACTCCTCACAACGCCATTTCAGGCTTCTGAAGGGAGGTCTGACCTCAGCAGGCTCTGGAAAGGTAAGCTCATCTGTTATTACATCCATTAGGCTGCAGAGACCTGTCTGAGAGGCAGCAGGGACAGGAGGCAAACACAAAAGAGGGGGCAAACTGTGGGGAGATGGTCAGTAGTACCAGAGGAACCGACGTAAGGTGTTCTGTCATGTGTCGGAGGTACAGAACAGCTGCTTGGCTAATAGCATTATATAGGATCATGACAGAAAAGTGCATTAGCAATAACATCATGTAGGAAAGGAAAGAATTATGGGCTGCGTATTTTTTCCCAAAGACTAATATAATGAAAAGGGTTCTGCTGAAGCCACTAAGGCACCCTTTGAATCACATATATTGTAAATCAGTAAAGCCCTAAGGCATCATGTTTATATAGACACTTAAATTTAAAATAAAAATACTCCATCTTCGTTTCTGAGTAGAGATTCAATTACTTTGAGCTTTAGAGTCAGAATAATATGAAGCATAAAAGTAAGTTTTTTCCCCAAGGTATCTCTCACTTGTGGACCATTTAAATCACCTAGTTGCATGAAGCAGACAAAACAAATTAAACCAAAAAAGCAACAAAATTAGTCTTTTATCTGTGAAGCCTGATACAAACTGTGAAATAGAGAAATAGGCAGAAAGCACTCAGGGTATGAAGCATCATGAAGCCCTCAACAGCTCTACTCCCACCTTTTCCCAAATTCTATAAAGCTCTCCACAGAAAGGCAGGAAATATTTTATTACTGCAACTACTTGACAAGGTGGTGTTAATGCCCCTCACTGCCCAGGCGAGTCAGTGCCAGACGAGAGCGTAATGAAATTTCAGACATAATGCAATAGAGGTTATTACAATCACTGCTACATAGTTCTTTGAGACTCCTCTGTAACTGCAAGTTCGTTCTTTTCCTTTCCTTTTCTTCACTCAAATTAGTGATTGGCCACTAAAGCCTTGACTCCAGAGCTGGGCAGAGGAGCACAGAGCGCTCTTGCTCGCCCCGGTTAGCTCAGCTGAGTTCAGCAGAGTCTGGCACAGAAACTGCAGCACCAGCAAGTTAAGGGAGAGAAGGCAAAGGCTCTGAACTTCCCTAAAAGCCTGGGTCTGCAGATCTGGGGCTTGCTCCAGTCCCTGTCACATGCTGCTACCTCAGCATGGGATAAATCCACTGCTTCCTTACCCAGCTCTTGTACAGCCAGTGTTCAGCAACTGCAGCGTCCCTGAGGCAACTCTGCTGCACTTGCACGAGGGACTTTTGTAGCTGTTACTGGAGGGAGAGGAAAATGGTAAAAGGAATAACACTGAACCACGTAAAATCCAGTAGCCAGGCTCTTCAATTCCAACATGGCTCCCACAAATGCTAGACTAAAGCCTGATCACCACGGAAGCAGCCGAAGCAGTGGGTTTGAAGGAGTTCTTGGAGACAGACTGGTACCTGCCTGTTCCCCACCCAAACGCGGATTTGCTCCCCCGAGAACACCAGCACCCAACAGCCCTGCACACAGCTCTGCCAGCTCCATTACAGCCCCCCTCCCGTTGCTGCCGGCTTTTTTTCCTTGGCCAACCAATTCACTTACATTCTGCAACTACTTCTTGAGGCTTTTTCATTTTCTACATTTTCAAAATGATCCTCACTGGAACTTGCAGAAATCAAAATCCTGAAAGTAACTGCCTTTCCATCAAACCACAGAAGACTGTTAAAAATCGCAGGAGCCCAAAGTTTCCAGCAAGACAGACATTCAGCAGACAGAGCCCGTGGGGCTGAGCAATGCATTTGCTCTCACAACAACTTGAGGGTTGCAATCATGGGGCAAACCCACATCCAGCATCACCTCTGCCCATCTGTGCTGTAAAGGGCCCAGCACCCACCCGCTCTGCTCTACATTACAAACAACACATTCCCATGATGTGGCCAGCCCCCACTAGAGTCACTCAGAGCTGTGGTCTGCACCCACTCTACCCAGAGAAAGCCAAACAGACCTTGATTCCCTGTGACCTGGAGCAGGAAATCAGCCCAAGATTTTGCTCTTGAGCACAAGTGAAGAGTTTTCCCAACAGCTCTTTGCACTACCCCAGTACACCGGAATGACTGGAAAGGAACATTTTTACAGGTCTCAGTGCAGAGCTCTCAAGCCATGAAGAATTCTGGAACCGTTCTCCGAGGCCAGCTGAATGTCACTTCATACCACTTCAGAGGTGCAAAGCAGCCTTATCTGCCTCAAAAGCATGGCCTTCAGGTCCCCAGAGATAAAAGGCCAGAACATTAAACCACTCTGTCTTGCCAGCCACTATAAAGAGTCATTTAATTTAACCAAACTCATGTAAAATAGAGCTTGACAAAGAACAGGACCAGATTATTTAATAACAAAAGTGCAACTATTCCTCTGGGTTGGATGACACTCCACCATTCATGCAAGAGAGAGAAATGGTAAAATGCTTAATAATTGCAAGAAAGAGAAATGGTAAAATGTTTAATAAAATTTACAGCATTTCATTCAGATAAAAGTTAGAGGATGCTCAAGTTATGGGTCGTGTTTGGCTCAGAGCAGCAATAAAAGTCAGGTCAGCAAGTCATTCTTCTACCTAACTTGGAAAAAATTTTGTGACTAAAGGAAGTATCCCCATAAACCACATACAGGCAGAAAAAGGGGTCCCCGAATAGAAAGGCACTCACTGAAGAAATAGCAAAAGGTGTCTTTCTTTCAGATAGCTGGAAAACATCAAAGCAAAGCAAATTACTTATGTGTATCTGTAAATAAAGTATTGTCTTGGAAAACATAAACACTGAGTTGGAAACAAGTTGGGAAGTCCTTCACAGCAAAAAAAAACCCCAGCCTTTTTAGTTAAATACACTTAGCAAGGCCATCAGCAGGTATGCAAGTCTAATCTGATTAAATGGAATTTTTCAAACTTAAGAAAATCCTGGAAGCAGGAAATAATGCAAAAAAAAAAAAGGTGAAGTGTGGAGAGGTTGTTCAGAGCAGCCACGGAGCTGGGTCTGTCTACAGGGAGAAGGGAGGCTCTGGGGATTTTCATACAGAACTCATCACTAGAGCAGGCTCATCTTTTGTGCTTCTCAAACACCTTCTAACAAGGCACTGACAAAGCTTGAGTGAACTGCACCTAATATGTCAGTTCATATAGAAGAAAACCTAAATGGCCACAAAGTAAGGCCCAAGTCTTTAGATGTTGTGTAACGGCTCTTTACCCTCTCCTACAGCAGCAGAATTACATCCAGGTCCCACACTGTACAAGAGACTGAGTGTGTTCCCACAGTAAGAAATAGTCCTCTGGCCTGGAGAGGTGACAAACTGGAGGGAAAAAGCTGTGTGAAAGATAGGATTTGCCCTATTTTACAGCGGGAAACCATGGCACAGACAGATCAAATGAGTTGCTCAGGGTCACGTGTACTCGCTGGTACAGCCAGAAATGACATCCTGGTCTGCTCAGCCTCACACCAGTGCTTTTGCCTTAGATTACCATTTCACTGCTAGAAATACAAAAGAATCAAGCCCTGCCATACTCCAGCAGTGAGCTACCACATCCCACTGACGTGACAGACAGGTAAACTGAGGGACAGGAGAATTAAAGGTAATGAAAGCTGTCAGAGGCTCATTTTGTTTTGAAAGACAGGTCACTGCTTAACTCAGAAACCCACTCAAAAACTCCCACTCCCAGAAGTCAGCGCACTCTCGTTACCGCAGTGGTTTGCACTGCTGCTCTACAACCCCACTGTATTTTTTGTAATTACACCATCACTCTCTGCAGACATTCCCCTGGTTCCTGGGGTGGAATTACTTGAATCTTACTCAGTAAATACCCAATGCCAAGGAGCAATCTATTCCATTGGAGCTGGAGGCAGAATAGCCACACAGGAACATGACTCAAGGCTCCTCTGACAGAAGACAATGAGAACAAGGAGATGGAGAGCAGCACCAAGGGAAACTTTCTGGCTCCACTGTACCAAACACAAAGTTATTTATGAAGTGGGCTGTTTGTAAAGATTTCACACCAAGTGCCAGCAGGCGGCTGTCTCATATGAGGGTCAGGCTGCAAGTACAGTTATAACAGAGACAGGGAATGGCCCAAACGAGCGTTTATAAACCTGGGACATCACTGCTTTCCCTTCTGCCTGGAAAAGATCTAACGGTCCCAAAATGCACATGTGTGGAGGCATAGGTCCAAACTCATGTGCTCTTCCTCCCCGAAGTCATAACCACACCAGACACCACATCCCTTGAACTACTGCATTTATCAAAAACTCTTCCATAACAAAAAAACATTGTTAAAGTTTTGGGTCTTGGATTTTTTTTTAAGCACCACAGAGTAAACAGTGAGAATAAGAAGACTGAACAAAGCACAAACATTGAGGTGGACAGTTCAGTGCCTGGCAGCAATCACAGCCTGGGAGAAGCCTCACGGCCCTCTGGAACCACCCTCAGGTCTGTTTGCATCTGGAAATTCTTTACATTTGTCCCAGGCCCTGCAATTCTCAAGAAATTGCCACCGATAATTGCTGCTGTCTGATCATAGCCTTTGATGAGGAGGTTCATTGGCAAGGAAAATGTACGCTTCCAGCTTAGGGTATTTTCATTTTTAAGAAGTCAACATGGAAGGATTACAATCAGCCACCACACAACAAGGCCATTCTCTGTCTGGTTTGCCTCACGCTGGTATCCAGTGGAGTTCAGAGCACACTGATCAGTCCCCTTAGTATCATTAGGGTCAGTTGTGGTAGAAACTGGATACTTCAAGTACTTCCCTGCAACACAAGTGGCAGTTTGGCAGGTGAAATGTTGAGATTCCTGAAGAAAACACTGCAGCAGAACTGGGGCAGTAAATACCTACTGCCAGCAAGGGCCAGACAACAAGTCTGCCAGCTACAGCTGAGACCTAAGTTGCTTTATGTAAACACCTGAATTCACATCACTTTGTCTAAGGCTGATGATGTGGGGGGGTTATTTTAGTGATGCCATGAAATACTATCCCGAAGCACCAGAGCAGAATACAGCAAGCAGTCAGTGCCCCCGTACTAGGTCTGGTTCTCTGCCTTCTGAAATGTCAGGAACCAAAAAAGGGTATTACCTTTAGTTTAGTCAGCATCCCAGAGACGGCACAATGAAGCTGTTGCTCACAGATGTGTTTTCTGAAAAGAAACAACAGAAAAGCTTTATATATAATGACCCCATTCACTATTAATCCCCTTGCATTCAGAAAATGAGGCTGAAGCTGCCAAAAACTGGAAGATGCCCCAGTTAGCCTAAATCTGAACCTGAGGCAAGCAGGATTTTCCTCCTCAATACAGCCACCATCCCTGAAAACTCTCCAACTCTCTGATTACATTTGTACCCTGGGAACAGCACAGGGACAAACACCACCAGGCAGCCAGGCTGGAGACATGTCTCAGTGATACAGTACGACAGGTCATCACTCTCCTGGGCCGAGCTGTCTTGGCCACCACTTCTCTCCCATTGCTCAAAACACCAGGAAGATTTATTAAGGAGGAAAGGAAGCTGTATCACCAAGTCCTTGAAAGGCCACGATGTGCCAGGGGAAGTGATTTGGTGAAGTGATAAGAAATAAAGGGAAAGAAAAATATCCAGGTGGGGAAAAGAGACAGCAACGCTCACTTGAGTATCGTCTATTCCGTTTAACCCCACTACAATTTAGAGATGTAAAAATCACAGTTTGAGTGCCCCATGTCCAACCTAAGCGCTGTTCCCCGCAGAGAGTCGGTGCTGGGAGCCCCAGTGGCTGGGAGCACTGCTCAGTTCCAGGCCTGAGCATCTGCGCTGCGTGAACGGCTCAGGCTGAGGTGGGGAAGAGCCATCTCCCACACGGGGAAAAGAAAGACCAACTCCTGCACACCTGACACCTAAATAACCCCGGGGTCAAGCAAACCGTCTCATCTGGATTCAAGGACACTGGTTTAGAATGAAGCTTTCTGCAGGCCTCATATTCTATTTATAAAGCAGGGAGTTTGCTTACTCCAAGGTAGAGGTTAGGAGCTGAATTCAAAGCTACTCAGGGTTTTTTTTTACTTCCCTTTTTTCGGTTCAAGGCAATCAGAGCATCTACACTTCAACATGCAAAATCTGTTTCATTTTGGTAGATTTCAGTATGGATTCAGAAATTAATATTTAAACATAGAAGTTAAACAACAACTAAAACCACAAGTTCAAAATGAGTTAAATTCAGTATTTCAATTAAAGCTATTTTATTTTAATAACTATTCCCTTATCGTCATAGTAAGGAGTGGCAGAACTGATCTAACAGTGATTTCCAAACTGCAGATAATCTTGATATCTCAGCTTTTCACTTCAGATTGGAATTTTGTTTGGAAATAACAGAAGTTCCAATAAAAGAGAAGCTCTCATTCCTGAACCAACTGCACTCACTTTTTCTTGGGGAAGCAACACACACACGATCACCATGTTGTTCTGCTTCTCCACAGCCCATTTCTGACCCCCGGTGTACAGTACCATACAGCCACCCACGGGGCTTTGCCCTGACACAGAGAACCCTCAGCTAACTCCATTAGCACAACCTGGTGAAAAGGTACTAACCAAACCTAGGCAGCAGAAGGTTGCAAACACTGCTTACTCCTCCTCAGCCATGGAACAGACTACAAATACCCACAATGAAAGAGAAGACACTGAGAAGACTTGGACATTTATGTGCCATTCTGGCGTGTAAGAGCTCCTCAGTAAATACAGAACTCGAAGCTCTGTAGGTGGTTCGTGTTTTTCTTGTAAATTGACTCACTCTTGTGTCAACGTTTCCAAAGAAGACCTCAGCTCAATAAACCACCGCTGGGTATGAAGCCATACATTGCATCAGGTGCACAAAAAGGCAATTTCATTAAAGAACACACTGAAAGACAAATCTAAATGATCAAGTGTTTTCTATTAGTTATAACCTATTGAAAGTACATATCAGGTTTAATTTTCTGGAGATTATTTATTTAATTTAGTAATTTGATGGCTGGATATTCACTACCACCCATTATGCAGTATTTTCCTTTGTGATAAGCTGGCAATAGGTTGATTACAGTCAGAAAAGAACTCTCAGCTCCGGAGTTTCAGTGAGCTGAATCCAGCTGACTTCAGGATGTACACTCCTCTTTCCCAGATGGACTCTGACAACGCTCCCTAGGGATTTTATTGATTATTTTCTGCTGGAGAAAGGGTCACCCAAGCAGGACCCTCCACTTACTTCTCACAACATACAGGGAAGAGAATGCAGCAGCCAAATCCCAGAGTAGGAGATTTCCCCAAAGCCCTGTGAAACACGTTACTGAGGAGCATTTTGGCCCTGCCACTCTCACCCAACAAACACCACCTCCTTCACTGAGTAGTGCTACCTGTGTCACAGTTACACAAGGGAAACAAAGCACCACCAGGAAGGTAGTGGCTCTTCCATGCAGAGCAACCTGACATTTTAGGAGCGTATTTCTGAATAGAAGCAGGAAAATCAACCTCCAGAAGGCAACCCGTCATTATGATTAAAAGCAAACCTTGGCCAGTAGTTGTGTCCGTACTGTATCAGCTGTAAGAACCAGGTCTGCACAGAGAACTGCCTACAAGGATGCAGTTTAATCATCCTAGAAAAAACACAGGTCAGAACATGCCTGGTTAAGTAACATGGGGCAAAACATCAAATGTCCTTAACCCTCTCCCTTTGGTCAGGCCTGGAAACAAACCAGCAGTAAGGGCTGTACCAGCCACATGCCACTTCCTCCCCCCGGGCCCACTGGTGGCTCCCCTGACCACACAACGAACCACCGCACTATGTACATACATCCCCTGCAGTCTATCTTTGGAAATAATAAACTAGAACACAGTTGATTAGTTTGTTCCTCACAAACACCATAATTAGGCTAAGACATATTTCCTGGCTTTGACAGATGAAGTATATGGCATGTCTGAAAGCAACAGCTACAAAACAATCATGATCACAACTTACAAAAAAGCACCTCAGAGGAAAATGGCATCGATGGCTACCAAACGAAAATAACAGCAGCCTGATCTGTCTTTCAGCTGGAAACATTTAACAGGAAGAGCAGATTTTTAACCAGAGTCTCCATCTGTGGTGAACAGGAGGGAGAAGAGGGAATGCAGCACTCAGTCATGAAGACAACACACCAAAAACTCCTGGTGCAAAGCAGTGACAGTAACAAAAAAAATCAGAGGAGCAATAAACAACCCCTACGTCCCCATGATACATGAAGTGTGATAGGTTTGAAATTCCTTTATAGAATTTATAAAAATATATCTTTTCAAGAAAACTTGCCCACTGCTTTCCCTATTTCCATTACGGAATTTCCATTATTGGAAACAGGACTAATTTGGAAGGAAAAAAATCCTTCATCTTCCCAAACAATGTCAGTGCTTCAGCCAATGGCAAAAAGCATAACCACCCAAAGAAGGTTGTGCATGCCCAGGGGGTCATTCTGCAGGACACCCACTCCTCCTTTTGGTTTCTGAAGCTGAAAGAAGTTATTGGTTATCAATGGACCAAAATCATTGGCATTGCATTGAAAAAAACCAAATTAAAATCTGGCCTAGAGCACCAAGCCTTCCAGACAGCAGGCTGCCATTCTCACCCTCTTTACTTCCAAAGACTTTTACTCTCAGCTTAATATTATATTATTGGATTTAAGTCTAAAGCCAAGTTGCAACATTTAATTGCCAAAAGCAGCAAACTGAAAGACTTTTCTCTGCTCCAGGAGGGTTAGAAAATGTTACGGCAGGCCATTTCAAGACATTTCTCAGAAACGGGTTGTGATGCTGTCCACCAGATCCATTCTCTTCCACAATTTTTTTCCTTTCATACAACTGCTAAGTCTCATAGAGGGCAGTTTGACAGTACAGGTTTTTTTGTTGTGCCACCAGCACGGACAGAGTCAGGCCAAGGCATAGCGCAAGAGTGACCTGTTAATTCGTGCTGAGGGCTGCTAATGGTCACCGACAGGAAATCCTGCTTCAAACCTCACAGAGCAAGAGGTATCTTGTTCCTCAGTGCCCAGGGATCACCGTGAGTGAGGCCGACGTGCAAACAAGCAGGGAGCTGCTTTCCACTTCACACTCACCCTGGGGACCGTCACTGGCGGTTATATGGCACAGCTTCATTTCCAAGCATGACTAAGGGCTGGACAACACAGTTTGAGTTGGGAAACACTAACCACTACTAAAGAAGTCCAAAAAAGAAGCATTTGCAATAACAAACTGAGACAAAGACACAAGCAGTCTCAGCTTGGGAAGGCAGAGAGTTTAGCATCCTGCCATTGCTTCCTTCTCTCAGTAACAAAATAATATTCTTTTAAATATGTTCCACAATTGCTGCTTTAAAGTCCTCAAATAACCATAGTTAAACTGTTCCTCTCCAAAGATCTGACATTGAGCAAGACAAGATCGTTCCTGCTCAGGATGGGAGAAAAGAAAAAAGAAAGAGAAATTAGCAAAAATGAAGGTTGGCTTTTCGGTTTAGATACCAATCTACCCAAAAGCCCATTCCTACCAGATGTATAGCATCCTAGCAGATGTGTAGGGGGAAGGGAAGCATGGCATGAAACAGCCCCACAGGAAACCCCTCACTCACCTTGTAGCCTGCACTTGGCACTTCTCCTGCCGGGAGATTATATTAAGGAAAAGGTCCCCTCTAGGCTCTTCCTTTGCCCCCTGAAGAGCAGTGGGACAGAGGAAGGCCAAGGCGTGGATCTTTAGTCTGTTATTCCACTCCATTTTCTAAGTTCCTCTTGTTGCAAGGTTACTTTCCAGTTCTCTAAATTGATGAATAGCTCCATAATAAGGCCTGGATTTGCAGAAGCACTGAGCATCCACAACTTGGGTCAGCTATTTGAAAACCACAGTTTTGATAGCCTTGTCTAAACGTTCCAGCCCATTACCAAATATCATTAATGAGCTAGATCTGTAGCTTCTTGTGTCTTGCATCAGTTGAAACAACGTTTTTACCTCCCAAACAAAATTCTTCTTCCTCCTGCTTCCCTCTCCATGTGGAAAGTTTCTAACTGAAAGGAGCTTTGAATATCAAGACCTCCCACTAAGTCCTGAACCTGAATCTGCAGGTGAATCTGGAAATACTCGGACGAGGACACTTTGCAGAATGGCACGAAAGTGGTGTTCCCAGAGACTGAAGGACCATTTCCTACTTTTCATTCTTTTTATGCTTCAGCCTCAACAGGAAATTTTTCATTTCTTTCCTCTCCTTCCACCACCTCACATTAGCAGACAAGTACACATTTCAAGACCAGATGAGCATTTAGTGCAACCAGTGATTTCAAAGCAGCCATGTTACCGACGAGCTGGTATAACATGCTTTACACCCTCTTTTTAAGTATCTGGCACACCAGGGAGCGCTCAGTGCTGGGAACCTGATTCACCAAGACACTGCTGCTGATTTGAGACCAAGGAACAACGACAACCTTGAGAAGATTTTGATTCTTTATCTTGTTTTTATGTGCTTTCCACGAAGGGAAGAGCCCTGCCTTCTCAGACAGTGCAAGGCTAATGACTGCCACTCTCCTGCATTATTCAACAGGAAATACACAATTAGATTCTTATGTTCAATTTGGTGCTCGTGTTAGCATCAGGTTATCATAAAATATAATTATGTGAAGTTGTAAATATGTGCTCATCTTTTCTTTGCTGAAAACCAAGGACAACACCAGCAATTCAGAAGAGTCACAGCTCTGTAGCAAAGCACAGCAAAGCTTCTATCCCAAGGGGGGGAGCTGAAAAAACATCTGTAATGTCTGACACAAAAGAACTGCTAAAAGCTACCTTTGGGCACTGAGGAACAGCAGAGCAGCACACAATGTGACAAACAATACCAGCATTTCCTAATGAGTGCCTGAGAGGACCAGACGAGGAAGGAGCCTTTGCCTTGGCCTCCAGTGCCTAGTCACCCCGTTTCTCTCAGAACTCCTTGTCAGCTCACATCGCAGTTCTGTAACTCAGGCTGTGAAATGGGTGACACAGTGACACTGCTCCTGTTTGAAACCACTGTGAGTCTGGGTACTGAGAGGTGAAGGTGAGAGCCTTGGCAGCTCAGCCTGGGCCTAGCTATCCGGGGCTGGCCAGAAGCCTCCCTGCCCTCACTGCATCTCCCTGCTGGATGTCACCCTCCCTGATGATAAAGCAGCATCTACCTCCCCCTTGTGGTCCACTGCAAAGAGCATCCCAGCACCACGGGTTACTAGGACGGTCTGTTCCTCTTGAGTCGCATTCCCTACCAAAGACCACCTCACCATACCAGCATTGCCATAAACTGGTCAGGCTACAAAGAACCGGGCTTGCAGGAGCACACTTTCCTCTGGCTCACCATCTCCTTGTCATGCATTTCCCTGCTACGAAGGGGCAGGTAACGCCGTGCCATACAACGCTGGTGGCTTTAACACAGTCTCGTCCTATGTTAATGGCTTCCTCTAGGTCTAATTCATTAAAATAAATTGGCACATGAAGTCTTTCTTATAAGGCTCATACCCCAGAATAAATATAGAGAACTTCAGCCTAAAAGAGCAGAGCTTCAGGGAGCAAGCCTCTCCCCAGTCACCCCTGAGGTCCAAGGAGAGCCCCCACTGATTTTCTCCAAGCGCTGAGGTAGTGACCGCAGAGCCAGCCATCGGCATAGACGGAACTGCTCATCATTCCAGCCTCCCCACCAGGACACCCTGACATGCCTGCAGGAAGCTGCTGATTGCTATGAAACCAGTGGGACTTCTGTCAATTTGCAGCAAAGCTCTCTGCTTATCGAGCGCAGAAACAAGAGAGGGACAAAAACAGAAAGAGAAGCAGATTGGAGATGTGTAATGTCCTTCAACTCCACTGCTAGGGAACAGACCGACTCAGGAATTATTAGAGGGACTATTACAGGACTGAGACGGCTCCTCAACCACAGGTGCATGGGGCTGAGTCGCCTTTCTTCTCAGGTCTTCTTTCAAGTTATTCTACTTGCCCACTTGTTGAAAAGCAACCCAGTTCTCTCTTCATCTCCTGCTAATGGGGGTGTCCATGTTCCCCTTAGCGACTGCAGCCATTAAAGAGCAAAGGAACAGGAATGCCCCTGGCTGTATCCTAGCACTGGCCTGATGGAGTTCAAAATGAAGGGTGCCCGCACCCCGATCCGAAAGAGCCTTGTAAAGATAGTGCCACAAAGGCAAGTGGATAACAGGAAGCGTATTTCCCTTTTTGTGCTCTATGGAGCACTATGTTTCATAAAATACTAGATAATGGGTCTTTTTTTTGAAGGACTGTAAGTAATTCTGTTGCTACTTTTTTACCTGGCTTTTCAGATGGCTCTTTAGCATATAACCAGCCCTGAACTGCTGGCACGACTGCACTGCTCCACACTGCCATCCACCTCAGAGGCAGCACAGACAACATCTACCGAAGCACTGTTCCCATAACACACTGAAGACATTTTTAAATTACCTCCATGCCTTCCCGTACCAGGGCACCTCTTTATAAAGAGACCCAGCAACTTAAGGACCTCCCAAATAAAAGCCTTCTGAATAGAAAGCAGCAGTACATACATTTTCTTTTTTCAGTGCAAATAGCGGCTGTTATGGGTAAGGCATTATCTCACCCCCAAGAGAACCATACTACACCTGCAAAGGCACCGATGTTCCTAGAAGCGTGTGATTTTCATGCAGATGATGTCCCTCAAAAGACAACGCAGCCTTTTCTAAAAGACACCTGAAATAAAATCTGAGATGAACATGAATTATATTGTAAATACATTTTCTTTTAGCTACACAATGGCTAAAGGCCTGCCAGAAGAGACCTGCATTTCATCTACCCTGGCAGCCAACATTTTACATGCAAGAACATGAGTCCATACCTGGGACCAAACCATTTCCACTTTTGCTTTGATAAATTCCTTCTGCCTTTAGTGAGGATGAAAATTAAGCATAGGAGTAATTACAGCCACATGTGGTTATTCTTGTCATTACTAACATGGAGACAGAGGAACCAACCCATGGTTTATCAAAATCAAAGCAAAAAATGTCTGTGTTCATGTCAGCAGACTCGGCACTAGCTCAGGTATCAAATTTAGGCAGCACATCTCAAAGTTACAAGACAAAAAACTGCTTCTTGTGTTCTCTGAGTTCCCAAATCATCTCCAAGGTCAGGCTATGGACAGCAAGTCAATATAGATCCTGTGACAGGTTCCATTTTAGGTGCTTTCACAGAAGAGGCTGGAATCTTACATTCCCCACAGAGAGAGCAGTCACTGGTGCTGAGGGGGAGCACGGAAACGTGTCATCAGCTGCTCTCAGAGCTAGAAAGGCTCAGCGCCGGGATCCCACACATCCCAGGGAGGGTCCTGAGCTTTATGAGCAATTTATCCAACTTTCTATTACATGCTAAGGTCAGAAAGGAAGAAAATACAAAATGGAAACATTGCCCCTTGCCATCCAGAACGCATCCACCCGCCTCCATGGTTCTGAGATACAGGGGAATGAGCGCAACTAGCGAGAGGATGTGAGGAAGCTTCACAGAACAGTTTGAGCGGGAAGGGACCTTTAAAGGCCATCTAGTCCAACACCCCTGCCTCATGGCCTGCTTTCCTTCCACCAGCACCTCCAAGTCCTCAGTAGGGCTCCATTCCTCCATCCCCAGCCCAGGCTGGCACCAGGGGCTGCCCCCCACCCAGGGGCAGGACCCTGCATCCAAGTGGGGCCAACCAAACCCTCACTTGGCCTCGTTGAACCCCATGAGGTTCACATGGGCCCACTTCCTGAGCCTGTCCAGGTCCTTCTGGATGGTCCCTCTCCATATACATCATTTCCATAGCATGTCCCCCCCAGTGTGTCACTGCAGATTCAATATGATCAGAGCTTGTAAGTGCCTCCTCACAAAAGACTTCATGTCCTAATAATGACTAATAAAGCTCCTGAAGGCCATTGCCAACTGGGCTGCTAACTCCAGACCTGACTATCGCATTTAAGAGCGTTCCACCCAGACAGCAACAGCAGAGACTCAATGAGACACATCTCCTGCTTTTCTTGCTTTTGAGGATAAACCTTTTGCTGTGAAGTCTTAGCAAAGGCTGGTGTAGGATCCCGGCCTGGTGAGGCAGCGGGAGGTTTGCTGTGGGCTCATGCTGGGGAACTGCCAGGATCTCATTTGTACCGCCTGACTCCAAGCACACTGGAACCAGCGGGAGCCCTCCTGCTCGTTCCAGTGTGTGCAGCCTGCAGTCCCTAACAATTTGTGCTGTATTCATTGCCGTGTACAGGCATGTCTGAGTTCACCTCTGAACAGCACACAATGAATTGCAAACGCCCTATTCTTCTGGCAAATTTCTCCAAGGCTATTTAAATAATGTTCTCCATTTCTCTTTGTTGTTGCAAATTCCAGAAGAGAGTCTAATAAATACTATATTTAAAATCCATGTTTGCTCCTCACTATGAGAAACACCAAAAACCAACAAGAATTCTTCATCTTCTTCATTAAGGAAAATGAAACTAATTTTTTTTTTCTTTTCACCCAGATCATTAAGATATATTAAACTGATTTCATTTGTTAGGCCAAATTCCAGAAAAAAATTATTATTTAGATTGTTTTAAAATTTTCTCAGGCTTTGAATATTTAATATAGTTGGAAATATGCTTTTTTTTATAATCTATACTGCTCTCTTGCTGCCTTCAGGGTAAGTTTCCTAATCATTTTGTAACTAAGACATTGGGCATTTGTGGGTTCTGCAAGCTTAACGGATCGAAGTCTTGATTCAAAAAAATCTCTACATGAACAACTTCAAGCAAACCCTTATGTTAAAGTATACACTTCAAAAGTTCTCACAGAGAAGAGAATTATTTTCTTACTTAGCTCTTCACAAGATGAAACCTTGCTGTAGGTACCAATGGATGTCCTGAGAACACTGCAGAAATGCCCGTTTTCAGTCGCAGTGTTGGTTTTTGAGTGAAAACTGGAAAAAGTTGAGCTAAGTTAGGCAAAAGCCTGTTGACCACTTACAGCATTGCCTACAGAGCCACTAACAGGAAGAAGCCCCAGTAGTATTTTAATCAGCTGTATGATTAAATATGCAAAGCAGACATTCTCATCAATTCAGTAATGAATGGCAAAACGGATGATAAGAGAGCATAGACACCAGCCTATTTTTCTATTACTCCAGCTTTTCTTTCTAAAACAGATAGGACAGACCAACTGATTAAAATCCCTTTAATTTCCTCTTCTTTTAATGTCAATTAAACTTCTCAAACACGAAGGGAACATAGGGAAAGGCACAAAGCAACAATGCAATACTAATTACCTAGCAAGGGAACAAGATGATAATGATTAACCATGAAATTTTTTATCTAGAATAAAAGGATTTTGAAAGAAGGAGAATTTTGATTGGCCTCTGTGCGTGTAGCTTATTGATACGGACCGAAGGAGTCCTGCCCCAGCCACCCTGGGTGCAGAGATGCTGTTGTGATACTGCTGCACGATTCCAGCTTTTCACAAAACAAAACTCCCATTTTCTGGCTGGTTGGGCACTTGATCTGCATAATCACCCCACAGCCCTGCAAAGCTCCATGGCCCGAGCAGCTGACAGCAACATTTAATCCAAGGTCAGTGATTTCCTTTAATTATTGTCATTTTATTTTCTTTTTTTCAATGGGCCATACACTCTGCATGGTTCTCAGCTCTCCCCGCTGGAACGGGTATGTTTCCCCAGCTTACCGAAAACCAAATCTAAAAACCCTATGACTGGGTAAAAACCCTGGGCAAATACTCTCCAGCAAGTAGCCTGAACTGTGCAAAAGATGGACAGGAGAAGTAGATGTGCATGGAAAGGAGGAAGACTGTAGCCAAGCAGCTTACCCATGGCTACCTTTCCTGCCCTGTCTACCAGCATCTCCCTTTCACTGGCCTTCATGCAGCTGACTGGGAGGACTGAGGGCCAGGCTGCCTACTACCTGCGGGAGCTACCGAAACAGAGGAACCCTCCAAGGATTCCTTCTCATTCTTTCCTCTAAAGCAGCCCTTACTAGAGAAAAGCACTGGAGTGGCTGCTATTCTAGAAGCTCTGCTTTTGTTGAACTCCCTGTGGAGGTGTCCCTTGAGAGCTGTTCTCTTCCCAAAGCAGCCAGGAGCCTTCCCACAGCAATGGGGTAACATCTCATCACACCCTCCCCACTGCTGCAGTGCCACTGGCAGGGTCCCCATCTGAGAGGTGACAGCAGATGGAACCTAGAGGGAGGTAAATGCATTTCCCAGCTCTCTTGCCTCCTGTGGGGGTTCCCATTTGGAGACCACAGCACAGCTGGAGATGGGTGCTGGGAGAAGAGGCTCCCTTGAGCTCCACACAGAATCATCAGGGCTCCTGCAGAGGAGCACCATGCTGGGACAGGCAGGAGAGCATCTTCTCTCCTGGAGTTTATTCAATCCAGCATACACTTATTATTTCCCCAACAGGAAGCCCCTTCCAGTTATCATTATAATAATGCATGTCTCCATGGATACATAGCTTCCTTTATAATAATTCACCCATGAGAAGGCAAGAAAAACAGACAGTAGAGAAAGCACTGAGCTCTCTTATTTTTGTTTCAGTCTCAGTGAATAGGAATTCACTTCATGTTTTAGGAGTCATTAGGAGCCTAAAGACTGTAGCAGCTTTTAAAAAATTGGCCACTTAAATCTGAGTTGCAGTGACGTTACTGGTGAGACTGAGTAAAGATGGTCCTGCATAAGAATGAGTCCCTACAGAGAGTTAACCACGCAGCCAGTGCTGCGAGACAAACCAAAAGGGCCCACCTTGCGATGGTGGCTGATGGGGCAAGTTCCTCCATCCCAGTAGCCCCTCTCCAGGTGGCAGAGATCCCAGTGCCAGACGTGGATGATCTCACTACCCCACAGGGCAGCAAAGGCATGGGCAGCAATGACATGCAGCTGAGGTGGCCTGATGCCACCTTCATTCTCTCTCCCAAATCCAAAGCCAGGGAAGAAACAGTCATGTGTAACATAAAACAACTCAAGATCTATTTAAATTTGCACTGGCTGCTACAGAGTCCAAGGGCTGACCAGCCAATAACCCTGCTGGGGACAGAAAGCAAATATTCCAGGAGAATTGATGCCTCCAGATGATGGGGTTTTAAAATGCCTCCAGAACCTTTCCCCAACTCTGCCCCTGCAATAAGCACTGGATTTCTTGACTTGAGAGAGAATATCTGACTCTTTTTCAGATCTAATTAACCAAGCCCATCTTCTAACACGTAACAAACATTCTCTCACTCCAGCTCTTCTAACCAGATGTTACAGCGCAGGCACTTTGAAGTGGGAACCCTGTGAAGAACTAAAGGAGGAAGATGTAAAATAACATTATTTTATGTGAGTAGTTTCACACACACTTTAATTTGGCTTAAGCTCAGAGAGGCACCAGGAGAGACAATCCTGCCCTGCCCCCAGGTCCCAGCTGTTCCCAGCTCCACTCCTTCAACGCGCTGACAAGTATCTGTGTGCCCATGCAGGGAAGTGGATCGGGGAACTTATCTGACTGAAAACAAAGCAGTTCACCAGAGAGGGCAAGTCTGGAAAGGGAACAGCAGCCAGGGACATAAGGAGGGTTGAACTGCTGCTCTTAGCAGTAACCTCTGCTTATGCTGGCTCCAAGCACACGTGAAACTACACTTACCATCATCCAGACAACTAATGGCATCGTTACAGAAATGCCAGCTCTTGGGCAAAACCCCTCTGTCCTGTTCTCCCACTGAATCAGTGCAACACAGGTATTCACCAAAAGCTGCTCTGAAATATGCAGGTACTTGAACAGTAAGGGCTGCTTTAGAGGAAAGAAAGCGATGCCAAGAAGGAAGGCATCATAAGGGTAATTCTGTAATGAGGGTCAGCAAAACCCTGTCAGCTGACGGAGAGCGGTGCACTGTGTCTGCACACGTGTGTGCAGGGCTGGGTGCCACACGCAGCTGGGGGGGCTGTGAAGCTCCCACAGTGTCGCAGGAGTTAAGGTGGTGGGTACAGCCTCTGCTCAGCCTGTTTGCACATCCATGGGATCCAGCTACACGCTTCCACGGCGGGAAAGCAGAGACCTCACAAATGAAAGACCAGCTTCCAAGAAAGGCCCAAGCAGAGCTAATGAGGGCTTTGACCCTGCAGTTGGACCCATGTGAACACGCTCCATACCCGCCCAGAGGTCTGTCAGGCACAAAAGCAGCTGGACTTTCACCATGGGCAACCTCTACAGGACCCTGGGCTTCATCCAAACAGCCATCAGGAATCTCCAGGGGTGTATGTGAGGGAAAGAGTGTTTATCATCTTAGCTGATAAGTTAAGGTTAGTTTCTCAAACTGGGCAGACCAGGCAGGAGTCAAACCACCACGTTTTTCCAACCCCAACCTGCACAGAATGGGACCAAGGTGACAAGGCAAGGCTGGAGACATGGGTTTTGCTGATTTCTTGTCATTTTCTCTTCTTTAGCTAAACCAGTATTAACTGTTGTACAGGTGCTATACACTCCCTTCAAACTGAACTATTTCCAGAAGTAAGGCTTCAGCAGATTTCAGAGCATCCTATTTGGACACGGACATATCAAATTGAAACAATTTAGAAAATAATTTTTATCTAAACCCATGCATCTTTGAATGTGAAGATGAAAAGATGAAATCACGGGACAAAGCTTCCTGGGGCTATCGGCAACTCAAGCACAAGGCAGCAGCAGCAGTGGATGGAGAAAATATGGATGGGGCAAGGGAAATCACTGCAGTATCCTGTTTAAGTTTTGGGAGCATCAACAGGATATAAATAACATAAGTGGGTTTCTTTAATACTACTTTAAACCCATCTAGCGTGTCTCTGGAATGTGAATGACATGATATAATCAAAGCAAACCACTCTAGTTTGTTCCCTGGTTAGTTGCTTTAGAAATCTGAGAACATAATATATTTACCAGCAAAATGGCAGAGTAAACAGCTTGGCTGACTTGGCCTCACTTATCCTTTAAGTCATTCTAAGGAAAAAGTAATTATTTGCTGGTTTTCATTTCAGTTATCAAGATTTTTGTTGTAAAAAATTTATTTCGTGCATATACAAATATAGCTGGACATTTTATCTAGTGTACTGTTATGATGTTCAAATTAGTAATAAAGTAAACATTATAATAAAAGAAAGGTAACTTAGTTCCTGGCAAACCTTATGGTTTGTTTTTGACAGAATTAAAGGAGTGAGGACAATTCATACAGTTTCTAATTTAATGACAATATTTTGTACATTGTCAAAGATCTAAAATAAGCCTAAGAAAACAGAAGGAAAAATATGACCTGAATATACCTTGCATTTAAAAATGCATATAAACAACTGGAAACTTAGAGATACAGGTACTTAGCAATATGGGTTAGTGATGGCTTTTGTCAGCGATAGCTTGAGGGTTGGACTAGATGATCTGAAAGGTCCCTTCCAACCCAGACAAATCTATGATTCTACATTTTTCTGAAGTAACAGACAAAATAAAATCCGGTTGTGCAGAGCCCAATATAGCTTATGATTAAAAAACAAACAAACAAAAAAAAAAAAACAAAAACAAACCAAAAAGCCCCAACAAAAAAAAAAAAAAAAAAAAAAAACAAAACCAAAAAACCCAAAAAAACAAGC
>VXBJ01000989.1:695540-793364 GCA_013400055.1 Nycticryphes semicollaris
AAAACCCAGAAAAATCAGGCCTGTTTCAAGAAGACTGGCTACAGATTACAGTCAGATGCCCGATATTTTATTTCGCCATTATTTCTTAGATTAAAATACCTATTTTGATGATCAGGTCCATAAGAAGACTAGCAAAAAAGACAAGTTTTCCTGACCCAAATCCCAGAGAGCAGCAATGACAAGTGGACACTTCTGAGTGTCTGCCTAGAAACACCTATAAAAGGAGTCAGCAGCTTTGATCCTCTTCCTCATTGAAAGCCTTCACATCATTAAAGCCACCCACTGTTACTGGCATTAACTGGCCCCGTCTCAACAGAGAACTCAACAAGTTCTGCTCCACACAGCTCTTGTGGTTCCCTGCTGCTCTGTGCTGTCTCCCTCTGAGGACACCAACCTCCCAGCCACGGGAGCAGCAGAGATGGCTTCAGCAGGCAGGTTCTCATCTCCACTCGACAGAGTTCTCCCGACACAGACTCAGGGTCACATTCAACACTCACTCACAACAGCGAAACTCCACAGATTTGGGGCAAGTGGAGTGTTCATATAACAACTTTACATCCAAGATTAAGGCAACTATAAATAGACTGCCTGGGTATCTGATTAACAGTAGACACCATCTGATCTTAATTAAGAATCAAGCTGTTAACTCTATGTTTGAGAGGCTTTACCTCCTTCCCTTGGTTTGACATATGCACCATATGGTTCACGTTCCAACCGGGAAACCTGCTCTATAAACCGATAGCAGTGCTCCCAGGTGAAATACCGTGTTTACAATTCTATGACATAACACAGCTAAATTACTTACATGACCAAACACTGAATATGGAGAAAGCTCTCCATCTATTTTCAGGTACACATAGCCTATTTTATCAAGTCTGCATTATCTTTTTCAGCAGGCACTTGAACCTGTTAACCTGCTCAGCAGCGATCATAAACAGAGACAAAAGAGGAAGCGTCCCCATCCCTGTCCTTTCTAAACACTAAAGCACAGGTAAATGGGTCTGGGTTGAATTAAGTCTTGAAAGTCATTGTATTGCAAAGTCCTCACTGCTGATTAGAGGAAAACAGAAGAACCTTGCTGAATACAAAGCACTGTCTCTCACTTCAGGTGCACAGGAGATGGGCTGTTCCCTCGGAAGGACAGCCTGGAGCTAATCTCTGTTCACTGACTTCATAGTAGGCAACGACTGGGTAAGGTCAGAGGGGTACCTGCTCCACTCCTCCTCATGCCTTCCCAATCAACCACACCCGTGTGAACGCTCGGCATGTTCCTTTAATAACTGAACTTATTTAAAAGAACACACAATTTTCAAAGGGATCAAAACTGCTGAAGTAGCCATCCAGTGATGTAACGTGTGGATGCCACCCCCAAGATGAACGCAGCCTGGCTTTTTGGTTAGAGCTGCCCAATGTTTGCAATTCAAAATGGTAACACAATTTCTGAACTTTAAAAATTTTGCAAAATGACAAAACTCTTCTACAGTCCCCCGTTAAAACATGTATCCGTGTATATATACATATAGGAAAATGAACTTTTTAACCTGTTTCAACACCATAAATTCTACACATTGAAAGGAGAAATGGAAGCAGTGGTTCCAGAACAATGTACTTGTCTGTCTGTCTGGTCACTGCCTCCACGATTCCTGCACTAGAAATCTCCGTTCTGCCTAGGTCAGAAGTAAGTTCCATCTTCATCTCTGTACTAGATTGTTAATTAGTGAGTAATTTGCAATATGGATGTTTCTTTCCAGAAACTGCATGGAAACAATAAAACATTTAATTCAAGCTAATGAGCCCTTGTGAGGGTACAGTAATTTTGGCTACTTACTGAAGTATTGCTACTCAGTGCAGGGAGAGCTCTCTCCAGAGCACCCTTCACATGCAGCAGAATGTTAAACCTCGGGGCAAATCTGCCCAATGGGCTGGAAGGGGTTAGAACCAGCATTCCTCAGCACCACATAGATAGTGTATTTAAGGACCTTCTCTCTCAGCTGACAGAGATGAATGCTCCATACACCCCCTCTCCCCTGTCGGTCACGGAGCAGAGACTGCAGTCAGCGTTTGCCCAGTGAACTGTGTTCTCCTGCATGAGGGGGTTCTGTGCTCCAGGGATGAACTGTGCGCAGGGACCTTCTCTGTCCTGGGCTCTTGCACTGATCTCAGCCCTGAAGAAGCTCAGCAGAGGGTTAAGTGGCACAGAGGACAAAGACACAAATTACAGCTGAAAGGCTTCTATCTGTAAGTACTGGTCTATATCTGCCACTGCAGAGAAGCTGATCAAGACCAGCAAGAGCTCTGGTACCGGCTCAAACCAGGAGGCACTGGGACACCTCCCCTAGAAACCAGTGCTAAGGGGGCACAAACGAGGGGGCGCTGAGAGAGAGGGAGAAATACGCCTTTTGTACCAGCTTCCTGCACTACCTGTAGTTATATCACGTGTGTTTTTCTAACCATCTTGCAGTGATACTCCTTAATTACACAGCACAGTAATGAAATCCACTCAAAATCAGTGGGAAACGTGCACAGCAAACAGCCTGTGTGCAGCACATGGGGAGAAGGGAATTGGCTCAGCTCACGCTGCTCAAACAAAAACCCATGCATTTCCAAGAGCTCTACCACTGCCAGGCTGCACACGGCAAGGTTTTCAAGGTAAATCATTGCATAATATGATGGTAATGAGTTTCTCAGCAATCATTATGTCTCTGTCAGATGGTAATAAAATGGAGTATTTGTCTCTGTTCTTGGTGCACTCGGAGAATATGCAGATCCGCCAGTCCTCATTATATCTTGATAGAAACAAAACCCATTAGCACAGGTGCTATACGTTTTAATGAGGGAGACATGTAGAAACTAATCCAGGTCAATTATAATGAAAGGGTTACACCTAGCTGAAACTGATAAAAATCTAATTATGTCCATATCAATAGGCTGCTTCATAGATGCCTGGTGGTGATCTACTCATGGTAGGAGTGTATAATGGGCTTTCAACTAAACGACTCCAGGTAATTGCTAGGTAAGGAATGATGTTTGTACGGTAGGTGCTGTTTTTCAAGTGTATATCAATACGTAATGGAACATTAATCCTTTGGAAAAAAAAATATTTTCAAACTGTTTTGTTTCTTACAGTCAAAAAAGAGGGGCTTCCAAGAAAAAGACAAATCTTATTCTGTTGGTACGTTATAATCAAAACATTTTGCAGCTTTACACACATCACTGATCCCTAAAGGTAAGAGTCAGAACTGAAATCATAATTACAATTTTCAGGACTAGATCAGAGAAATCTAGAGATACCCAGACAGCAGTATATTCACTCTTTGCAAATGGACTACAAATAATTCAGAAAGTGCCCACACTTGGCCCAGTGTTTCAAAGTGTCCCACCACGGCAAGCTTAGCCCGGGCTTCTCCACCCCAAGGCACGCTTGGGACAGCACCATAAATACCAGCTGGGGAAAGCGTGCTCCCTCCAGGCGGGGAGGACACAGGACAGCGAGTTTCTAAACAAGCATCACCCCCTCCGTGACACTCACTGTGTGGGCCGGAACCCCCGATCAGGAACCCCATGGACTAGATGATCTGAAAGGTTCCTTCCAACCTGTGATGTAAGCTTTCCAAGAAGAGGCCCAGCCAGCCCTCAGCAGCCACCACTGTGGTGAGCATGGGGCTGTGTTTCCCAGCTGCGTGTCCATGGCTCTGCCCTGGCACCCCACAATCTGCCAAAGCCATCAGCTGCTTCAGACCACAGGGCTGGCAAGGTAAGTGTCTCCAGGCTAAGCCATGGCCTGCTCGATGTCCAGCTCCGTGAGCAGCAATCAGAACGTGCTTTGTCTTTGACAGGCCATGTGGAGGGGTGAAATGGCTGCCAATTTTTTTTTCTTGTTTTATGACTTACATCCTGAAAGGAAATACAAGCGCTGCTCTGAGACTGCTCCAAATGAACTCCAGATGAAATTCCCAACTGGCCCAAATTCCCACTGCCTTCAGTGGATGCTTTGAACAGGCACAAAGAATGAGAGTCTGAGAGCTCTAAGCTTGAAAATGCATTCACATATGGTTGCCCCATTTGCTCCCAACTTACCAAAAGCAATGGAATTGCTTCCACGTTAGACATGTGTGTAAGCACCTTTCCAGATCAGTGCCAGAAAGCACTAGATACAACCAGTGCTGGAGCCTGCTGTCTTTGACACTGATCTGAACTAGATATTCACAGAGTTACTGTCCTCCAGTTGCCCATTTATGTACCTCCTTCACCAGCTTTAATCCTTCTTTGGTTCTTTTTGCCTAAAGAGAAGTTGATTTAAATATATATTTTCAGCTCTTCTGCCTCCTATGCTTCAGAGAGCTAACAATGTTAGAAAAATATTTACTCTTTCCATTTACCCTCCAAATCTATGCCTGATACCAAATGGAATCAGATTTATTTCTGCCATTATCGCATCTAAATACGCCCCCTTTCCTCTGCGACATAACTGACAGTTTACTAACAGGGCCTTCAGGTTTCTCCAGGCACACTATGTACTGTTTCCCTAAAGGATAATGATGGGGAAAAGAATTGCAATCAAGTTCACATATTTCTTCGGAAATGGGTTATTTAAAATTCAAATTCACATTAAATAATAATAATTGTTGGAGTAATAAAAATTCTCTTTTGCATAAAGGCATTTGCTAAACAGGAATTTAAGCCATTTTTCAAAAGTGCCTACAAATAATAGTTTCAAGGAAGCATGTTTATTTTCTCATACACTAGGGTTTTTGTTTTCTCACACTGAAGTCTTAGAGCTTCATTTTGGGAAGCCTGTCTCTGTTTCAGCAGACCTGTTCTCTTTTCCCTCAGCAGCTGTGCCCACAGCTTAGTGTGGGCCCAACCTGGAGATCCCTAAAGCAGCCTGGCCACCTCTGCAGGCAAACAGAGCAGTGGGTCACAAGCCCTGTGGCCAGAAAAGGACACTGTGTTTAGCCCTCCCCATCCTTAGGAATGCAGGTCCCACTTCAGGAGGCCACGCTGTTCCGAAGCCAAAGTCATTCAGCATTCCCACATCACCCCCTACGTGCTCTACTTCATGGTGACAGAGACACAAAGGTTCTGGGAGGATGTGGAGGTTTAGCTGCATGGTTTCACAGTCCCCTGACATGTTCCCAGGAACTGGCACATTCTGGGCCACTGAGCTGGTCACAGAGCATCAAAGGTGAGAACCGCAGAGGAGCTGAGCCACCGCAGGGGAGAACCCACCCTGAGCCTCCTCACATGGTACAACTGGAGACCAAGAATGCAGGACTGGGAAGACTGGGGGGAATAACCATGGAGATGAAGGTAAGTCCAACACTACTCAGTGTTCAACAACAGAGCCAACATTTAAATGAGTGCCCTCTTTGCAACCAAAGTCAAAGCTCAGGCATTCCTCAAACCATAGGCAGTTCTAATCTCACCCTCAGAGAAACAAACTGGCCAAGAACTTGTCATATAACATCTCTGACCCAAATTCTTCTTGTTTTCAAGTGTTATACAGGGGCAACAGGGTAATTAGATTTTAGTTGTGCTGACTGTAAACATGCTGCCATTTGGGTGTCCATCAAACAACCTTCACATGTAAACAGAAAAGTAAGAAAATCACAACATACATTAAGCCAATTCCTCTCTTGCCTCTGAAATATCAACCTACCTTTGCTCGGTATCAGTCACAGTTGTAATAATCCTCTTTCTGTGTCTCTTTCAATCTCCTAAAATTGCATGAAAATGACAGTAGCAGGCTTTTTGCATCAATCGAACAGATCGCCAAATTCCTGCCACAATATGAACATGAAAAAAATTCTTGCGTAAGATTTCATGTCGCCGACAGCAAAGAGAGCTGTAGGTAAGACAACAGTGAAGTCAGCATCGCTGCTGACACATGCTCTCATTTGCTGCTTGTATATCCTCTCAAATTAACAGGAGATCAGCTGTGGATGGTCCACTACTTATTACAGCGGTTTGCAATTTAAAATCAGCCCTGGGGCTTTGGATGTCACTAACTGAGACTGGATCATGTCAGTAGTTCCCAATAGCCTTTGCAGAGCTGGATCTGCAGTGATGGGCTTAGCGGAAACCTGATAAATAAGCCATTTATAGATTTCAACAATCAGTAAATAGCCTTACAGATTTATTCAATACCTCATTTTCTCCAGTCCAGTCAACCCATATATAAATTAAGAGAGGCTCTTGTCTTTTTCACTATTATTACTTATTTAAAAATAGCTTATTTAGAAGTTATCAAGAATCCATACACACTTATTCACCAGTGTAATTGCCTGGAAACTTTTCAGCCTTTCTGGTGTGACATTTCTCACCTTGAAAGGGACATTTGCATTGAGAGTTGAAAACAATTTTAAAACTCAAGGCTGAGAACACCTAGGATTGCTATTACTCATCTTTACCAAGCACTGACAGTTTTAAACCCCCTGAGTGCAGAGATAGCTGTGCAATTTCCTAAGGGAGTCAACTATTGTGCGACACCATTGTTTTCATGTGATGGCACTTTCAAATCATTAGTCCGCAGAATTCTATACATATCTGTAAACAGGTATGATTTATAGCTTGTAGGATGGAAAATCAGACTTAAAATATTACATTTGTAACGACAACAGCAAAAAAAATGTTAGTAAGAAGCCCCTCTGGATTTCTGAGGAAAATGTATCATTGCTTTACTGTTTATATTGGGATAGCACAGAGGAGGAATAAAAACCCCACTGTGGTGGGCAGTAAATTAATACAGAAAATGACAGTTCCTTTACCACGAGCTTAAGCTCTACATTCAAAAATATCCGAGACATCACAAGGGACTGATAATGAAAAATCAAAGTATAACTAATGATTATACAAAAACTAAAATTGGATCCACCAGCTTTTGTTGGGTTTTATTTAAAGAAAAATAAATGGAAATAATCTGCTTTACCACATTTCAAGAATAAAGTTATTACAAACAACTTAGAACTTCAATAAGCTTCTTACAGCCACCAGGGCTGTGATTTGGGATAATGTTTTCCAAACTTTGGAAAAGGACAAGAGCTTTGGGGTGCAAGCCCAAGAAGGAAAGAAATCAGGCACAGATGTTACACAATGAAGTTTAAGGGGCCCGACAGCCTTCTAATAAAATCGGCTAAAACAAATCAAGAATAAACATGAGACTTCAGAACTGCATCACTGTAATTAATGAGGAGTAACAAATAAAGAGAAGTTCTCAAGAAGCCACACTGCAAACATAAAACAGAGATGCCAAGAGGTAATTCTGAAGGACAAACTCAACACTCCGTAAATCCTGCCAGTATTTATTCAAGAGATGTCCAAAGGCCTGCCCCATTTAGGTCTCAATTAATTTAACTAGATTATTATAATCCATCCTGATTAAATTCTCCTTCACTTTTAAAACATCAGTTCCATCCCTAGAGTTTTGGAACCTTTACCATGTACAACAGACACCTGGAGCGCGTGAGCTCTGCCTCCGTGCGGAGTACGGGGGTGCTGTGACCCTGATGCCTGACTGAGACAAGTTCTGGAACGTACAGGATCATGGCATTAAAGTCAACGAGTGGACATTTGCAGACCACTTCAAAGAGCAGGGACTCAGGAAAACACTACATGATCCTGTATCAATACCCACATTCTTCTGGAAGAACACATACAAACCTCGAGGGATCTGCGATATGAAATTACGCCACGACTCATTCTGCTAATAATGGTGCCCTCGTCCAAGGGACAGGAAGAGAGTGTATTTGTAAGGTTTATTCTGTCAAACTTCCATCAGTCTTTTTCCTATTTATCCCAAGTAACGCAACAAAAGAAAAAATATTCCCCTCTGCTGCTGTAATCAAAGTGATTGTGTTTTGCATCAAAAACATTTATTTACTGCACGGATTAAGGGATTAAATGGTGTAAGAGTACTCTGTCCAACAGTTCATGCCTGTGCTAGAATTCAGCTGCCCTTAATCTCCAAACCATCGATACAGTATATTGATAAAATGGCTTGTTTGTTTGTTTGTTTGTGATGTATACAGAATTAAAGTAACAAAACTAGGATTCCTAGGCCCTTTTCTCCAGTGAGGTTAACTCCTCAGCCAGCTTTATTAACGTCTCATGCAGCTACCCAAAACCAGCTCCTTTGGTGCCGAGAAGATAACGGGAACGCATTCCTACTGAGTGTGTATGTTTGCAGGATATTTAAAGGCTGTCATATAAGAGGGGGAGCAAGGGCTCTGCCTGTCCCGAGCTGTGGTACAGTGAAGAGGAACAAAGCTGTTCCTGTCTTGCCCAGCAATCTAAGGTTAAATCAACCTTGTGTTTATTCTCTGCTCTTCTGAGAGGTTCAGCAGGACCTGGGGGTGTTTGTCATGCGCAGTGCACACCCTCACCCCACAGGCCAGCTCTGGCTGTGTGAATGCCCCCCGCCATGGCTCAGAGCAGGGCCCCAGGGCAGTACCAGCCTCAGCTCTGAAAGCATTAGGGCCTGACTGCCTGCTTGCTTTGCTGATAAGCACTGCCCTTCATCAGGGCAATATTCTATTGCTTCTGAGCAACTGACAATGTCCTACTGCTTCTGAGCCTGCTCAGGGGTCTCACACAGGGTGTTCAGGCCAAAACAGACATGCTGTCATCCACAGACAACAAGATGGTTCATCCAGGTATGAAAGACAGCTACCTAGAAGCCCAGGGAAGAACAAACAAACAGTCACAATCACTTCTGAAAGAGCAAAAAGCCACTGGGAAACAAACTGTGCCACAACAAACCCCAGCACTAGTGCTCTGCAACAAGAGCACTGTGACAACTTGATGAGACCATGATACTTTCTAAGTTAAATGACCCCATGTTGTCCATGCAATGGGATCCAGGCGTACCCTGTGCAATCACCTATTATCCCTGCAGCCCATCCTATATTAAATATAAAGGCAACTATAACCAAACATGCTGTATTCCCCATTAGTGGAAGTACTACTCCTTTGTTGGAAAAAGGTTTGTGCACAGCCATGAGAGAGTTTAGAATAGTTTCCAAATTTAAGAAGGCTGAGTAGAACTGCCTTTGAGCAAGGCACAAATTTCCACTATTGTGGAACCTTCCTGTGGCCCATCTCCCATAACAAGCCCTGGAACATATTCCTCTTGTGCAAAAAGCAAGTAAGGTTCTCATGTTATCAGCCCTCCGTTATCGCTACACTCGTTCACCCAAGCACACACTCATGCATCGGTGTGACAGCAAAATCTACAGCCTGGATAAACTGTCCATGGATGACAAGAATCAACCACGTGACTTTTGCTCTTCTTTCATGAACAGTTTACGGTGCTGACACCTAAAAAAAGATCCCTGACTGACTGCCCTTGGCATTAGTGACCAGTTACAGAAGATGAAGCACATTTCACCTGTGATCTGTTGTTTCCGGCTGTCTGCAAATTCAGGCAGACATCACGGCACCAAGTTGTATCTATCACAATGACAGTTCTCAGAAAATACAGATAAAAATTCACCCCCTTTTTTATCCCCCAATAAGAAGAGGAACATCCACATATCTCATTTTCCCAGCCACTTTCCAGTTCTCTGCAGTATCGTCTTTGAGAATTGTGACAAGCAAATATGGCAAGCTAACTTAGTATTATTGCTTAATGATCATAAAAGAGGAAAATAAATTAAGAAGTGTCCCAATCACTCTGTTATTAATCTTCCTACAGGGCACGTGTTAGTGTGTTGCTGCTGTTGTTTAGGATTACGATGCCTTTAAGGTTTATTTTCTGTCTTCAGGCTTCTGCTCTTTTGTGATTAAACACATAAAAGCAAGTGGAATAATAATTACGTAATTTATGTTCATACACTTCCTCCCACTGGCATGCTGCTTCTTGACTGAAATTGTGTTTGATTCATGAACAGCCACCTATTAGAGATGGGGGGGACAGATACTGCACATCCCTAAGAGCAATCATGCCATAATATTTCAGCTACACCACTGATGGCAGGTCCATTTGCACATTTTTATCACTGATTCATGTTCTGTAACCTGCTGCTTCCACCGACAGCATCTATCCCTGTTATGTTTGAATAATAAAAGCATGTATAGAGGTGAATCATACAAGTCTAAGTGTGCAGTTCTTACCATTGATTCAGGGAAAATAGGAATATAATTGTTAACCAGACCTACAAATACAGAGCGAAAAACCTCACAACTAAGAGAATTAAGTCTGAAATCTATGGTTCTCTTATTTTACGAAGACAGGACTGAAAATTGGTGAAAATCCTCTTCTCAAGCATTGCTTATGATGCTGCAATAAATATCGAGAGCCACACAAACACAGTCTAACCAAGCATCTGGTCTTATTCAGCGGCAGCCTAAAAAGTTACAAAAGTTTTTCTAGAATAAAACTTTCAGTTAAGAAGTAGGGGTTTAGACATTGAATTAAATTGACATTAAATCAGCCTCACTAAAGAACAACTACTGCATGAATGGATGAACATATTTCATAAAGAAGGTACCTCCTTGGTTAAAAACAGTTACAAAGCTGAGACCTCGTCCTGGGTGGATTTCCAAGAGTACACCACATGCAGCTGGGCGGCCTCGTATTACTACAGCAACGCAGCATTTTAAGGACTCCATTCAGGTCACAGAAAAGAACTGGTGAATCACATAGTACACGTGACTCCTCAAAAATACGTCCGAATGAAAGCCAAACTGGCCTTACTAGATGACTTTCCCTGGGCGAGTAACAGCCTGTTCTGAGAGCTGCACACAGAACTCCTATCTGTACCGAACCACCACCAGCATTACATCTGTCACAACAAGGACCTCTCACGAAGAGTGTACAATGTCTTGAAGATTTTCCACTTCATATCTACAGCCACACTCGTCAACTAAGACTACACCTTTGCAGCAGGGTTGGTTTAAGTTACCTGTTGTCAGACTGGCTCCTTCCAAACTAGCCTAGTTTGCCTGGATGCGCCGTAACTCTGCAGCAGGGCTGTGGGACTGTGTGTGCGAGTGAAGCTCTGTGCCAGCGGACACCCAGACCGGGCCAGCTTGAACTGGAAGTGCCGCCACAGGAGGAAGGTGTAGTTCCTTAACAAAGAGTCTTGGTTCTGGGCAACATTCAAACTCAAGTTGAGAGCACGCTAAAGATGAGCTATTTCCATAAAGAACAGTTCAGTCCTTCACCAAGGTATCACTTGTACATTTCCACGTGCATTCTCTACAGAGAAAGCTCCTGCAGCTACAGACCACACCCAGCAACAGGCAATAACTGCCTTCGAGAAAGTCAGAATCCCATACACCCACTCAACACTTCCACCAAGAGTTTATATGCAACACTGAAAAAATATGATTTTCTCAGCAGAAAAGTCTTTCCAAAGGCTAAAGCAAGAGCAATGCATCTCACAGAGGACACTCTCAGCTACACATCTGGAAACCAGACACAGCCTGCAAGGCAAATTCATCTGACCACACTTACTTGTTTTACTGTGATCCTGCCACCTCCTATATATCTGTGTGTGTCCCTTAGATGTTGCCAAGCATGTACAGTAAAAGAAGAGGGTAAATGGGCTATGGGAGATCACGGTATTTTGGACGTCCCACAAAAGTTTCTTAAAAGTCATTGAATCCCAACAAAATTGAGTCTGGACCACCCAGATTGCATTATCTTTTACAAGAAAGATAAGATTATTTTAACCAAGAACAGCATTTTTCATCCACAGACTACAAAGCAAATATGTTTTACAACAGAGACAACCACCTCCCTCAAAGCACCAAATCTTCCCCCACCCTGTGCACACACTTACTTCAACCTGGAGAGTGTGCATCACACGCAGAGTTAGATAAGAAATCCGAAGTCCTGACCCCCATCCTCTGCAGGATCTCACAAGGGCGGAGTAATCTCTTCCTTTGCTCAAGCTAAAAAAAAGTAAAAATTAAGCATAGCACAGATTTTATTGCACAAGATGTTAAGAAATAGCCTTTACAATACTGCATGCACTTAATTTACAGAATTTTAACATGGCATCTTTCTCTACTTGATAATTGCTATATTTTTTTATAACAGAAAGGAATGGGAACAGCTATTACACAATGAAACAACATTTCAGTGACACCACCAGACCTCAATTAAAAGTTCTGTGCCGCTTGTATTGCTTCAAGGGATGGTTAAGCAATACTGACCCACTGCAAAGTGGTTTATGAATTGCTACTGATGAGAACTCTTGCTGAATAAGCAGAATAGGTTCTTTAATGCCACCTTCTTACAAACAGCAGCAAGGAGTGCAGAGACACAATAATTAATGTGTTAGTATCAAGAGAAACAAAGAGCCTGCAAAGGTCTCTGTCCTTTCCCAGATAACAGACTGAGAAAGCTTCTGTAATATAGCTGGTATGTAACGGTTCATGGAGCTGTGCTGAGGGTAAGCAGTGGCTGATTGATTAAGGTACAATTCTGACAGCATCTTAGAGCCTGCATAAATATCCTTTCCTCAAAAAATACAATCAGGCTGCTGGCAGCAAGTGAGGCCTGTGTAGAGCACACAAATTTTAAAATCCAAAGCTAGTATCACTTCAAATACAACAAATGACTCTACCACATGCAGGAGCACAAGAATCAGGTGGACTGGAAGAGGGCTTCTATTACCCGTTTTCTGGCACAGTTAGAGTCTTCTTTCAAGAAATCCAACCAGCACCAACTAGATGGCAAGATATGTATTTGTACACTGTGCTAAAGAGCTTTGCCCTGTTGAACACAAGAAGAAATAAGCTTCTTCTGCCCTCATAAATCCAAAAGGCTCCCCTGCCACCCCCAGCAGCGACTGCCTCTCCCCTGGAAACGCCGGCACAGAATGGCCCAAACCCCCCCAAACTCTGCCAGGGCTGTGGGGCTGGCACCTCAAGTCTCACCACAGGCACAGTACCAGACAAGGTCAGGACAAGTTTTATAGCTCACTCGAGATAGATTTTCCAAGACCACATTAACCACATGTAGTGCTTCAGTGGAGTCAAGAGGGAAAAGCATCACCTAATAAAAAAAATTAAAATAGCGACTGCTTTTTCACAACCAAAATGTCCCTTAACGAGCTTCCATGACACTGTCGTCAAAGTCGTGGCTGCAGAAGCTCCAGCCATCCCAGTTACCACAGCTGAAAACACCAGCCTGGCTGCGCACCAGCCTTGGAGCACCCTGGACTGGGGAAATTTCACTCATTTATTGCCATTAACATAAAACTTTAGTTACTGACTCAGTTATTGACAGGGAAAAACTAAATGAAACAAGCCCTTGGGGAAGCACCTTTCTGCGGGTTTGCCCCAGCTCCAGTCCGGCACCTCTCCCCGATTCCTCACCTCAAGCTCCCCCGCCATGTACCGTGGATCCCACTCAGCCCCTCACGGTGCCGTTCAGACGCTCCTTGCTGCTCCCTCCACGGCTCCTCAGGGCTCCCCAGGCATCGCCCGTAGCGGGGTCCCCTCACGGCCGCCGCTTCCCCTCCGGCGCCCAGCCGCGGCACCGCCCGTCCCTCAGGGGCGGCTCCGGGCCCGGCTGAGGCCTCCCCTTCCCCTCGGGCGCCGCCGGGCCTCGGCGCCCACAACAGCCCCCTGTGGGGCAAGTGGAAGAAATAAAAAGATTTCTTAGCGTAAAGCGTTATATTGTAACAGGGACGGGAGCAGTGTGGAAGCAGAGAGGGGACGCAACATGGCTGACGCAGAGGCAGCATTTCCTCTGCTCTGTTCTTGGAACTCTAAGGGAAGGCAATGCTAATTGGAAGCAAATTAAAAGGCCACAGTCGAGAGGTGAAATTCCAAGTTAACAATTTCAGACTGGTTTTGTGTGCCCTGCCTTCCCATGCAGCGGAGCCTTGAGAGTGCCCCAGTGGTGCCAGCACAGAGGGACATGGGACCCTACTCGCCCCACGGGCACTGTCCAGCAGGGCCCAGACATGGCTTGTGTCACCTGGGCCCTCCCAAGCCTCTGTATGGTGACACGCACCCACGCCGAGCTGATTAAAAGCTCCCGTGAGTGTGAATCCTGCTCCCTGAATAGGTTTCTCCACCACAAAAGAGCATTTCGTACACCATATTGGAAACGGATCGGAGCCTTAAAAGCAACTTTATTCTACTGTCATTACGAAACAGAGCTTTCATTGTGTGCTGCTGAAACGCTTTGAGTCATCCGCTTCCAGTAATAACTGATCTCTCGCTCCCTCTCTTTGTATCTGACAATTCAGGGACAGCCCAATTATGGGAGAGGAAAGCAGCACATCGGTTCCAGGGGCTGGACTCAGACACCCAACTAACGTTACATGAATTTGTTTTGGCGTACGATTCACTTAAGCAAATGAATTCTAATAATCTGCTTCGAGAGCAGGCTGTAATAATAAATGGTTAAGTTGCAGCAGTGTCATCTAACAAAGATGGAGCCAAACATGATCACAAAAATCAGAAGACTGAAGTAATAACAGTATAATTTGAGAAACCTGACAACAATTTATTCTCCATGTAAAATCCACAGCTCTAGTTTTTCATGCCAAATCTGCTTCTTAGTTGTTAACATTTCTGTCACTGGAGTGACCAATCGTAAAGCCCCTTCCCACCAGCCCAGGTGTGCGCACAAGGCTGCCCGTATCTCTGTGCTTCTCACACAGACTTACAATACGCCTGGCACTGCTCTGATATCAATGACCTGTCACAGGTTGCCACCCTCATGAAGATCCAGCCAAATCCAGCCAGGACTCCACAGGGGAAAAAACACAACCAACAGAATTTTAGGAACAGCATCATGCCCATGCACGCCATTTCAGAGACAATCTGAATTTGATCTCTCTTAATTCTCAAGTGTTTGATATTACAAAGTAATAACACAGGCTTTTTGTGTGTAACATCTAATCTGAGGGAAGAAACCTTAAAGGGAATACTTAGAGTGAATTGACAATTAATGTATTTCACTTTCAAGTGTCTGCTCAGCAAGATGCATATTGAGCATACATCTGAACTAATGAGACAGAGGGAACCCTTATCTACAATCATAAAAAATTAAATGCAGGCAGGATACATGCCACGTGTTCTTGAAGCTAATAAGGAACTTCACACTGCACTATGTCAGACACTTACCTGCTGGTAGACAGCTGCTGATCACAGAAGATTCACTCCAGACTGAAGAACCCTCACCTATCACTAAAAGCTTTCAGGATTTACCTCCTTGGCGCCGGTGGTAACACACGGGGTTATGACTGTGTAAGCCCTCTCACACAGTAAGGTACATCCATAGCATGTATTCATGCAGGGACAGAACCAAGTATTAACAATTGCACATTAACACCCTCAGGGGCCTCGCTAAAATAACTCTCTTCTCCCTATTAGCTCTGCTCACTCACAGCCCAAGTTTTCTTTCAGGAGTATATTTGAATAAACAAGAGAGATGTCACAAGCCTAAAAATAAAGTTTGTCGCTATAAACTCACATTCTCATTTTTCCGTTGTGACTTCTATCATGACCAGAGAAGAAGCTGCATTACCTGATGATGTCCTTTAAGGGGATGCTGTCATCTCTCACGGTTGGACACAGCGAAGACAAACCAATGACTAAGGAAAAGATCCCGCAGCTCCTCTGGTGCAGCACGTGCCATATTTCACAGCTACAAATGTTCCAATCTTCAATAAAAGGAAGCCCAAAATTGCCTTCACATCATGAAAGCGCTGAGTTGTGAATGACTGCAAATAGAATGTGTTGTGACACATGCAGGCAGCCTTATGTTTTAGGAGAAAGTTCAGGTTCTCCTTGCCAACACGATCTCCATAAGGAAGCAAGTCTTTGCCAATAAAAGATATGTTTGTTTTCCAAATCCTGATACAGTCCTTACCACTCGTGTGTTTGAGCTTCCACTTCTATGTGCTGCTGCACAGCGTGACTCAATCCGTCCTCTCTTCCCAAACCAGAGTGGGGAAGGCGGCAGTGATTCAGCCGGGAAAAGCTCTGCTCCCTCTCGCCTGGGAAAGAACTGAAAAGAAACTTGGATGGGAAATCCTCGAAGTGAAATAATTCCAGAGGAACATATAATGCGGTTCCAATTCTCTTTTTATTCCAAAACTTCTAGTATTAGATTACTACAACTCCTACACAGAATATCTAAATTTATCACCGCTCCTTAATATTGTATTTTACAACGAAAATGGAATTCATTCATTTTCCAGGCTTTTTACCTAAAAATGTGACTATTTCCCTAAATTAATTATTGCACATTTACTTTTAATTTACGAGAGATAAGGGTGAAGTTTTCACTTCACTTACAAGTCAATAATATCTTCATTTCCATTTTCACAACTGCATTTTACTTTTCACCCTATATTGTAGTTATATCCAAAGGGGTGAAAACTCATTGAAGCAGAAGCGCAGGGTGTCTCCATTTCCAGTATTAGATGGACTTGTTATTAGTCAAAAAGAGCAGGTGCAAGCTCATAAATTAACCCGGAAAAGCTATACATTGTCCTATCATTTATGGGATAATTATAGATAACTTATCCCATAAATTAACCCAGCAAAGCCATACATTACCCTATATACGATGTTTAATTGGCACGTGCCGTCACATTCATGTGTAACTGACGCATAGCAGCATGTTCTGTACCAACCACTGAGGGTCAATCCCAGTACAGCACTGGAACACTCCACCTGGGCATTCATGAAGACGGAGCAGAGGAGTGGTACCCGAGGGCTGAGATGCCGGAGCGGTGCCTCCCAGCCAAGCACGCAGTGAAAACCTATTAGCCGAGCCTTAAATTCATCCACTCAACAATTTTCTGTGTGTATTTCTACATATCCTGGAACATACATACGCTTTCTGCCCAGCAGCCGCCTGGCTCTCTGCGTTCCAGCTGCCTGGTGTCAGCAGAGCTGCTGCGTGAGGACCATGTCTCCCGGCATGACACCCACACTCGGGTCCGTACCCATTGACTGGTTCTGCCAACGGCTGCAGAGATGACAGAGACAGGTCTTTGTGCAGCCCTGCAAGAGCCATGGAAGCACACGTAGCTCTGTGTGGAAGTAAGGAGTTGAGTCTGGCTGTACCTACTGCAGGCCTCCATCACCCAGAGTCGGACCTTCACGAGTGACTGGAGCTCACTCACCCAGGGACAGGCACCAGGTGGGCACAGAGAAATTCCCCTCGTCTCCAAGACAGTGCGCTACTGAACAATGATTAACTTCTATTGTGCCTCCCCTGTTACTCCCAGACCTCTGCAGAACCTGTTGACTGCTCATTAAAATAAAGTGAAAAAAGAGCCCAGCCCCTGGTTTGCGATGGCAGCCAAGAATCAACAGCATCTTTGTGTCCGCAGGCACAGCAGGAACAGAGCTGACAGGGTTCACCTGCAGGTATTATCTTGACCTCTGAACAACCATTTAAAAGCTGAATTTTTTACGGATGTGAAGTAGACTGTTCTGTTTAAACCCAGACTTTACAAGAGAGGGTTAACGTGTGAATCAACTGGCCAGGGAGCAGGCCTGCACGCGGCACGAAGGAAGTGCTGTGGGACATGTATTACCTCTTTGCAGCTCTTCTGCAAACAGCTCCAACCCTCTGCACCAGCGGCACCTCCCCGGCTCGGTAACGCACACATCGCCTTCAGCAGACAGGCTGGCTTCAGTCATTAAATGTTAGCCCTGCCCTGGGCTCTCTTCTGTTTAGTCCACAGTATTATATTAAAAATATTCTGAATGAAATGAATGCCGTGCAGCGTTTTACAAAATATTTATTTTGGAAAAAAAAAAAAATCACTCTGTACAAATTCAATGTTCTCAACACAGAACTTTTATAAAAATGCTAACACAACGGAAAGACGAGTGAAACACAAAAACTGATCTTTTCTTAAATTACAAAGAAAAGGATTCATTGTAAAGAAGCTATTACCATTCTAAACATTAAAAAAAGAGAGAAAACTTGGTAAGAGTTTACTTTTTTCATCTATTACAGCCAAAGGCATGTATCAAAGGATGACTTTTTCCATCCTTTTTATGAAGTCCCCCCCAGCACTATCTGCAACTAAAGCAAATGCCCCCACTGCTTTACACCATATGTACACAGCTTGTGCGCCCAGAAAAGCCAGCACAATTTGATCACCATTTTCTCAGCGCCCAACAAAACCCCACCTCTGTACATTTGGTACAAAATTCTCTGTACAAACCAACTTTGCTCGTGGAAATCTGAAGCAATGTTAAAGGAAGAGTGTTGATGTGTGCCTTCAGTTTGGGATAATGAAGGGACAGTGATCAGGTAAAATTCAGTAACTGGAAATACTGCCTTTTTTTTTTTTTTTACTAATTATTATTGTATAAAAAAATTATATACTGCAGGTTATTAGGAATGGCAGACCCTAAATCTAACAGTGCTAGTTTTATAGTCCTCATCATAAAATAAGATTTTTCTGTACACGAAGTTTCCTCTCATCATTGTAAGCTATTTGGGAAAGCTGCTGTTGGATACTAAAGAACCTTTTTTTCAAGAGGAGGAAACGCCCCCTCATAAAATTTAAAACAGTAAAATCGTCCTATTACTGTAAACACAATTAAAACGAAGAGTGACAAGATGCAGTGTGACAGGTAAGCTTTTTTCACATTTTCTAAAGAGGAGACACGGCTCACACCACAGGGAGCAGCAGAAGCAGCTACGGGCAAGGTCCGGCTAGAGCCAGGGGTGCCAGGCGGGGTCCATCCGGCAGAGATTATCCAGGCTGTTGGCGGCCGCCACCAGGGTGTTGACTTTGCTCTCCCCCCCCTCGAACTGAGCCAGGTTGTGAAGCCGCGTCATGATGGCGGTGACCGCCTTCTGCACCAGTGACACCAGCTGCTGGCTGTCCATGTTCTCGGGCTGCCCCGCTGCCGACAGCGGGGAGGAAGTGTCCTCCTGCGTCTTCTTGTGCCAGGCAATTATCTCATCCCGCAGCACGGTTTTTAGGATGCCATCCACCTGCAGGAAGGACAAAAATCTGCCTATTAGGTCTAACCACCAGGAGTTACAGAACTCTAATGAGGTTTAAGTCAACGTCATTTTGACGCTTTTGGTCCCACATTGCAGTCAAGCCTTTTGAAGATGAGTGTGGCTCCCGACTGCCTTCACTATTTCCTCTCCAGGTGTTTCTTTTCATAAAAAGCTTTCATTATGAAAACACAACACAGTGACTCCTACCGGAATGAAAAATCTCGTCGACTATATTAAGGTCCTCATACGCAAACACAGTCATGGTTCCACTGAGCTGATGACTTTTTCCCCCCCAGAGAAGTCCTGTGCAAGGATCAGAGTGCTTTGAAACCTGGGGGTTTTGCAGGAGGGTGCTCTCAGGGAATAGGGATGTTAAGCCAACAGATACAAATGCAGACATTTTATGGATGTTTGTAAAAAAGATAAATGCAGAAAATGATAAAAGCGTTCCCCTTAAGCCCAAAAGATAAATGATGTAAAGCAATAATCGCCACATGCCTCAGCTGAGCTGGGCACCCATTGCTCCCCAGAGAGTAAGTGGGCACCAGTGCTCAGATCTTCAAGAAGTCAAAGAGTCTCTTGAGTTGGAAGGGCCCCATAAAGATCATCAAGCGCAGCTCCTCCAGGACTGCCCAACACTAACCCATATGACCAAGAGCATCGTCCAGACACTCCATGATCTCTGACAGCCTGAGTGCTGTGACCACTTCCCTGGAGAGCTTGGTCCAGGGACTGAGTGCCCTCCCACAGAAGAACCTTTTCCTGATGGCCAGTCTGAACTTCCCTGATGCAGCCTTGTTCCACTCCTTTGCATCCTGTCACTGGTCACCAGGGAGGAGCTCTGCACCCTTGGCCTTCTCCTCTCCAGCCTCAACCAACGAAGGGAACTCAGCCATTCCTCTTATGTCCTACCCTGGAGGACCCTCCACCACCTTGGCTGCCCTCCCCTGGCCACACTCTAGGGGAGGCCCCCAAACTGCACCCAGTGCTCCAGGTGGGGCCGCACCAAACCCATATGGCCCCTCATCATTCAGATGGTGAAGTCACAGCCCACGTCAGCAAATGTGTTTGCACGTACAGACGTGGCTCTGTAAGGCAAGATGATGGATTATTAAAAACTATTCTAGCACAGCTTTCTGTATAACAGATAAAGAAAAAAATCACCTTAGGATATAGTCCGTCTTTTAAAAGGTAACTAGCTCATGCCGTGGTTACGGGATGTTCTGTGCAACGTCTTTGTGGTGCAAATTGTTTGCCTAAGTGCAAGATGCCTCATTTTCGGGAAGCATTAGAATTCAAAAGGAAGTTAGACAATTTCTTTAGAAAACTACACCCTGCTAAGAGCTAGAATCCATCAAAGAAGAGCGTACCTTTCGCATTCTGTTCCACTTAGAAAGGGCCAAGGCACATTTCTATTCACAGATTATTATGAAGATTCTAAATGATGCTGCATTTTTCATTTTACTGTTTACCACTGCCAGAATTTGGAAGGATCTGTGAGGCTACAGCACTGAAACAATCAGCTTAAATTAACATGTTTGTCCAAAATAAAAAAAATTAAGGGTAGGATTACAGCTATCTTCCTCCTACACTTTCCAAGAAGGCAAACTGCAAACATTCCATCTGGCCTTTGCCATGACCTGGGGGTAAGGTTTAAAACCAAATACGGACCCTTAAGTTTCTACCTTGACCAAGAAAGTGCTGTTCAGTTCATAAATTGCCAAATACAACACGCCTGAAACAACCTTTCCAAAGGATGACAGACCTTAAAGTTTGGCTGGGCGAAGCAGCGAGCGACGGCGATCATGGAGGCAGTGAGGGGGCCAGACACCCCGATGGTGGTGAGGAATTCCGAGATGTTGGGTGTGAGCCGGAAGGGAACCGGGCGGTTGGCATCCAGATCTCCGGTGGCATCGTTGATGTCAAAGCGAAAGTACGCCACGTTCAGCTTGCCAGTGTCCTGGACATAAAAGGAAGATGCACAAAAGTAAGTAAAGAAACAGATTTCATTAATGAAACCAAAAGAACCTGGGTTTTTGTTTGCTGTTAAATCTCAGTACCAACAGCACTGCAGTACCTTTTCACTCTTTCAGTCAAACAGTTTTTGAACAAAGAAGTTGAAATTAAGGGCACCAAAGTCAGGTATGTATTTCTCTCAAAACCTGTGTCCAAAACCCCTTCCCGAATACACAGGATTGTGATATCAGACTTAAGGCACAGATTCCTCTGTGGCACGGTCTGTAAGGAATCACACAGAGATCTCTGTTCTCCACATCCCTGCTCTGTGCCCTCGATGCACTGCCCACTCGGGGGAAGCACCCCAACACTCAGCTAAAGGGATTAAAGAATCTTAATTGCTCTACACAGTTTTGCTCACACATTAAAATAGCATTAAGACTAACATATACCACCTTTGCCCTACTAAGGTGACAAACCTCATTTTAAATGGTGAGTTAAAACAGAAAAATCACTGTTAATAGGCGTTGCACCTTGATGTGAAGGCAATACTGAAAAGAGAACCATATGTGAAAAAGACTATTCCCCTTTAAGAAAACGAAGCTCTAAATTTTAATTTTATTTAAATCTGTTTGTCACAGAGCTATATTCAAAGAAAATATTTGAAGGGGGACTAAAAAGAGAAAATTATCAGTCATTTACATGAACGGTTCCAGTATCTACGAGCAATTTTACAGACAAAGTTCTAAATCCCTGCCACAGAAGGCAGAGCTGATGCCCACGGGGACTGCAGTTTAAATTGCTACCTACATGATGTGCAATGACGGATACATGAAAAGCCCACTGAAATGCACTGTTAATTACATCTGTGGAATTACTGGTCTGACTCATTTCACAAGCAGAGTCCGAATTTCCATGGGATCAAAGACAACAGCATCTAGACCAAACTAGAGCGTACCTGGGCGATCTGCAGCATCTCGGGGTTGAGTCTATTCAGATGAAAGATGAACTCTGCAAAGCCAATCAGGGCCAACTGAATCGTGAACATCTTCCGGAAGGTCCAGTAGTCGGTAGCGTTGGGGAAGGTGTGCAGAGCCCACTCCTTCAGCATGCTGCGTGGCACCATGTTGCTCTGCACCTCCTTCAGGATGTCCCTGAGAACCTGCACGGGACAAGTGGTGGTCGCAGGAGATCAGGTTTAATACCCGTCTTGGCAACGGACAAACGTGCCAAAAGCAACCACCAAATTCCTCTCAGGTGCTGTGGCCCATTTAGGAAAAACATCTTCAATTTGGACACTTTCAGTCCAACACCGTTTCCTGACTTCTTTATCAAAACACTCGTGGTATTTACTTAGACCATCTTCTGCCTCTGACGAGGCTAATGTTTTAATGAAACCATATAGCGTGAGAGTTGCAAACAGGCACGTGAGAAAAACATGAGACTGGAAAGTGATATACCCTGACCTGAAATACCTCCTATTCGAGACTTGTCAGAGAAGCACAACTGAGCCAGGGGTGCTCAGCTGATGACACTCTGCTTCCTTACAGCAAACGAAGGAACACACTTCCCTATTTTCTAGCTGCAGTGCAAGCTGGATATGCATTTTGCAGCAATGAAATAAAATCCTTCATTCTAAGCATAATGGCAAGATCTGAAATTATCCACGGGGCCTAGAAGGCTCGCAGGCTGATGACAGCTCTCTGCAGGGCTCCCGCACACACTGCGTAAAGGGAAGGATTTTTAATCACACAGGACAGGGGAAGACACTGGGTAATTTGTAACATGTATTATTACAGCAAAATTACCTCAAAAATACAAAGAGCTAAAAGCTGAGAGCTCTGTAGGCGTGCACGGTGCAATAGCTTTCTCCCTAGATGTAAATATTCACAATCTACCACAATATTTGATTAGCATACACTAGCCTGATTAATTAGAGAAAGAAATCAAGTCAGGATCTGTTCTATTACACCAGAAAGCACGACGCTCACACTGACTCCAACTACACGGCTGTTCAAGGGTTTCATAACCTGAAGGAGAAACTCTCAAAGTCGCAGCAGATGTGACCTAACCCCTGGGTTTATTTTGTACCAAAAAAAAACCTGAAGAGGGGCTTTCTCTAAACCACACCTGTGATACATGTGTATTGTGTATTTTCTAATAGCTAGATTTTAAATGGGACTGCCATTCTTTGTAAAAATCTGCATTAAACCTGAAGATAAAAACCACAAAATACCCTTATTTCTCAAAACTGGCTGTTTGATGGAGGCTGGGGAGGGAGGGAGCTCTGTTCTGTCCGAGAACTCTCATTTATCAGGTGGGATCACTCAGCTGTTTCTATTTGATGCAGATGAAATTACTCCAGTGGCGATTTTAGGAGAACATTAGAAGGCCACGGGGAAGGCTGCATCACATAATGTGCTGGAACTGCTTATGTAAATTAGGAATGCTGTTTCCCATGTTATCAATTAATTAGTCTCAAAGTGCTGTATGAAAGGGCCAAAAAGCAATCAACGCCTTGTCTGTATGCAGTTACCCAAAAGAACCTGGAGTAAAACAAATATAGTTTTTTTGAAGCTTTCCAAGCTAATCTAAAATACCAAAGAGATGTAAGAGTTCCCAAGACCACACGAAGCAAAAACCAAATAAACCCCCAACAATCAAACCACCAGCTCTGCAAAATGTGTCTGACTGATGAGGGGTGAGCAGTTGGGGGAGAGTGGACACAGCAGGGTCGACAAGAAAGGCCCCAGATGAAAGTTCATGCCTATTCTGGTACCTGGTGGCTGGCTTGAGTCCCCCGAGCCTGGACGGTGGCCAGTCGGTCGTAGTACCGAGAAATGGGGTTGTCGTGCTCGATGCCTTTCTTGGCACAGCGCTGCTTGTAGATCTCCACCAGGGAAAGGGAAGAGGGATTGTCTTCAACCAAGCGCATCTGGGGAGACACTGCCACAACCCGGGGGACTAGGGGTCATTGGGGAAGGGGGGAGAGGGGAGACGGGGGGCAGAGAGAGCAAAACAAAACACAGCCGTTAATTCATAACTCAAGGACTGAGAGAAGAATTAACACACAAGCATCAGCCCTTAAAACACAACTCTGCGATCATCAGCTGAAGTGTATCCAGAGAAAATTTTCATCACTAATAACTAATTCACAAGGTCAGTCAAAAAGAAAGCAAGCACGACAGCAGATTGTTTCATCTACACCCAAACATCTCAACTTTATTACCAAAAAAACCTGCACAATCGTAATTCTTCCCTCTTTATCTGCAGAAAAGAAGGTGACATTTTGTTCCAACACAAACACGTTCATAGTATCTGATTACATGACACCGGTGTTATGTCAGTAACAATGATGCTGGAGAACAAAACTACTAAACTCAGCAACGTATTTAAAGTGATTCAGAAAAACTGGAGCAAGAAAATCTGGCCATAGTTGAAGAATAGATGTTTAAATGACACTATGTGAAAATAACATAGGGAAGACCCAGGGAAATATTCAATCACGTAACCTCCCGTCACCACCAAACCTGCACCATCATTTCCCTCAGAAGCTGTAATAATAAAGCTCAGAAATACAGGGGAAAGTTGTTTCAATGCCTTCAAACTGTTTGATGTAATTTCTTCAATCTTAAAGAAGCAAATGCATTCTGCAAAGAAGGGGTATTAATGAGCTATTTCTTCTGGTCTCCTTCCATTAACCTCTGGCAGCAGAGAAATTAAAGTTCTTTGGCTTTTTTCAAATAGTATCAAACCACACGGTACAGAACTATTTCCAAAACATTACAGTTTAAAACCAGCTCTTTGAAACAAAACATGTTATTTTAATACTCATGTTATCTAGGGCCTGTAGCAGTGGCCTAGTTTATAAATTTCAAGGCTTTACCTACTGCATTTCTGTTATCTCGGGCTCAGAGTGATGCACAATGGCTTTCACATCTGTAGATACCATATGTGCCTTTGGTTAGAGCAAATCCTTTGGTTTGTACCTTCAGGGCTTTCTGAAGCCCAAAGTCAAATAGACATTTCTAGGTCTGTAAGTGCAACTGGCCCCACGTGGCCACGAAGCTCACCACAGCAGCTTCACGTCACCAGAGGCTGTTAGAGCCCCAAAGGAGGGCTGATAAAACCATACCTAAAATCAGATCTCAGCACTTCCAGAAGGAGAAGAGCAAAGCAGCAGCTTTGGCTTTGGTTAAAGCTTCCCTTACCCGCGGCATGTTTCCTGCTCACCACCCAAGGCCTGTCAGCACTGACTAACGCCACAGACAGAACTCACTGCTATCAGCTTGGGAAGTGATTCATTGACCTTCTGAAATGCAAAGGATTTCTACATGAGCATGAAGGAGCTACACAGCTGTCAGCTGGAACTTGCCAGCAGCCCTAGCCCCTGGAAGACACAAGAGTTTTAACTATTAGCAATTACATTAGTACTTGAATCACAAGCAGATCACGTATGTTGCCAGGCGAGACTCTGACAGCCTCTGTTTCTCAACACGTGGAAAAGCCAAGATACACAAGGAAAGAGGAAGAATTAAGGCTGTGTGTTCCACCTTCATTCCCCGTTCCCAGTTTGAAATGTCTAAATATGTGACCTTTTTATTATCTGAGTATTTTAGCAATTTATATACATAAAACATGGGAACCCTCCTTAACTGCCCTCATTACAGCCTCCCTACCATGCTGTTTGTTAATTGTGAGATGTTTAAGCATTGCCAGGTGCTGCTGTTGGCAAAGTGCACTATCAAAACCACATAACCTTTTACAGGCTCACGGGAGGACACTCAACAGAAGTCCTGCATCCAGTTCCTGGATTATGAATGGATTTTATTTGGCAACAACTAACCAGTCCATATGTATTCCTGAAAGTAAACATCACCATGGGTATGGCAAGTCAGTTCAAAAATTAGACACATGTTCTGGCATTGCAGAATTCAGAAACTATAGATGAAATTTGCAGCTCTTCAAACAAATTCTTTCTTCTGTGTTATGTGGAAGGGGTAAAAGAAATTCAATATTCATATATTGCAACTTGGGGAGAAAAACCCTGGTTCTGTCCCCTTCCAGCTGTCTCTTCACGCTCCTTGGGAAGTACAGGTATCCATTCCCAACAGCCCCAACAGGCCTGGGCTCTGCCTAGGGATATCAGTCACAGCTCAACTTCATACCATAAATGACGTGTGCCAGCTCTTCTAAAAACACCCCAGATCAGATGAAATCAACTTCACTGCTTCCAAGGGGTGCTACAGTGCCAGGAAAGACTAATCACCTCCACAGATGTGAATTTACTTTCTGCATATTCAGAAACTGCAGTATCGGTGATTAGTAGTTGTCAAAAACTTTAGCAATTATAATCTTTGAGTGTAACATATGCTTTAAAACAACATAAAATCTCTCTTTTCAGTACCTGTAAAAAACAAATGCCTTTTTGTGGTTTCCTTCCTTTTCTCTAAGCAGGGGTTCAAGAGGCGGAGGAGCTGTAGGACCCGCTCCTCTCTGCGCGACTCGGTCAGACACGCGTCGTTCATCACCAGGTACGGGTAGATCTTCCCGTTGTGCCCTCGGATGTAGAGCCTTCGGGCTGCAGTGTTGTGTTTCTGAACTATCTCCACTCTGGGCATAAACCTGTCAGGAAGAAAGGGATAACAAAGCACCTGAGCTAATGTCCTCCAGTATTAAATCAGGATGAGAATAAAACAAAACTAAACAAACAAAGAAGAGAAGCGGTGCACCAGCGTTACCAGGTGCACTCCCATTACCCAGCCAGTCCCTGGTTCCTGCTGTGTCCTCAAAAGCTCTTGTTTGCTTTTGTCTATTTCTTTTTAAGGAAACACAGTTCTTGAGCAAAATTAATCATTAGACCAGATCTTTATCACTATTTTGAAGATCAGTTACTCTATTGACTATGACACAACAACTAATCTCAACTTCTATCAACCTACAACTAAACCAAGTATACTCTTCATATAACAGGACAGCTCTGAGTGAGGCAATGTAAAATTACCAAAGGAGGATAAAATAAAGAAATAAAAGTGTTATACCAAAGTATGGCTCTATGTACGTAATTGAAATACATGAAACGCATGAGACATCCACTTCTGGAGAGTGGGTGGACAGAGGAGGATTTCATTTTCTCCTCTGTTGTCACAATTACAGCCACCAAAGGGTGTTTTTAGGTTACCTTGCTATCTTGATGTAGTAGTGCGTTGGCTTCGGCATAAGGAATTCTCCAGGTATCTCCACTTCTGCAGTTTGAGCTGAAAAATTACTTAGGAAGCGGCACTTTTCCTCTATGAGGAAGAACTTCGGAAGCTGTTTAGTTTTTGCTTCCAGAATTTTGATCCATTTCTTCAGTTTAGAAATAAGATTGTGAAGTTTCATTGACCCTGGCACACTGAAGTCGAAGTCTAAAAGAAAAACAAAAAAAAAAAGTAAAATACAGACATCCTCAGCGTTTCAGATGCTATAGCTGGTATTTAACTACCAAGTCTGCGTTTCCAAAGAAGTTCTTCCAGCCACATGCCCTCAAGTGAAGGAGTCCTGCACAGAGCCCACCCCCCGTGTCGCAGCAGAGCACCTCACTGGTCCCACACACCACAGACACATGGGAAGTGCCACAGTCAGCAGCTCCCATGGGAAAAGCAAAGCGCTCTGCGACACGAGGCCAGCAGAGACACTACTGCCTTGAACCCTCGCCCCAAGGGACAGCAGCAGGTACAGTGACAGCAGAGAGACGTGGCTGCCTCAAAGCCTCCCACCCAGGAACGCCAGCAGGTATGGGGACAGCGGAGCCAGAGGGGTCAGTAAGGATGAGTCAGAGCTGGCTGATAATAATCACTAATAATATTTTTCAACCGCAATTAAAACCCCTCAAAACTCTGATTATCCCCAAGACTCACTGCTACAAACAAGCTTAGAACATTTGCTCTTTCAGCAAGTTGCATTCAGATCATTCTGTACATACACCCCTTTTCCCCAAGTACTCCTCTTTCCAGGACACCTCTCCCAGACAACCCCCTGCGCTCTCAGAGCCCCATGTAACTGAAACAGGATCCCAGAGCACGCACAGCCTGGCACAGCCGTTGTGATCCACAATATACTGACATCCAAAGCCATTAGTCTCAAGTCTACAAGCCCAAAACAGAGAAAAAAAAACAGCACATACAAGATCCTTTCCACCTCTGTACAAAAAAGTCTATAATGAAGAACACAGTTTCATATTTGTGGATGTTAGAAATTCATGTAACTCCGTAATACTCCTTTGCTTTTCCACCTGCCCTGGGAGTGCACGTGTTGCAGCATCACTCTAAAACCCTGATCCCAATCCCAAGCCTACCCTCTAGTGAGCAGCGGGGGTACATCATTCCATCAAAGTGACACAACGATTGAACATTTATCTCCTGAGTCTCTGAAGCACAGGAAAGTATCCCCAAACTGCAACTAGTTTTTGTGCTCATCTGAGTCACCAAAGTAGTAAAAATATCCATCAATATATATTCCATATTAACAAAGTCGTTCAGTTCGCCACAAGGATAGCTGTGGTTTGTTGAAATGCTTATTTTAGTACTTTTGTTGGGTTTTTTGATCTTCAGCTAAGCAGACAGGACACCCATCCTGTCAGACACCCCCCGGGACTGAGCTCAGGAGCAGCGCAGCCCCTCCATGGGAACAGTGCCGAAGGAGACCTAAGACTCCCCGAGACAGAAGGGCTCTCTTGTCTTGCTTTTGAAGTGATTATTCAGACATTTATATACTCTGTGCTTTGATAAAAATAAAATCTATTACTAAGCAAAATACTTATTTTAATCTTGTAGACATTCCTGTTTAATCATACGTGAAAAATAAAACATGAACACTTCAACAGAGAAATACAGAAAGTAATAACTTATTATTAAGTTTACTAAGAAACACTTTCCATTTTATGACTTCACATGATTCTTATATCCAGGTCAATGCTGGGTTCTTCACTGAAATGTTGCTCCATATAATTCTCTATAAATGCTGTGATTAGAGAGCAAACCTGAAAACTTCAAATTCCATTTCTCATAGTATCACAGAGTGGTGAGAGTTGGAAGGGACCTTAAAGACCATCAAGTTCTGGGCAGGGACACCTCCCACTCCCCATTTAGCTACCATAAAGACATGCAAAAATTACAAAACAGCACATAAAACCTGAAAATACTCTCAACTTTTTATTTTAACTAAAAACTCTATTAGGTGTTTCTCTACAAATGTGCCGAAACATGAGTTTTGGTTTTGCAGGCTTGAGCCTGGTGTTGTATTTAGTTTTCCTTTACGTTCTCCAAAGCCCCAGATCTCTCCAGCGCTGAACGGAAATGAACTCAAAGCTGCTGTGAGCTGTATGTGCTCACTACCTCTGCTGGCCTCAAATCACTTTCAGTTAAGGCAACTTTATGTGACTTAGACTCCTAACACCAGCAACTTTTCACTGGCAGACTCACTTTTGCAGAGGAACCAGTTTGATGTGGGAAGCGGGTGGTTTTTAAGTCATTATAAAAGTGAAGATGATAGAGTTTTAAGTCAGAATTGCCGTGAGTCAGGCACCAGCAGTGTAAAGAGAACAGCAGGTTCAGAAAAATCCGAAAACCCGGGCCTTCACAAAAAACCCATCTTTCCAGTTTTGAAAAACTAATAAACCTGAATTCTGTTCAAAACCCCCAGCTATATTTAGCTATTCTTTTTCATCTAACTCTACAGTTATCTTTAAGGAGCAGCTGATGCAGTTTAGATGGGAATGTCTGCAGGACTCAGCTCCCTGACACTGACGCAGACCAGCGTCACCTCCTGTCCCGTGCGGCTGCATGGCCTCAACACCACGCCTGGGGCCAAACCACGCTCCACTGGCACAAGCACTGCTGAGAGTCCCAAGTCAACAGCAGTACTCAATCCTGCAACTCCACTGACACACAGAACACAAAGCAAAAAAGCTACTTCCCTTAAGTACCTTTTTTATTACATCTGATTAAAGTTATTGATTCAATTTACCTAACAATGATGTAAAATTGTGTAATAGGATTTTTATAATCTAATTAACCAAAACACTGAAGTATTCTTCCTCGGGAGTAGGCTGGTTTGAAAGGCTTCACAAGGTATTGTCACTTGGGAGATCTGGGGGGAAGATTTCAGTAAATTCTGGCATGAGCATAAACCAGAGACCATTGCTGTTCCTCCTCCAGAGCGGCACTTCCATGGAAATTGCAAAACTATCCCATTGAGGTAATCTAAGTTATCTTTAAGCAGATATGTGCTTTGACCACAGCTTTAGGTAATAAAAATCCAACAATATACTCATTCCCTTTGTTGTGGTCTGGTTTTCACTTGAACTATCTTTATTACTCCACAGAAGACTGGAACAGACAAACGATTTCAGGTTTGCTGAATGACAGAAAGGTGCTGTATTCTGTATTTTCCCTCAGGAAAAATACTGGAAGAATGCCTTCACAGTTGAACTTGGGGGAAGAAATCTCTCTGGACTTTAAAAGTAACATGTGAAAAAACCATTTTAAACACGTACCTGTTGTAAATTGTCCTTTTAACTTCTGGAACACGGGATCCTGAGCCGTGGCCTGTGCTCTCCGAGCTAGTGACTCTGAGGCAGCACTAGAAAACATGGTGGACACGTTGGAGACGTTCTCCAGACCTACTCCAAAAGTGCTGACTAACTTCTTGACAAAATTTAGTGTATGAGGAGTGATTTTGGCATCTGAAACGGCTCCACTTTTCTCAAAGGCAACCGAATAGCACTTCGCCAGGCCCTGCTGCAGTTGTCTGAGAACCTAAGGATTGAACCAAAAAAGATAGAACAGTCAGGAAGACTAGATTAGGCTGCCTGATTTGACACCATGTATTTACTGCCCCACTGCATTTTATACAGGAAAGTTATCCTCTCAGGAACATTTATTTAAGACTGTATTTTTAAGCTGCATCATTGGTGAATCAGAAGGACAGCACTGACCCTCCCTTGCACCGCAACCGAGTGGCGGAGACACTGCAGCAGAGCACACCCTGATCTTTCAACTGCGGCCAGGTCTGGATCTCATACTTTGTGATGTATTCGAAAACGCTGCGATACAAGGAATCCTTCAGAAGAACGAACCCTGTGCCGGGAGGGCAAGAACAGCCTGGCACACGGACAGGCCAGTCATGACAGCGGAGCAGCCTGTCCATCTGCTCTCCGTTATCACTCAGGCTTCCCACTATAATCCCCTGCCACAGACCACCAGATCAAGGAGGAAACTGTTATCTGTGAAACTTGCTATAAGAATGTACATTTTCAGTTAGTACAAGCAACGGCTTAAATCCTAGAGGCATTCATCAAATTAGTAGCTTTGGGAAACCTCTGTACTGCTTCCAGAAATAACCCAGCTCCTTAAAAGTCCCATCAGGACATTCCGTTCTACAAGTACAATAGTTCACCAATCAAAACAAAGAGTTCTGGTTTAATATGTAAAAAGACTTGTAGATGGCTATTTCACAGTCAGCTTTTCCTTAGACAATGCAGACATCTGAAGGTGTATCAAAGCCAAATACCTCCTCGTGCCAGTTCTCCCTGAACCAGACCATCTGATCCACGATGCCTTCCAGAGAGGAGAGGAGCGTGGGATGCAGCTCCCGCTGCATGTGCATAATCCTGCTGCACCGCCACATGGGCGCCGTGGCACGGATGGGTCCCGGGTCCGAGGCAGAGTGCGACTGATTTCCAACGGAGCTCGGCTGCTGTTGCCCAGAGTCTGCAAAGTGGAAAGTGTAGAAAAATTAAAATTACCTTTCGTAAGGTGATATGTGCCTGAATGAAATAAAATAAACTGTAGGAGAGAGTGCGTAAGCAGAGATTTGCTCCATCAGATGAGCCCCCACTGATTCCCACCCCCCACCCACAGAGTGGGAGCATGTGGCAGAACCACAGTGTAAATACTGCCCTGGCTGTCACTAACTGTCCCTTGTCACCGTATCAACAACTGGGCACAGAAACCTCTGTCACTGGGTATGAGCGTAGTGAAGTATTACGGTAGGTGGGATTCTCCTCCAAAGGAGCACCCAAAGGAAAATAAGACATTATTTAATTAGTACCCTTCAAAATTTTATGCAGAAACGTAGTGAACCGATCCCCAAGAGAAAAGGGCAGTTAAATAAACCCTGCACTTTGTAACACAGAACATGGAACGAACAGAAAGGAGGGTTCCCCAAGCAGCTCTCCCGGGATTTCCAGGAAATTACATGGACACAAGAACAACTAAATTATGTGGAATCACTTGACTTAACAATTCTAGATAGTATTTGTTTTGGGTAAAAAAGGTGTTGCCCAAGTTGCTTCATGCTCCCCCACCGCCCAAACATTTCTTCAAAGCCAAAATTCATTTTATTTTGCTTACACCTAGGTGCTCGTTTTACTTGAAAATTCACCTAAGAAGTTATTATGGAGACGTTAAAGTAACGATTATTCAAAGCAGGCCATTTTCCTCACTTGAGTTACAGGAACTCATCTTTTGTTACATTTCTTTTAAAACTTTGACTCATTTTAAAAGAAACCAAACGTCTCATAGTTCATGCTTCCAGTCAGAACTGGACAAGAACATCAGAGAAAGCGATGATGCTCTCCTGTATTTGCAATCCAAGAATTTTCTACCTCACTACCAATTCTTAAGGATAAAAATCCAGTAAAGAAAATTCGATTTTCAGCAATTAAGGTGACATGAGAATGAAGGAGATTAAACTCTTCTCGGTGAATATTTTATTCAAGAAAGCTCAAGATGGCTCAAGCCACCTGTAGATTTAACTCCAGAGAAACAAATGAATGCAGTTCATCAAGAATTTTCCTCCTTAGCTTCAGTAAGCTGGTGTGTTTTCTAGATAATCAGTTTTCCCAGTGAAACCCGGTGAAAGTCAAAGCAGCTACTAAGCTACAGAGCATGCAGGGATGTGATGGGTTCCCAGCTCACCGCTTTTGTAGCGCTCCCGTTGCTCTATCTTCAGGGTGAGGTAGAGGGTCCGGATGGGGAAGTATACGGCCTGGGGGTATACCCTGCCCACCTGCACAGGGGGGACACATTTCTCCGGTCAGAAAAGTGACAGTTGAGCAGATCAGCACCGAGAGATTCCCTTTTTAGGTGAGCGCAAACTAGCAAACCAACGGTTCCTTCAGTAAGAGAAGCCCAGGGGGATGAAATGGTTAACTCCTGAAGACACTGTCCAGGCAACCACGTCATTAGGGTCTCCAGATCAGATTGCCCAATAAACCCAGAGCAGCCCAAAGAGCTTACTCCTGTAGAGAATGGAAGAAAACCAATCACAGCGGCAGCCGCTCCGCTGTAACTCAGGCCAGTGAGCCCCAGGGGACCTGGTAAGAAGGCCCATTAGACAGTATCTTTATTCCAGCTAATGGTGGCACCTCATGTAAAAGGATACCCAAAAATAAAAAGAGAAAGATTTTTGTCACCCCAAAACAAAAAAAGATTTGATGGCTTCCATTAAAAAAAACCACCCCAAACCAGCTAAAGAGATATTAACATTCATCATCCCCTTTAACATCTGCAAACCTCAGTATCTATTAAAGGAAAAGAAAGGAGGTGTCTATGTACTACCCACGATACAGCATTTCTTAAACATCAGTAGAGGCTTCTCCAGCCACAATTTCACTAAATCGTGGATTCTTCCTCCACCCAAATGGGGGTAAGTGGGAGAAACTCTGGCATTTAACTGTTCAGTAAGCCAGTATATTTATGGCAGATTACTAACCCAACACACTTATGCTTCAGGCTGGAATTCCAGAAAAAATGATTTGAAGATAATTGTAAGGCTTAGGTGCTAGTAATTCTACAAACTTAAAGTTTTAAACTAGCAACATTAGAAAATGTGGGGGGTTTTTTTTGTGTTTTGTATTCCTTCCTTTAAAGGCACGATAAACAGAAATATTTGCAATATTTATAAGCCTCAGCTCCAACTACAGTAGGACTTCCAAGCAGGCACTCGCTTCTAAAAATTTTATACAGATCTCAACAACTAAATAGTGTCTATAACTCACCAAAATAAGTGTTTTCTGTCCGCTGTCAGGGGACAGCTGGGCACGCTCGTGTTGTAAGACAATCCCAAGCCATAAGGATCAGAATTTTTGCTTGAGCTACCTTGCTTTCTCAAGCTGTTTGGGTGCATGGTCTCTTCAAAGCTTCATTTTAGTTTTATGGAGAGAGAAGGAAACACACGTACCCACAGGCAAGCATGTGTGTCCAGACCTGTGCACCCCGCTATTGACGCACACACAAACACACATGGATAGATTGTCTCCCCACATGCTAAATAGATGAAGTCAGATCATTAACAATTAACCTCTCCGAAAATGCCATGTTTGAACCCTGCTGGCGCTGAGCAGTAACAAAGCAGTATCTAAGAGCACATTAACAGAAAGATGTCCCTTATTCTCTCTTCCACAGACGTGCCTAGACCCGCTGCACACTGAGATGCAGCTCTATTTGTAGACTCTGCTTCAGAGCAGGCCCAAAAATCTTAACATCCCAAAGCAAGACTCAGCAGAACCCCCATCTCCCAGGTCAGAGGGGCAGATCCAGGAAGTCAGTTCCTTCATCCAACTCCCTAAGCCTGATCCTTATTCCTCCAGTCAGTCATCCCGATAAACGCCAAGCGAAAATTTACAAAGCCCTGGGAAAGATTTCTGGTGGGGACAGACAGAGCCTTGGTTTTTAAAATCAAGTCTAATAAAAAACAAAGCACTAATGAAATTGTTTGCCCTTTAGTCACTAAAGCTAATAATTCTTTATCCATACTCCTACATTACATGCATTTAACTATGAATTTCTAGATGTGTTCTATAACATTCACAAAAAAAAAAAAGTAATAAACAGAATTCCAGAGGGAAAGCTATAATGCCTCACGCGCATATAGCATACAGTTTCACTGGATTTATTTTCATTAAGTAACAGTCACTTTGAAATTTAAAATATTCTACTTATGGAGAGAAATGAGGAGCATTTTTAACTCAACAACATTTTTGAAGCTTGGCATTTTCTTAATTTGCTTTGAAAAATACGTGTATCTCATCCTGAAAACAAAGGCTGCGGACAGTATGGTGAACTGTACCTGGCTAATGAGGTTGAGGAGGAGCTTGCCCTCGGAGCCAACCAAGCAGGTGAGGAGCTGGGGGATCCAGGCCAGCCACTGGATGGGGGGGACGCCGATGCAGTACTTGTCCACGGCATCTGCCAGTGTGTTCTTGTCATCATCGAAACTCAGCAGCCAGAGAACCTGAACCAAATTCCAAGAGATTTCGGGCTCTGATTCAAGCCACGACAACCCTTACGATGCACAAGAAACCACAGATATTTCACCAATGTGACAGTGGAGTCCTTGACAGCGTTACAGTCGCCTGGGACACAACTTACATTCGTTATCCCTGCCCAATGTCATTTTTTTCCCCTTAGAAACTATATTGAAAGGATGTAAAAAATAAACACAAGTGTATGATTTGCTGTGAAACAAGATGGAAAAAAGCCAATGAACATGACTGCATTCCACAAATTCTTTGAGTTTTGGGTTAGGAAGGTGGGTGGAAGACAAGGCATGTTTGTAGAACTTAAATATGGTATTCAGATAAATTAACTTTGATGCAAGAACTTCAGTATTTCTTTGGGTGTTTTAAATTATTTTACCTGTCCACTTCTAAGGATACTTTTTCTCCAACTTAATTTAAATGCAAACGTATTATACATTGACTAAAAAAAAAAATCACTAACAGTTCTGCAACAAGGCAGGGAGAACAGGAGAATAATAAACCTCAGAATGCTATGGGAGCAACCTGTAATCTAAAAAAATATTTTTTGTGTTTGTTTCATGTTCAATACAGATTGTCTTTCCTAGTCTGCTGTCATTTAAATTTTCTTCCTGAGAGAGATTAAAATAAATACATTCAAACTGAGAAATAGATAATACAAAGAGCTTTGGCTAAAATTCTGTTGAAATAAAGTTTACAGAAAAGGTTTAATTGGAATGAAATGCAAACACTGAGGTAAAAGTTAATATCCCTAGTAATGATAAATGGACATCAAAGTGTGTTACTTTATAAAGCACCACAGAAAGGTGCCTTTCTGCAGATACTTCATGGGGTTCTCTAGCAGAAACGCCGGCTGTGATTTGTCCCGTCTCCCACCTACAGGAACCCCCACAAATCCCACTGAAACAGAAAACCAGAACCCCCCCAGCTGAGTCACAGGCAGTGGCCCAACAGCAGGCTCTCAGGCGACATTAATGCTTTCCATCAGTAACTGGTGTTTCTGTAATTGCACTGGTTTGGGAGGGAGCATTATCCCAGCTGTTCTGAGGGGCTGGAGCTCCAGGTCATTTTAGAGCCCAAGATCTTACCTTTGCTAAGTACTTTCTGGACTTGCTCTCGTTCTGGTGGCGGCAGGCGTGCAGGTAGCAGGTAATGGCAGACACACCCAGGTGGAGCTGACGCTCCTTCACAAAGATGTTCTCCAGGTAATCCCCCCACATGGCCCAGGCCTTCACCAGCACGTCGTGCATCTGCACAGCGGCCGAGAAAGCCTTGTTGGCTTCTTCAGACCTGCATGGGGAGGAGTAAGAACGTTAGTTTTACACTAACAAAAAGTTACCTAGTGATGTAAGAGTCAGATTTCTGATCACGGGCTCAAGTACTTCCTTAGTACTCAACAATATTTTTCCATTAAGTTCTTTAGTAAGCTCTTTGGCCTGTTTTGTCTCAGCTTTCTTTAAAGCTCAGCACCCGTGAAAGCAAACACTTTGTCATGGGAACAGTTCTCTAAGTGTTAAAGATCTCCAGATACTCCCTGAAAAAAAAAAATAATGAAAAAACTTTTGGTGTGCAACTGCAACCCAACCGACTGAGTGTGGTATGGGAGGAAGAACCAAATGGCAACACAAGAAGAGCAGAAACAAATGATTAAAAAGTGCTTTTCTGCTGAGTGAAAAAAAAAGAGTAAGAAAAAGCAAAGTTGGGAAGAAGTTATATTACCTATCTATGGCTTTGGGTAAGACTAAGAAACTGTAAGTACATCAGAACTGTGTTTTAAACAGAAACTGTTACCCTTTCTATCCTGAAAGAACAAGTAGAATCAGTTTAGCTGCATGAATTTGAAAAAAAAAAAAAAGATGGGGGCAAGGGGAAAGGTTCACTTCCTTCTCGTCACACCTCAGCTGACACTAAGCTCACTTGTGGCCTTAAGAAAAGCTCACTGCACTTCCCATTAAGGTAATAACATTCTGTCTATTTAAAATTCTCTCTTATATCCACAGAAGAAGATATTCATAATTTCCTGACTCAAATTGCTGTGTCAGGCTGCAGTGTACAGCTTCCAGCCTGATGGATTGCACGCCCTAAGTGTCCACTCCATCCTGGTAAAGGAATTATTTCACCCATATGTAACCCGCAGCAACGATGCCATTTAATACTGGGATCCTAAAAACTGTTGAAATCTGAAGGGGTTTTTTGGCATGATCAAACTAAATTTGACATTTTATCTATGTCTATCCTTTCCATTCCATTATCTGAAATGCATTTCCACAATGCCTGGCTCATAGGGTCTCTCTGAACGGTGCCACCACACATTCTCCTGTGCCATGACCAGCTGCAGCCATTAATGGGACACAGACAAGGAACAGTGAAATGGGAATGAGGGTAGCAAAGACGGAGGCTGGAAGCGTATAGTCTGAGCTTTTGTTCCTCCTTGGTCTTTCCTGCGATAGTTACACCAAGAACATCATTAAAGAAACCTCCTTTTGTCAAAACCACTCAGTTAGACATCAGTTTGTCTCCCCAAGTTCTTGCAGAACCAGGGGGAAAACAAGTAACTTCAGCTGCAAAGCTTTGGGCAAACCTATTCTCCCTGCCTCCTCCATTCTCAGCCCTTGAAATACACAACTTCTGAAAGACAGCCTGGTGCAACATTTGCTTTTTCCTAAAATACTTAGAAATACGACCAACCATTACATCTTCAAACCACAAAGGGACTCTCACGTATACCCTTACTTCATTATACGGTTGTGAAAAAATTTAGGCGGGTATAAATGTATGGAAGAACTGTCCTGCTCAAATACTGCCTTGAAATACTTCAGCTGCATTTTCTCAGACATGTGCTAGTGCCTGTCCCAGGCAACACACTCACTTGTTAATCTGTGCCAGGAACATTCCCTTCAGCGCATAGAACTCCGCAGTCATCTCCTTGGTGAAGTACTTCAGATTGGTTGACTCAATAACCTCAAGACCCTGTTTAAAAAGCCTTTGTGAGAAAAACTTTCTGAAATGGAAGGTTTTATTAACAAAGAAGTGCCATAAAAAAACCAGCCAAAATATTTTCTAGAAATTTAAATAGTGTGAGTTTCTAATATTTAATCTGGACTGACAGCTATTTTAAGTTTCCACTGACCTATGCAAAACTCTTAGATACAGCAGACAGCATTCATCAGGTGATGTGTTACCTTTTCCACACTGTTTTCTTTATGTTATATTATTTATATTACATTATATTGTATTATTATATTACATTATTAATATAAGGCTCCAGTTTGCTGAGCTTACAGTCATACACAAGGGAGTTTTACCCACAATCACATTTTTTCCTTTCCCTTTACCGCAGGATTTCACGCCAGTGTGCCTACACCCAGCACACTGGAGTCAGATACTCAAACCTTGGAGCAGTGCTGTTTGTTCCTGCTGCAAAAATACAATTTTCAAAGTGTCTTCTACTTATCTTGCAAGATTTAAAAAAAAAAAACAAAACAAAAAACAAACAACTCTTTCCGCTTGACTTTCTTTTTGACTTTCTTTTCAGCTAATTTTCACTACATTGACATCCTTCAGTGGAAAGAAGACAACTGCTGTTTTGACTAACAGCGTTACTTATACCCCCACTCTGTGCCTGGTGTAACCCAGCCAAGGACATTCCGACCCCATCCTTGCAGACACCAGTTCATTTAACCCCCATTTCCAGTGGCCTCTGTAATCCCCTGGGTTGGGAGCTCACGCTGCACACCCACCTGCATACACTCATTTTTGCCCATGACTCCGGCCAGCTGCAGGTAACACTTGACTTGCTGGCGGATCTTCTGGAAGCAGTCCACGATGGGCACGGTGGGGATGGTGTGAATGCGGCTCAGGATGTCCAGGGCTACGTTGACCAGTCCCTGCTTCCGGGCTATCTTTCCGTACTGGATAATGGCTGAGGCAGAAGCGTGAACTCCCAGCATCGCATTATTGGAACTAGGATCGTGCTGAGAACTATTTTCATACGCAGTCACAATGGCTAGAAATAAAGCATGAAGTGATCGTTATCAATAAAGTCATACATACCGCAATATCTTACACAGCATTACATAGGAAAGGATGACTTAAGATAATGAAACACTTAGATGGGAATTGAATAAAAAAACAAACTTGACAATATCACCAACATTCCTCTATGTTTAAACAAAAAATAAGTACAAGGAACTTATTTCAAACAACGTGTTGTCTGGAAAATTACATGATGAATGCATGCTGGACCAGGCGGTTTTACCCTGGTAATGATGTTGTCTCCACATGAAAATGCTGCTCCAGTGGGATAAATCATCTGACACAATAGGTAACCTGTTCCTCCAAGTCTTTACGACAGTCTTCATGTCGTGTAAGCTGTTGTTCCTCCCCAGATTCGTTGGTTGCAATCCTGCATTTATTTGGGCTGCTTCTTGAAGTTCAATTATTTGCTGTGCTGCCTAGAAACCGTTAAACAATATAAAGATCATAAAGGACAGTACAACAAGCTGGCCAACTGCATTGTTAGAAAAAGAACAATGCCACCTTTATATAGTCAATTAAGGATGGAACTATTTATGCCAGTTTAGGGACCTCTCTATTAGTTGTATAAATGGCCTTAAACCAATCTAATCATTAACAAAATAGCCAAAAAAAAATGCATGAGACTGATTCAACACTTGAGTCATTGCCTGAAAGGCTGAGTTCATCCACTGAAGCACCTGCACAGAATTTATACCCATGGGTCACCAGTCTCAATGAACAAACAAATTCTTTTTCAAAATAAATAAAGCGGCCATAAAGTACTTTCTTACATATTTGCAAAAGGTCCCTGTATAACTTTGGGCTCCTCTGCCCCAGGAGGGAGCACAGGTACCCGGCATTTCACTTCACGCACACCTCACTCTGACAAGACATAAATCCCTACCAGGATCTGGCTGCACAAAGGCTGATCTACACTTGGGGTGCTCTCCCTGAAATGCCATGGGTTTGCTTCCCAGGTTTAACTGGGGGCAACTACGTCCTGTCTGTCCTTGATAGTACAAAGTTAAAAATTCCCTCATCCTTTCTTTTATTTTGAACTGCAAATGCTTCCAAGAACAACTGTTGTCTTGCTTTTAAGAAGAATTTTTTTCTTAAAAAAAAAAAACCACAAACCCAAAAAAAAACCCAAACTGAACCCAAAAAACCCACCCACCACTCCAAAGAAGAGAGTAGAGTTTCCACTTTCTCTTCACCCCCATCCTTTTCCCCACACACAGGTGAATAAAACCACAGGTTAGTCTCACCTGCAGGTTTGAACTTACTACATCAACCCTCATCAAGGAAAATCACAAGTAAATATACACACAGCCTACGAAATACAAGGATCAAGTGAAAATACCAACCTTAAACAAAACATTTAACTGAACTAACTAATAGAAATGTCCTGGTCTGATTTCCTGACAGAAGCTGGTGTGTACAGACATACTGCCTACGTGCTCCTGCAGGCACTACTTTCAGATATACTGCAAAGACCTCAGTTTTGAGAAGCTCCTGAAGTTTAGGATGGTTTTTCCCTGACACCCTCTATCCTCAGATGAATGAGGAGCAAACAGAACACGGCTGTAGCCTCACACATCCTAAAGGCAGCAGACATTGTGTAAAAACTTGAACAACCTGAAGAAAAGGCCCACAAACTTTAATGCAATTTAATTACCTGTAGTACAATAAACCCAATGTAGTATTCTCTGAGCTACCTGGCAGATAACAGTTGTGTTCATTGTTAATCAACCACATAAGATAACTATTTGGGGGGGAGGAAAGGCAGTCCAAATTTACAGAATGAAATCTCTTGAAACAAAATAAATTAAACAAAGTAATATTTTCCTACCATCATCTCAGTATCAGTTCCCACAATAGCTTAACCTTCATCCTACACCCATTTATCATGTAAATTTAATTTTCTCAGAGGTATTTAATCACTTACTATCTGATAGTAAAAAAAAAAGAAAAGTAATTACCACAGTGCAAATTCCTGGCTGCATTTGTACCTCTGTCAGTCACTGACTAATTTATCATTTCTTCATGAGGGATATATACATAATTGATTATTTTAAAACCTTGTTTTAATTGGTATCAGAAAGCATTTAAATACTTTATTTAGCCAGACTAATCTTTTCATGCTGCAGATACTGCCGTTCTTAGGGGAGGCAAAACTGGAAATATGAGTGAAAAGCAATGATTGTTTTTCCCGGAGCGGCACCAGACCAGAGGTGGGGAGCAGAGATCGCTCGTTAGCCATGTAACGTAGAAATGCCAAGGAAAGGGTAAGGCTGACGTTGGCCAGGATCTCCACTATTTATGCTAAAGGTAGCAGTGCTTACATGAAAAGTCCTTCACTAACTACAGACGACTTTTCAGTTTTTGGTTCTTTAACCTTAATGCCTAAGTGACAGGATGTTCAAGACTTGCTTGGCCTGTTGAGAAAGCTGCTGCTCGCAGAAACACCAGCAGTTCTAAATGAACTCTTCCCTTTCAGCTAACTCCTAATGCTCTGATTGAAAAAAGTAAAACTGTAGGAGTCCCTTACAGCTGACAAAATTCCATACCCCATTTAACACATCTAACCAAAACAAACCCTTTGGAGGTTATTTCAACGTTTCAGCGAGGAACATAATGCAATGTACCCACCCAAAACAGACCTCGCTTCAGAACCCACAGAATGTTCTGGATCTCCAGGCACTGCAGCACATTATGCATCAACCCACAGAAAAAAGCTGAGCCACCTGATCAATTTTTAAAAAGCTGCCTCTGTGTGCCACAAACAGCACGGATTCAGGTAAACTAGAAAACTTTAAAAGGAATCCAAATCAAAACGCATATTCTGCAAGTGTTTTAAAAAAAATACTGTTATGAAAAAACAATCAGTACTACTCAGTAAACTATTTTCTGCTCACTGTTACTAAAAGTTCTGAAACCTGCCACTGAAAAGCACCCAGCAATAAACAACAAGCCACTTTCTGTTCTTACCTGGAGAAGGGGAGTATGGACGTGGGAAACGACGTGAGGAAGCCGCCGCCACTCCCGAATGGCCAAGCTACTGGCCATCTCCACCAGGCGCTCGATGAAGTTGAGCTGCTGCTCCTCGGGGTGGCAGATGGCCAGGTACCCTCGGTACATATTCACCTTCCACGCCATCTCCTTCGGGCAGCTCAGCTCCACCTGGGAACGACAGGGAAAGGAGTCCAGTACACAGCATTTGTACTCAAGTGCAGACTTCTTCAAATTACTATGTGAAAAGCCTTCTTAAGCAAACACTCAGCATTATGTTTTATAAAAATTAGCTCATTTTCTAAAAACATCAGATTAAAACATCAAGATATATGTCATTAGAGGAGTGGGAGCTGAGGAAGGCCAGCACCTCAATCACAGCGTGGCAATGCCTGCGGGCCGCTGGCCATGGGGTCCGAGTGTGGCCAGCATCAGTGATGCCCCCACAGCCCAGTCCGTCGAGAGCAGCCCTGTGTGGGAGCTCAGAGAGGAAAAGAGATGTGTCTCTGCAGGGAGAGCATCCCACCCCCGAAACGCCGCAGGGGCTCCAGAACGTCAGCTTCTCCCTGTACGCCAGCACACTGTGCCAGCAGCACACTCCAACTGCCTGCTCGAGGACATCACGGAGTTTATGAAAATAAGCAGTTACTAATGCTTTAATCATCTACAACTAACCTGCCCATTTATGTCAAAGTAATTTCTGAGTACAGGTGCAAAGTCATTTTCAACCATTTTTGTAAAATCCTGGAACGGGAGAAGTAAGGCAACAGAAAGCAGCGGGTGGTGAAGTTCTGTGAGTATTTCACAGGACACCTGCACCGACCTGCGCTCGCGGGCTGACACGACACCGCTGGCTTCACATCTATGACTCCTTGGCTTCTCCTTCTCCCGCTGCACATCCAGCCTGCTAGGGCATTATCTTCACGCTGATATACTCTACCTTAACCCTTGCCACTTGTTATTTCTGTTATCCTCAGCTGACTCCTACACCTGAGCCAGCAAAGAGACGTTGCCAGGTACCAACTTTACACAGTGAAAATAATCTCTCTCTTTATGACATTATCTACTGGATCATTAAACACAATGGCAATGCAAGCAAATGGAATTGAGCTTGGGTCCTATCAAAGGCCACTTGCTATTTTAATAGCTTAACTTTAATAGGTAGATTATTAAAAATGTTTCACAAAGATTTACACAAACTGGTATGTATTTGCCATCCGTTCTGACCTCCCTTGTGAATCAACCACGGAACTGGATAGAAAACAGCCAGGTTAACGACTCAATAAAACCGGAGTGGTGAGTAGAGCAGCACAGAGTCGGGTACCCTTTCCCATGCTAATATTTATGCAAACATGTCCTGACACTTTTATAAGAGCCTGAGTAGAGCCTCAAAGCCTCCGTTTATGGCTCCAGCAGCATCTCCTCCTTAGTCATTAGCGACTGTCTCGTTACTGAAACCAGCTGATTGCCTACAAACACAGCGAAAGGCCATTGGCCCTCGCTCGCGGCTGTCACTTGTACCCAACCCGCAGAGCCCCACACCAGCCCCTGTCCCACACCATCTGCTTCACTCTGCCCCAGCTCCCCCTTGGAACATCCTGCACAATTACGCTTCTTATTTCAGGCTTAGGGGTTTCTCAAATAATGTTATTTCAATAATTAGCCACTGAAGTTGCATGCTTAAATAGGACACAAAATACCAATTGTTATAAAGACAAAAGAAGTTAATTAAAATGTAAATATAATGTATAAGGTATTTTTTGCAGCATATGCAGCTTGCCACTTACAGATTTGGCTTCACATGGCCTGATAAATGATAAAAATCCATCTTTGGAAACACCTATTTAATTGCAGCCATCAGTACTACAAATCCTGAAATATTCCATTTCAAATGTTGCAATGGTTGGACACCCTTAATTTAGGTTCCATGAAAAAACAGTGCTGCCTTTAGTTAATTAAACAACTCCTAGTTTCATAGTTCAGCCTTTTGAAGTCAACGTACTGATTGCACCCACCTGTTCTCCCTTCCCACAAAACAAAGTGTTACAGGAGAGTAAGCATACAACATTTAAAAGAAGGTAGTACTCTGATTTGGAAGAGACCCAACGGGTGAGAGCAGCATGCCCAGGAGCATTTGTACACAGGAACTCAGTCCTGCAAGGTACTGGGATTAAAGGATCCTCAGCATTTTTCATAACCATGTTTTAGCCTTTGCAAACATTATGAAACCGGGCAGTCACCTGTCAATTTGGTACGTAACACTATGGACTGGTAGCTACTGGTTCCAAACTTCAACAGGGCTGATGAACCAACAAACCCCAACTGAGGGACTAATTCCTCTGGCTCTCTGCACGATGAAAAAACAGGGCCTAAGACTCTGCTCAGAGCTTTGTCAGTAAAGCTGTATTTTAAATATGCGATTACGCCAAACTGGCAACTCCAGTAGCGTCACACTCTCACTGGGGGCTAATGCAGTGTCCTCACCTTGCACATCGCCACTCTGTGTCTGGGCTGTGTTCCTACACTGGCTAACCACAAACAAACAACTCTGCCTACCATGGAAAGAGGGTCTCTTTCCTTAAAATTAAAAAAAAAAACCAAACAAAAAACCCCAACCTTTTCATTCTTCAATAGAACAGCGATACCGCAGTAAGAGTCCAGAAAAAAATCCTGGAAAAATCTCCTGGTGACTCCAATACAGAAGTGTGTCATTTGTCCCCAGAAGCCTGCAGTGCCTGCACAGCCTGACAAGCAACCTCAAGAGCAAGAACTACCAGCTTATCCACATAGGATGGCTCTTAAAACAGTTGCCAAGGAGAGGATAAGGAGGAGGTTACCTGAATAGGCCCAGCTGTTTGCCTGTGAAGAATTCATCCAGATTTGCTCTCAGATAAAAATATCTACCTAGAGATTTTCTGTTGCAACTTGTCAGAAAAGGGAAGGCTCATTCACAGCACGTTTCCCCAGCCATTTAAACTTTACCCACCAAAAAAAACCCAAACCATGTTTATGGACGTTTGGAAAGGAAAAAGACCTTCCAGATTTAGATCTGTCAAAGCCTTATTTTTCTGTCCGCACTGTGTCCTCTGCCTCCAAACTGCTCTGTGGCTGCAAAATGTCACGGAGCATCCACAGCCCAAGCACAGGGATGGCACAGAACGTGCCGTCTCAGGAGGGAAACCAGGAAGGACAAAGGGAAGGTTAAATGTTTCACAAGTGCATGCTGTTCAGCAAAATTAATTACAAGCAGAAGACAATAATGAACTCCGTAACGAAGGAGGAAGGTCAATAGCAGGGAAGCACAAGCAATCCCTGTTATCCGTTACCAAACGAAGATGGTATCTCCCTCGCTGCCACATACAAGCTCCTCAGGTCCTAGCAAAGCAGCTCCCTACCATGCTGGTTTCTGAAATAACATACAAGAGGCTGAGCACATCTCTGCCTCTGCAGATGAAGAATGTGCCCAGAAACACTGTGGCATCTCAATCCTTAGAGTTACAGGAACTCTAGCAGAGAAGGCGACCTCAGCTACGTGGGCCCTGCTCCGAATGGAGCACCACACCAGGTGACCTCCAGAGGTTCCTTCCAACTCAAAGGACTTTTTGGCTCTGGAAACTTCACATTAAACTCTAATCATAGATTCATTAAGCTTCTGAGGAAACCTTGGAACACCAGAAAATTCCAAACTCGAGTTTTCTGATTCCACAGAACATCAAATAAGGAACTTCCAGGGAACAAATGTTGGATGGGGATTTGAGCAATCTGGTCTGGTGAGAGGTGTCCCTGCCCAGGGCAGGGGGTGGCACTGGCTGGGCTTTAAGGTCCCTTCCCACCCAAATCTTTCTGTGATTCTATCAGCTCCTACCAGTAGCGCTATCTCGAAGCCTCAGCGCTCTCTGTCACAAATATATGTCTCTAGAAGATACACACCTAGAATGTACAATCATGATGGTATTTACTTCTAGCGCAAAACTTAGCACAAATTGTCCCAATTTGAGAGGACATATTGCAGTCTTTTAAATAATACCATATATGTGCAAGAGTCCCATTTAAGTCTCTCCATGTGTCCCTGCTGGCACACACTTTTGTGGCAAGCATCTGTCGCTTTTTAATGACCCATTACCAGGTACCACATCTTTCACCTGCCCAGGCTGAATTTCTTTCTCAGCACAGCTTTATAAATGGAGAGAAAAAGAGAGGCAAGTTAGTGTGTCCAAATGACACGCTTCAATTGCCAGAGCCCCCAGCTGTATGCTGGGAGGCACAGAGAGCTTCCTTGGAGCAGCTCTGGTGGCTGTGGGCTGAAGGCCAGCGCTGGGCTGTCCAATCTGGAAGCACTCACATGAACAACAGAACTAAACACAAGCATGGAAAGCCCTCACTCACCTGCACCAGAGCCTCCTTCATGGCAGTCCAGTTTGAGACCCTCCACGCACATTCCAGTACCAGGTAAGGATTTATGTGGCCTTTCGATTGGCCATATTCTGTCAAAGGCTCCCACTGGTTCAATTCTTTTGAGCAACTAAGAAAATCAAAAGCATTCTCAGTTTGGTTACCAAAAATATAAACTTTCAATAAAAGTGACTGTAAATGCTGTGTATCAGAATATCATCTGCTGCTCTGTTTGCCTGTGAGCAGCTCTGCAAATTTTTATCCAGGTGGGAAGATTATTTTTGTTCAATTTTATTTATTACCATTTCTAATACAAAAATCTGTGAACAGGGAAGAGCTGCATTTTGTGTCTCCCAGAGCAACCATTTTAAACAGGAAAAACAAATTTTAGTTCCAGTCTTTTCCATCAATAACAAATTACACTTTTACAATGCTTCAGGCATATCACTTCTGAGGGTCTCAGGGGAATAAAAATGATAGCTGTTTGTATTCCCTTAAGTTTCCCTGTATCTGAGCTAAGTCCTGAGCCAAGTTTATCCTCCTAACCAATGCTTTACACCAGCAGGGGATTTTGCTTCTACTGCAGGGGAAAAACACTTGTTCTACATCAGCCTCAAATTCTTACCGAATCCAATGATCCTCCCAGAGCTGATACTCAGGAAAGATTGAAGGGGAAGCATTGTTCCGTTCATGCTCTTTTTTAGCTTTTTCCATTGCTTTTTCATAAGTTTCTTGTGCCTATATAAAATTAAAACCATTTCATTTTTCCAACGACTATATAAACATTAACTTAACATTCTTTTCTTTAAAAAAGTATTAAGAAAGCTTTTATAAATTCTAAGTTTAAAAAACAGAATCTATGAAGTGTGGTAACTCATGAATACAGCCATTATTTGGCTGCTTTATAAATCTCATGAAAAACTGATGGGTGTGCTCAAAAATCTCACTTTATCTAGGCATTACACGGCCTTAAACTACTGCTTTAGACAGCAGAGAAGCTGTGGCACTTCCCACTTTAGAAGACTGAAGTTGTTTATTAATATTCAGAATATTTTCTGACTGACCAGAATATTCATCCTGCCAGTGGAACTACTCAAACCCCTTCTGACACCGAGCTTACCTGCTCAAAGAAGCCATGTTGTTCATAGGCAATAGCTGTTGCCGTCTCCGGGAATTTGCAGCGCTTCTGCCACAGCCCAGCCCACATGTCCTCTTCTTGCAGCAGGGAGTAGAGCTCGGCAAGGGAATCCAGGATCTCCTGGAATGGTAAGCACACAGTCAAGCTGCCCTTAGAAAGCAGAACAGGTAGAAAACCCACACCTTCTACACCAAGGCAAATTGCGAAAGACATGGAAATAGAGAAGTGTTTATATAAAATTATTTTCTAAACTCTCGAATACCAGCAATTCCTAACCACCAACCACCTTCTTGCTCTCTAAAACTCCCTGAAAGGGGTGTGTAGCCAGGGGGTGTCGGTCTCTTCTCCCAAGGAACAGGCAGTAGGACAAAAGGAAACAGCCCCAAGATGTGCCAAGAGAGGTTCAGAATGGATATTAGGAAAGTTTTCTTCCCTGAGAGGGTTATCAAGCACTGGAACAGGCTGTGCAGGGAAGTGGTGACACTGCCAATCCCTAGAGGTGTTTAAAATTCATGCAGTGCTGAGGGACATGGGCTAGAGGTACCTGGGCAGTGATGGACTCAATGATCTGAAGGCTCTCTCCCAACCCCAGTGATTCTCTGATACTGTTATACTACACGTGTCACTGGGTTTTTCTCTTTGCATTTCATAAGGTATTTCAATTAACAGAACACTACCTGTTGAGGAGGAGTTATGCTTTCCTGCTCATAAAACTCTGTTGTCTGTTTAGGCTTTATTTGTAGACTCAGTCCTTTCTCGAAGGCTTGATGTTCCAGCATCAGCGTAGACCGAAACCAGAGGTTGTGAGTTTTCCCCAGGTACTTGAGGACACAGGGCCTGATGGGGATGGGGGGAACACACTGGGACATTGCTTCCACAAAGCAGTTGAGCGCGCTGGGCTGGCAATCCCGCTGCACCTGATGGCTACCACTGCACAGGAAAGGGCTTATTTCACCTGCTAGAGCCTGGAAGAAAAACAAGAAATGACAGTTATCTGTTCGTTCAGATTCCTCAATTAGAGAATTTAGATTAAAAATCTTGTTAATATAGGGGAAAATCATGTGATAAGTGTACTTCTCTTTGTCAGTTGAAGGGCCCTATTTACTTCAAAAGAAGTATGGATAGAGGTACACAGCATTCACTACTCACAAAGGCAAACTTCCCAAAGCCAGCCAACAAGTCATTTATCACACAAACACCCGTTCCTGGAACACCAGTCATTTACAAAGAGAGAGAGTCTCACGTGTTGCTGTCTGTCAGACAAAATTTTCCAGAGTCGTGAAAAAAGCTGTATCCAAGTCTTCTCTGCTAAAGGTGTAGAAATATGGCATAACTGAACAAAGGCACTCAGCAACGCTCCAGTCTGGGATTAAAAGGAAAGAGAAATGGGAAAAATACAGTTAATTCTATGGAAAACCAGTTCACAGTTATAAAGCTGTTCAGTAATGCAAATGCTTTTTCCAACCAACACATCAGACTGTGTTTCCTTTAGTAGTACAGACTACTGTGACACGAATGTGGTCTTGTCTTCCTGGTGACTGAGACCCTGATTCATCACTGTAACCATTAAAAAAAAAGAAAAAGAAAAAAGGAAAGATGTTGATGACTGGTAAGGGGAATGATCAAGTTAATTGGACAGAACATTGTGACAATTGATTCACGAAAGCTTTCGGCTAAAATTATCTTCTTAGAAATTATTTAAACAAAAGATGCTTATACACTTTTTTGATTCCTGTCTTTGCTATCACTATTTTCTTAACACTTAAAATGCAGGTAGAGATGGAGGAGGATGAAATTTAGCTTTGTGGGAAAGCAATACAGTAAAAACTAATGTTTAACAAATTTTTTACCCTATGCAACCAGGAAATTACATCAGATAAGAGATGCCTACAGGAAAAAACATCAGCTAAAACCATCAGGAGCATAAGATGAAAAAAAAAAAAAAAAAAAAAGAAAAAATAAATTGTGCTAGGTCAGTTTGAAGACTTCAGCAGTAACATGATTTGTCAGGAAACTGACGGCCTGAACCGACCTTCACTTCTCGGAGAGAGTCAAGAAATTTGTCGTGGCGGTTGGTGAGCATGTGCAGCTGATTGCCAATGTCCTTCTCAGAAAGCTCCTTCGTTTTCGGCGTACTGGTCTGATCTCCCGGAGCCAGTTCAATGTCTATTTCAACATCCTGTAGAGAAGTAAACAACTCCAAGCATGCATATCATTTCCAAGTATTTTTTGCCTTTTTTTTCCCCCCCGAAACAACAACAAACAAATACCCTTCCAATTAACTTATTTCAGATTTCACTGTTTATTTCTCCTAGTTCTGCAGGTTGAGGTACAGAATTGCTACAGCAAAGGAAGGGCTGAATGACAGTGAAACCTGCGCATGGTTAAACTGCAATGTGTTGAATACAAGACACTGATCAATCTATGCTCATCATCTTCCCAACGTACCCTCCACACCCACGTGACAAGAAACTAGAAGAGCTACCTTCCATTAAAAACATTTCTTTCTCTCCAATATTTGCCCTGAGTTACCTCTTCTTTGGACTCGCTGTTCTCCCTCTCCCGAGGCTCCTGCTTGACGTGGGTGACCATGGCGAAGGCGGCCCTGTCGTGGCTGTCGGCGAGGTTGATGACGTTGGTGATGGAGGGCAGCATGGCCCCCTGGCAGCTCGTCCCGATGGTGGTGTTTCTCTCACACACCGCCAGCAACAGCTGGGATGGCAATAAGCGAGGAGAGGTATTAATTATACCTTGTTTATTTATATATACACGGTATAGTTATATATAGAAATTAATATATTTCAGGGAAAATATCACTATGGTTTAATAGTTATCAACAAGATGAAGGTTGCAATAATATAGTGAAGGCCTGATTATCACCTTTATTCAATAAATACACTAAAATAAAAACAATCTGATCACATTTTGTGACCATGTTGAAGTTCACGTTGAATATTTTCAGGAGTGTTTTTCCAGCTTTCCTGATAATGCTGAAGAAACAGGAACCTTCTATGCCTAAATTCTGTATTTTGAACATTTTAACATGTGTATTTTGTGCCCTCCATCTGCTAATGTACACAGACTCCCCTTGACAACGAAAGACCTCCCAGAAAGGATGTAGAAACCCCCCCAGTGCTGTTTTTTATCTCTCCAGGAGGAGTTCCAATACTTTTACGAGCACAGTTACCCTCATAATCACTTTATACTCATGTTTTAGTACACAATTGTTTTAAAAAAAAAAAAGTTTAAACAAACCAACCTGCAATGCAATTTCATTTCAATGCAATCCCACCTCACAGCATCACAGCACTGGTGCAGACACTTAACAGTTTTCTTGAAATCATCCACTATAACAATTCTTGGTCTTTTTTTTTTTTTTTTTTATAATCACCATCACTTATGAGAGATGGATTTTCTCAAGAAGTATTAAGCTGGTCATTAGGCTTTTCACACAGGAAACAGACTTTAAAGGTTGACATTAAACCCACTTTCCACATATGAGTGTGATATTTCATGATTTAGACAATGTATTTATTTTAATCACCACTGGAGTTACGAGACAGCAGACTTGGTCTTTTTAGCTTCGATACAGGTAACACATACTCCAAGACATACATTGGATAATGCTTTTTACACACAGCCAAGAAAAGTGGGGAATATATTTCTTAAATGATAACTGTATTTCTGATACAAGTAATTCCCCTACCTCGATGCACTGCTTTATCCAAAAGTGATTTCCCATTGCTTCCCAGTTTTGAGAACAGGTCACGTAAAGCAGGCGCTCATAAACACGACGTTTCATGGAATTGTCAAAGACCTCAAAAAATTTGGCTCGTATGAGTGGCTGGGCACAACGCAAACCCGAAAGGAAGGCTGGCTCCAGCTTAGCAGTAAGTTCGCTACCAGAAAGATTCTCATCCCTAAAATGAAGAGAGGTGAAATGACAGTGACATCAGGAAGAGAACCCTTCTAGGCTCTGTATATAAGACACTGAAAATCAAGAGGTGACACTTTAAAAGCCCACAGGAAGTGCCATGCATCCAGGTGCAGCATCCTGAGACCAACAGCAAAGAAAATACTGCTGCCTGTTAGAAAACTGCCCCCAAACTACCACAAAAACTCTTTCAGGATAAAATCTTACCATAACTGTGAAATAATTTCAGCCCCATCTGTACCTTGTTTAAACGCCACGTGGCACTGCACAGCCCCTGGCAGCAGGGCTTTGTGCAGGTAACCAGGAAACACAGCAGCTCAAGTACAGTACCTCAAAATAATGGGAATTGTCAGCACCAAATTCAATATCCCCTGGTTTTGATAAGGAAACTGTTTTCATTATTTCATCATGCCACTAAACCTGCCAGTTTAGCTTGCACAGTAACTCTCCTCAAAGTCTAATTTACAGTAAGTTTCCAAGAGAAAAAATACAGATGTGCAAAGACAGAGTAATTTCAGCATCACCACAGTGTCCAGAATACCATCAGCTACCAGGACACCCTGGTACCTTGCGAAGGGAAGAGGTTGGGGCAGTGGAGATATTTTAGCAGAGCCAAAGAGAAAATCCTAAGGAACTTCTATTTTCAAAGTCTCTTTCATAAACACGTATTGTGGTCTCAGTGAAATGAACTGATTTTGCATTTTGGGGGATGGAGAGGGTGGAATTCACTTAATTCAGACCTAAGAAGATTGATGACATGTTATAAAGGTCATATATGGTACAAATTATGAACCAATAAGCTGCAATAAATGATTAATTGCTATAATTACCTATAGACATAGTTAACAAGGTCTAAGAACTGGGCATTTAATTCAAGGTCTTCTGGAAAACGCTTTTCAATGTAAGTCATCATTTTCACCAGTAAAATGGACTTCTCCCGGAGAGTGGGTGTCTGTGGTCAAAGAAGACATGATTAATTTTGTCAATTCATCTTCAAACAAGCAGAGAACTGGCACATTCAAAGTACACCTCAGCCATCCTTTACATCACTCTTTCACTTCTGAAGTACTGAAGAACAGCTCGGTAGGTCATAGTTCTTGGTAAGAAAAATAACTCAAGAATTTATCCTTCTAATATATGATAGAGAATTTTAAAATCATGACTAAAAGCAAGGTTTAAGTTGTTCAATGATTACAAAGATCTAATGTGTATTTTTAAAAGCATAGGTCCTTTTATACAGCTCCCAAATGTCAAGTACTCTACTCTAACAGAATATATGACAAATTGAGGAGGCCACAAAATGTTACCGGAATAACCTGATTTAAACCAGCATTAGTCATCCTCCTCCTGAAGGATCACTCTATCCCAGTTCACATGAAACATATTTTAAAACTTTGACTTTAAAACAAGTTCTCAGCACAACAGCACTGGGGGTCAAACACCTGATAGATGCCTATAGAACACCAAGCACCTTTACCTCCAGTGACTTTCACAGGGGATAGAAGATATTCCACACCTCACCGAGGGCAACAGAACATATTAATGAGCCTCACTGTAAAAGCCTGAGGAATTCAAACAGTGAGTTATAGTTATTGAAGTATTGAGAGCAATAATGACTTTATCATCTCAATTTACCTGATTAGCTGCCATTGGGGAATTGTTTTTCACCCATTCTTCCACTATTTTTACCACTGCACGAAGAATTTTGGCATCAGTAGATTTTTCAACGAGAGACGTTAGAATAGCTTGTATAAAATTCTTCCTCATTTCCATGCTCATCACAGCCAGGCGTGTTTTCACCAGGTCCAGGCTCAGCATCACCAGCTCGCTTGTACCTGCTACGGATGAAAATAATTGTGTGTACACCTGTAAGACACCTAGTCAAGAAATTTTTAAGGTAAGATACTGTAATTTTTAAAATAGCAACATCAATACCTGTTACCTGGAAACATACCCCTAGGAATGATGTTTTCAGTATTACCACTTTCCGTGCCTTAACAATGGGGAAAGACTCTTTCCAAAAAAACCCACAGCTCCATTCCAAGCCCTGAAGACAAGCCCGTGTGGTGGCATTAAGGCAGATCTTTGGCCAAAGGTACTACAGAAGCCCAGTGCTGACAAGCTGCAATTACACTTGTGAAAGCACACCTACTCCCTCCTGGTAATTTCCTGACCTGCTTATCTGTCAGGTTTAATAATTTTCCAATTGTTTCTCAGGGTTAATAAAATTCACAAGCTTCACATTTATGTAATTAAAATATGGGCTGGGAATCTAACAGCAGCAATTCTTTCCAAGGACTTTCTTCAGTAGCTTTTTCATTAATAAATTACTGTGCTTTTTACTAGCATTGAATTTTCTTCTACAAGAACATCTGAGTATTTTTTTCAGTGAGTCATGGCCTAATTCGTTTGATGGCAGAGTTATACAGACTGAAAAAGATGCTGTTTTAAGACTAAAAAAGCATCCGCTCCAACAAGTTAATATCAGAACGACTGTTTGTTAAACTATCAAATAGGAAGTGGGGAAAAAAAAGAAAAAAGTGAAAGCACAGAACAATCCAAAAAATCCAGTTCCTCTCCCCTCAACACTACACACTCTCCAAGAATTAAAGAATCTCAGTGTTTTCATATATGCTGTAACTCAGCAAATATTCACTAACCGTTGACTGAAATGTTTGGGTTAATACTGAAATTCATGTATTCAAGCAACAGGAACTCAAAGTGTGTTTTTATCCTTCACTATTCCACTGATGCTGCAGTATTTTTCAAGTGTAATAATGCACACAAAACCCTACAAAGCCATCTGGATCCCTTTAGGATGAAGACTCTCAATACTTCGGAGCACTTCTATTTGCCATCCTTAGCCTATGGACTGTAATACCTGTATTTGCCTCGGCTGTCCCTGCGGCCGCCTGTGGGTTCAGGTGTTCCCTGACCATCTTCTGCAGGGACCGCATGAACACAGAGATCAGCCTGTCGATGTAGCTGGGGTTGTTGCTGCAGGCAGACTTCAGAATCATTAAGGTGCCTGCGGGGAAAAACAACACGTAGGGAGTGAAACTTGTGCTGAGCACGACGGGAGTACCACACAGGCTGTCAATGCGGACCTTTTCCTATGAAAGAGCACAGGAAACATCCTCGCTGTGCTTTGTCCTGCCACGGCACAAGTCTGGCACTGCCCCTGTTACAGAGATTAGGAATGTGGACAGATCCCAAGAAAAAATTCAGTCTCAACTTTAGTCTAAGACCAAAAAGTTACTTTTGCATTAATCAAAATATTTGAAAGTTCTGTATGTAATTGTGGATGGAGTGTGATGGAGGGCAAGAGGGAGAAAGGGAGGACAGGGAGAGAGGAACTGAGAACAGGTACTTCTCCTAAGCCTTAAAGAGAAAAAAACAAAAGGAAACATAATTAAGTAGGCAAAATGAAACTACTCCTAAAGTTGCATATTTGTTTTAGTAGCAAAGAGTATCAAAACTTTACATGAATAAGATTGGGTTTGTAATTAACAATAGACAATCCTGGTTTTCTAATGTAGAAACTTTACCATTTCCTAAATCAGCTACTGCACACTGAAGGAGTTTCCAGTACTGACACAAGTCATTTTGGCACACTTAGAAATGCAGGATGTCTACAAGGTCACAGGGCCTTCAATCACAGAGCTCTTAACGCCTGTCCTAACACCAGCTTACACATACACATGCAAACCAACCAGCTTTAGCAAAATCTATGCTCTGAAATAGCCAGCCCTCTAAGAAAGTGCACACACAGCACTGGGACAGTGAGAGCCACCCTCAGACCAGCCCTCAGGTCAGTCCCAAATGCCTCCCACGGCTCCCTCTGTGCAACACCAGATTCCAGTTTCCTTATGGGTGACAAAGCCCTTACTCCTCAACCACACTCCATGTATATCTCCCAGAGATGTGGGAACTCACCAAAGAGCTGGGAAGGGTTAGCATTAGTGGCCTTCTCATAATTAGTAAGTCCTTCATAAATGACCTTTCCAACGGCAGCGTAAAGACACTCCAGCTCCTCGTACTTCGAAGCTACGCTTGAGGTACCTGCAAGTGTTACAGGGAGGTGTTTATTTTCAGTGACAGCAGTCACACAACAGGCCCAGAACAGGCATACGGTGAACACACACCCTGCTACACCTTCCCTGGCGCTTCACCTTGCTCATAAACCACAGTAACATGAGCAGATCCCTCCTTTATATAAAGCACTTTATCATGTAGCGCTGTGTCTGTCACAGTGTGCCGCTACTTCCATGGAACGCCTTTGGTGAGAAGTCACTGATTACTGAGGGGTTTTGTATTTTTTTCATAAAAGCCTCATCTAAATTAGTTTCTCTTAAGACATGGCAAATTACTTATTGTTTTTCTTTTTCCACTCTATCTCCCTTCCTTTTAGCGAAACAGCAAAGCTTAACAACTAAAAAATTGCCCTTCTGTAGCTGAAAAAACTATAATCGCGAAAATACATTAAATTTATAGCAGGCATTTCTTGAACCAAAGTTATGATAGCCACAGGTTATTAAGCTTTTATGTCAATGGATAATGATGTATTCCACATGACTACTTATTTCAGCTTTTCTTTTTTTAAACAGAGGTTGGAAGCACAAGCTAAAATGGAGCATTAAATGCAGGAATCATAAACCGGAATATTAGCACATCGCACCGAGCGTCTTCACCCCACCCTTCGTCGCTGAAGTTGAAGGATAAAAGGAGGAAGAAAATACCACGCACTGGGTTCTGTGGGGAAAATGCCCATCAGGCGAGAAAGCAGACTGTGGACCGCTCTCAAGACCTTGGTGTTGCCGCAGGTCATGCAGGCGGCGACACCGCGCTGCAGCGGCTTGAAGCTGCTCAGCACCGCGGGGGGCTGCAGCACCGTCAGCAGGAAACTCAGGACCTCCAAACCAGTGCAGATGTTGGCAAAGTTGGCCTGGTTGGGTTGCTCCTAAAGAGAGCACAGAGGAAGAGGCAGTGAGGGGGGGAAACCACACAAATACTACATGGATTAGTAAATCCAGATGAAATCTGCTGAAATTCTGGAATAAGGTTGAGGCTTCTACAGTAGCAGTGTTTCACATCCACCTCCGTAAAGACAGCAGCATTATAAAGACAACAGCATTTGGGAAAAATGGGCCACAGCAAATTTTTATGCAATCTTGGACACTTTAGAGTTTCGATAAGTAAAACATACATTACTCCTTTATTCAAAGCAACAAGAAGTGACACCAAGAGGGCTCCTCAAAGTTTAACACAGCAAGAGCTGCCAGTCCATTCAATGGCATGATACAAATAAGAAGGTGTATAAAAATCTTCTTGTATCAGAAAAAGCACACAAACAGCATACAGATGATAAACAAAATAGGTTGCATGATCCAAAAGGAAGCCAGCCTTTCTGTGAACTTCATGTTACTATAACATAGTCAGAAAACTAGGAATCAGTGAAAAATCAATCTCAATTTGTACAACTTCCTACTAACAGCACCAAGAAAAGCAGCAACCAGTAGGCCATCCAAACGAGCAAACTACAACCTATTTCAAAATCACATCCAAGAAGTTATTCCTTAAAAGTCAGCATCTAGAGACTGCTAGTATTCTATCAACACATGTGCTAATGAAACCTTCAGGCCCAGAAGGTCACCTACCACGGTCATTAGCAGCTTATCAAACCACTGCAACTTCAGCTCCGACTTGGGCCACATGTCTGGCCGTAAAGCCGTCTTCAGGAGGTTGACACAGCGGCGAGACAGCAATTCCCCAGGAGATCCCGCAGTGTTTGAGTTGTCATTTACCTAGCAATTAATCAGAGTTAACAAAATGACACCCTTTTGTAACTACTCATTAATTTATTATGCATTCCAAGCAAGCATATAATTTCTTATTTCTGAAAGGGAAGAGCTTAAGTAGCTTTATCAGTACAGTCCCGCAGTATTTAAACTGCATGAAGAGCTGACAACTAAGAGTAAACACCAGACCTGCCTAAACCACCAGCTAATTACCCAAAATCACCCATCAAAGGTATATTTTAAAAAGGTTTAATCCCATCCTTTATTACTATGACAGTGAACATGCTCAAGATGGTTCATCTTTTCTGTTTGCAAGGTATCCACACAAAGACAGGTAGCTCCGTATGTGAGTCATCTTCAGACTTCAGAAGCACGAATCTGTGCGACAGTGTGGTGTATAAAATCCCACGTTACCTACCAGTTGAGGCTGCTGCAGAAACCATCACATTTGCCAGCTTTGAGCTACCCACCTAATTTTGTCTGCTCTATTTTCTTAACAGAATTTGGTGAAAAGCTTTGGTTCTACATGCTGCATGAAAAGAAATAATTCCATGTATTTGATCTTGAAAATTCAACTATAAGCATTATTCCTTAGATATGTAATGGACATTACCTATTAAACTCTCTAAATGTTCTTTAGTTTTTGGGGAAAATATTCTTGCCATTAAATGTAGGCAATCGAACAAGCACACTTTGCAGCATCAGGCAAATACATAAATGAATTAAGAAAAAACACTCATGGGAACTTTTTGAAGCCTTTGCCCAGCTCATTTTCAAAATCCGGATTGTAACCACTCCCATTTCAAGTTTTAATTGCAAAGTGCACGCTCCCTGCACCCAGCTCTAAACACACACCAACAGTAAGAAGCTACAGCATACCTCGTGAGTAATCCCCATCACTTGTGAAATGAAAAACATGCAGAAACTCATTATAAAATTAAATTTCTCTCCTTCCTAAAATAAAAACATTTTACTTTTTGTACATTTTCCCACTAGTTTCTAGGCTTTCAGCCAAAGGGAGTACACAGACACTAGAATAACCCAAGCACAGGACTCTTCTGAAAGAGGGGTTTATGGATTCAGCTCCTAACGTCACACTGGTATTTGCCTATCGGAATAAACCCAGTACCTGGCAGGCAATTCTGATCAAGAAATTCACAACCGTATCCGTGTGCTGCTTGTCAATCGGCTTGGAAAGAAGCGCGTCAGCTCCCGGCAAGGATTGGCTACGTCCAAACACCTGCACGTAACACACACACCCATGAGCAACACTGAAGCAGGACAACAACAAGCAGAACAGATTTTTATACTTTCCAAAAGTATAACCTTCAGTTCAGCGAGCTTGAAGTTATGTGGAAAAAACAATTAGCCTAAATTGCTTAGTCAGTGCAGGGTATAATTTCAGAGACTGTGAACAAAAGCTCATTTTTTTCTTACAGCACTTATTGCTCCTGTCGCTGTCCTGAATCGTTTCACTTCTTGGCCAGAATCCACAGACAATCCTCTTTTGACAGCAGATGAGGCAGAACTGGCTCCTTCTCCACCTGTGCCTGAGTCCATATCTGAGTCAGGCTGAAACACCAGCAAAGTACACGTTAAAAAAGCACCTGACTGTGTAACAATTCAACCTTTACCAGTTTATTTAGACTTCCTACCTGCTGGTCTTTAATTCTTTGCAATTCCCATTTAATAACTACTTCAGCAAGATCCACAGCTAATTTTCTTTGCTCTATGGTAACGCTGGGAGTGAAGCCCAGTCTCTGCATGGCACTAACCATATGCTGAACCAAGTGATGTCTCACTGGATAATAAACCTGCAAAAATGGTTTCACAGTCATGTTAGTCATTAACCAATAACCTTCTACACAAAGACCACAGAGACCAAATGAAGCAAAATGGTAAAACAGTCTTTAATCCCAAAGTCTGCTGAATTTGTACCACGCTCAAATTCTGCAGTCAGGAAAAGTAACTGGTACTTTGATGATAGCATTTTGGCTACAAATTTGAGTAGTGACTACTGATTTCATGTCCCCAAACGAAGATGTTCTTTTGAAGACACATGATGTGTCTCAAGGATCAGTCACTCCAGTCGGTTGCCAATCCCTTTAGAGAGCTACAGCTCACACATGAGCACACACTGAGATTTCATCAGAAAGGATTCAGGCACCTAAAAAAGTGATGTGAATGTGTGTTGGCTGTCACTTTGGGTCACACTTTAATAAGTGTTTCCAGAAATGCTCCTGTACCGACATTCTCAGCATTCCCCCATTTGTTCAATGTTTCCCAACATACACTAACTGGACATAAACCAAGTTAATCCTAAATATTTCAAGTCAAACAAACATGGATTACCGGAGAATGGAAAAGAATATAGTTCTCTACTTTTTTCAAACAACTCTGAAAGATTCTTCCCAGCTCTGCCAAAGAGCAGTGCTAACATGGGAGTGATAAATCAAACCTAACCACCTGAGTTCCAACTTCAGTCGTGATAAAGCTTAACGAGTGGTTTGCTATTTAATGTTAATAGCCATTTTCAGGTTTAGGTAAGTATCTTTGCAGACTGCTGATGCCTGTTGAAGCAAAACCATATAAAGCAGATTAATTTTCTAATCAAACTGCAGTTCACCGCGTTGACACCTGAGATGCAGTGACTGCCGGGACAACCGGCTCAAGTACCTTGAAATGTTGTACTATCAAGTGCAGAATGTGGACGAGCTGGGGCACTGTATGACCCTCTTCCACAATGATTTTTCGTGTCCAGTGCGTCAGCATCTGATGCCCATCCTCCATGCGGGCCGGCACAGCTGGAGTCAGAATCGCCATCGCTTGCCTGACGATAGCACGGGCCTCCATCGCATGAGCTTTTAGGAGGCTGTGAAAAACCTAAACAGCAGAGTTTATATATTTATAAAGGAAGAGAAACTACATTTTCTGCACAACATGATTTTTTTTCCTTAAGGCCCCTAATTTGGTAAATATGCAGTGATAGTTCACCACCAGAAGTGTACAGCGCGTGCTTCTGCCTCCCTCTCCTCTGTCCAATTTAAAGTTTTCCTCTGGTCCCCACATTCTCTCTCACATGAAAAGTCCGTCCCTCTTAAAGGAAGAAACATTACATTAATTCATCCCAAAGGACTTTTCATTGTCCCATTTACCCTGTTTCCACTGATCTTCAATCTTCTTTCTATACCCCCAAATAAATCTGCATTAATATCTGCGTTGCTCTGTATTGGTTTGGTGCATACAAATGTAACTGTCATTGCATACTAATTATCCCAAACTACTGTGCACACTCTATTTTGCACTTGAAAACAAATCACACGACCGAGCTTATTGACATCCCTGAAATGTTGGAACACAAGCCCGGAGTCAGCACCTGCAGAACTATCTTCTTATGTATAGCGAATTTCGCGATGATGTGTGCCAGCAGCAGGTGCCCGCTGTATTTGCACGCTGGGTCCACGCAGGCCTTGGACAGGAGGCAGGGCCACGCAAACGTCATCAGGCGCCGCAGTTTGCTGTTGCGGTTTTTGTTGTTGTCATGAATGTGATGCGGAGCGTGCTCAACCAGAAGCGTGGCAAACTGCAAGAGGTATATCCTGAGAGAATCCAGCATATCCGCCTGCTTCTCCGGATCAAGGACCTAGTTCCAGGGGTGGGCAAAGAGGAGGGGAGGATGGTGAGAAAAAACAAATAAACACATCATGGAAATTCCAAGGCACTAACCTATTGGAAAAAATCCAAAACAAACCCCACCATGCTCATCTGCAACAACATGTATTTCACAGCTCCTGACTTGTTCAATGAAACCAAAGTGAATGACAAAGACACTGATTTTCAGTAACAAGTTTGCTTGTGAAAAACACTGGGATTGCAGACACATAAGGCCCATTTCTAAAGACACACATTTGAGGTCTAAGGGTATCACAAACTGAAAGTTACAGTCCAGTCCTACCGACAGCCAAGTTACGATGCAATTTGATATAACTGATCCGAGCAGTTAGAAATAGCACAACTCATTTAGGATTGGAAAGCCAAATGAGAGGATCAACTTTATTGTTTTAATTTTCAAACACTTTAATGCCAACAAGGATTATTACCTTTGTAATAAAAACACTGGTGATGCTTTCTGGATTATCTCCTTCTGGGTTTGGGGGTCCCAGCAGCTGTTCACCTTCTCCCTTTTCAAAGCTGTACAAGAAGGCGGGATTGAGGATATGCTGCAGCACCTACAGGATATCAACAAAAACCCAGTTATTCTCAACCATCGCATTTTGGAACGGCAGTCAACATCCAAGTCATTTCCTAGGCAAACCTGCATGTTAGACACATTCACTGTGTTACAAAGGGAGCTATAATTAAAGCCTTAAGAAACAGATACACACAGGTTTTTTCCTTGCTTTCCCCCTTCCAAGGGCAAAGATTCTTAGAAAGTGTAAACTAAAGTAGTCAGCACTGAAAGCAAGATGAATTACTGTCTCTGTTTATTATCGCTCCTCTTCAGGTATGATATTTTCACCTAAATGGCTCTGCCAATTATCAAACTCGTTGACATTTAAGTAAGCGAGTTATGTTGCCCTAGTTCCCAAGAAGAAAATTAAACCTAAATACCACGCTGCTTTGATTTAATTGCTTTAGTTACCTTGGCTTTGAGCTCATCTCCAAAGTTTGGGTCATTGAAGTCTACAAACCGGAAGAACAAAGCCCGTTTTTGGGGAATACTGTAGTTTTTGGGAATGTCTTCTTCCATGTATTCCTTTAAGAAAGTCATATTGCAGAGAAATCGACCCGTGAAAGCCCGAAGCAACTGGAAGAGCAACTCTATATCGCCATAATTCCTTCTGTAGAAACACATAAAATAAAAAGCTTCTGTGAAAAAATACCCAACGAAATGACTGTGCTGATGACTTGGTGGAGAAACTAATGCTGGTTTGAAAGGAGCAGAGAGCTGAGAGCAGGCAGCATCAGAGCCATGCGTTGAGCCAACAGCCGTATTATGAAATACATTAAACTTTCTCTTCAGTAACTGCAAACCATTTCAAGTAGCCCTGAATATCTGTACAGCATTTCCAAAATTTAAAAAATCCCCATACACAAGCTCCAGGAGATCAATGTTTGACGTACTTGCAGTAGTTGAGTAAGCAGTATGCTAATAGCTTGGGCTCTTTCCAATTCGTCGCAGCCATATTCTCTTTCCGGTGTCTCTCCTGAAAAGCTTCACTCACCCAAACGCGTTTCAGCTGATTCACCAGCGAATGCTGATTTGCTAACCAGCATTCATCGTTTTTAACAATAATACTTATGATCTGTCAACAGCAAAACAAGACAGAGGCACAGTCAACATACAACAGATCTGGCAGTAGAAGAAAATTCTAGAGAAGCACGTCTTTAAGGTCAATTAAGGGTTCTAAAATATTCCAGAAAAGAGTCAAATTAAAACTAGTTCAGATCAATTTTTAAAAGCATTTCTTTTTTTAAAAAGAAAAAAAGTTCTGTTGCCATATTGTCCTCTTGTATTTTGGTTGATTAAAAAAGTCTAGTTCGTTTGAGTCTCTTTTCCCTTCCTAGAGTGACACTAGCTACAAACATTTCACATTTTTGCAGGTGTTCTGTGTGCTCTAACACCCAGACGCTGACAGCTGCATACAAGAGCTGTGGAGCTGAAGGGGCTTTAACTGCCCGGTGCAATGAACGATACCTTGATAGCCTGAAACTGCAGGTCGAGCCGCATGGTGGTAGTGCTGGGAGAACCAGGCCTGACTGCCGCTTGGGTGCCCACCGGTAAAAGCAGAGTGATGAAGCGGTTGGGATTAGCTGCCAGTACATCACGAAGGGGTTTGGCATCCTTATGTTTTAAGAAACTCTGAAGAAGGGGAAGAAATGATTTTAATAACAACCTCCAAAAGCAAAAATACCAAAAGGCTGTATCGTTCCTGTAGCTATTCCATTCCTCACTAAAGCTGCAGAGGTTATATTTCATATATATAAAAGTAACCTCTACAACTTCAGCAATAATCCTACATCATCTGGAAAGGTATAAAATCAACATCTCAGGACAAACAAATACCAAATGCAGAACAGGCACCCTGTAGTCAGAGTAAGACCCTGACTAAGGACTACAAGATCATACAGGCAAAAAAAAAAAAAAAAGAGTCGGGAGAACATGAAAAACTTCTCATTCATCAGATTTGTGAAGATAAGGGTTTTTCCCTACTCCCCTCCCCACACAGCTTACCATAAACATCCTGCTCCACTGTGGGTCATTTAAAGTGGCTTCCATCATGAACAGCTCCACAGTCTGGGATGGATGGCGCGTCAAAAACTTTATCAGTGGTTCCCTGAATGGACTGCCAGCCTGAAAGGTTCACAAAGCTTCAATTAAAAACACACAGTGTTTCCTACTGACTTTGTAGCACTAGGAAAAATATGTTTGACTTGGTATTTCTCCAGATACAAAATCTTCAGAACTTCTATGATGAGAATTTACTTTTCGGAGACTAAGACACACCTCCTGAAATGTCTAAAGAGGTTATTTCTTTATTATATCAAATGTTCCCACACCATGTTCAAAGTAACTTAACTGTTATATACTATTGCTTAAAATTCCAATAATGTAAAACTATCAGTCAGGTTAACTTCCCCTTTTACCTCAATCAACATCGCTCGTTCTGTTTTCATGACCACTTCCAACAGAGGTTTAACCAAAGTCTGAGGGGCAGCTGGGATCAGGTGGAATAAATTTATAATTGCTGAACAAATCTTCATTTCCTACAGGCAAAAAGAAATACAGTATTAATATTACCCGCTAAATGTACACAAACCAGTACCACACATCCTACTGGTTTCCCCCCTCTCTCTATTAGCATAGCCAGGAGCCAAACGCGAAGGGTTAAGGAATACACAGCACCTACTTACCATGAGGCATGGAGAAAATTGCTCCTGTGCAAGTCTGCCCTTCCCCCTTGCAATATCACAGTTTAATTTTGTTTTCTTTGTCAGTGTGGGGGTGTTTTACAGGTAAGAGCTAAATGGTGTGTGCTGGCAGCAGCGAGGGGGAGTTGGGAAGTGGCTCATGCTCCAGAAAGCCAGACTTTCCCTTCTAACCGAGTCCTCCCACAGCCCCAGGGTCCCAGAGAGGCAGGAGACACAGGTTTCACTGCTCAGCGAATCCTGCAAACAGCTGGGTACTTCAAAGAAAAGCCAGCTCTCTTCTCCCACTAGATGTTACCTACTTCCAACGTCCAAAATCATTGTGTGGCTTTCTTTCGGTATGTGGTTTAAATGGGGACAGTATTTCAGTTAACTAGAGTGTGGATTTTCTTCAGTAAGAAAAGGGAAAGGAAAAAAAAACACCAAAAAACACATCCACCCTCATCATCCCTCTGAAGCCAATTTTGAGTATGCGGCCTACAAGAGAGCATTACCAAGTGCGTTGCATTTCGTCAACTGAATTTAAACACCAAGTATTAGTTCCCACTCCTTGAGCATGATCTGCCCAGAGAACCCCCAGGAGAACGCTGTCACGGGCTGAGTTCAGGACCAAGAACACGTGTAAAGTCTTTGGAAAGCACTTTTGCCTTCACAGAAACTAAACCCCCTGCTCCTCCTGGCACAAACATGCTTAACAGCCTCAACAGCAACGGTATCGAAAGAGCTCTGCCACAGACAAACAGGAGACGATTCACAGCACTGCACTCAAAGGCACAATGCACTCTGCCCAAAACACAACATTAAAACTAACAAATCACAGCTTCAAAAAAAAAAAAAAAACAAAAAAAAAACCCAAAAAAATGCACAACGACAAAGAACTTCCTGGTGCCTCCACTGAGTTTCTCACCTCTACCCCTTCCATGGTAGGCTGAACCAAAACAGAAGTCACAGCATGAAAAGAAAAAGCTCACAAAAAATATCAAATAAATTAACAAATCAGTATATGCTATTGTTCAGGTTGCAGTCAGACACTGACTTCAGCAGGTTTATTGTCTCATCTCAAGCTGGAAGAATGAAGATAACAAGTATCTCCCATGCTCTGAATTGCTCTTCTGAGAATTATGATGAAAAATATCTTTTTTTCTACTTGTTTAGAGGAAGCTTCTCAAATATTTGTACTGATTAAAAAGACACTGGAGATGATTAAGGCAGGGGAAACAATATTTTAGCACCTTCAAACACAAATTTGTCCAGCATCAACTATGAAACCACTTTCCATACTTGGACTTCCAAGCTATGAGGTCCTAGTAGGCTGCAACGCAAGATTTCCATCGTGGTGTGAGGGACAGTCAGAGGTGACCAGCTATTCAAAACCTGGCTTTCAGTTACCCAATGTGACCTAAGAACCCACATCTTTCCTTGTGGAGGCAGGGAAGAGAGGAAGAGGGATTTAAAACACAGATTTGCTCACTGGGCCAACGAATAAGATCTTGATCACTACTTCATGTGTACGTCTGAACGTGTTCACTTCCCCCGAGTGACAGCTCAGGAACAGGTAGGCCTTACTTAGGTGAACCAAGATCTTAGTTATTCTGGCATCCATGTGGTTCTTTGCAATAGCTGTTAATTGTTATGTAGCATTTATAACAGAAAGCTGAAGCTTTTAGCTTATCCAGAGTGGCCATTCCCACATGAAAACTCACTCCATAGACTTTTGGACTGTTTCATTAAAAAGCCTCTCTGGCTGGGGAACTGCCTGACAACACCAGCAACACCATTGAACAGCACCTTCATAAAGTAGTGATGGCAAAAGATGAAAACTCTTCAGGTCAAAAACGCTATTGTAAGAGTTCTCTGTGGCATTTCAGGCAGCAAACAGCAGGCTTTGCTGCCCAATTCCATCCCCACTGCGTGTTTACAGAATCTCACAGAATCTTAGTGGTTGGAAGGGACCTTTGAGATCATCGAGTCCAACCATCTCCTACATCTGGCCACTCGCTCACTCTGAATGATGCAACCTGCCCAGTGACACTCCTCAACGTTGCTTTAAGTGAGTATCTCGGATTTTGCAATCTCACTATGGTCAGGAAGAAATCAGAGCAGGGGAAAGGCAGCTACCGTGCCTCTGACACCAGATTCCCCCCTCTACTTTCTCCACAATCAGAAGGTGCAATCACAGCCACAGCACACTCTACGTGTGGGCACAGGAACAGAGTGCCACAGCCCCTGTGTAAAGGGCATGCTGTCTGTGCCAGCCTTCCCCTTCCTAGAGTTCCAGTTTTTAAGGAAACTTTAGACAACATCTGGGGGAAAAATAGTAATAATTCAGTCAGCTTTGCAGTCACACAGTTCTGTTTGAAAATGTTCCCATAGACTTCTCCCTCAAGATGGGACAGTAGATTCCTTCTCAAGTCTCTGGTGTGCACCTTTCCCTCAACACACACAGGTTTTAAACCAACACCAAAAAAAAATTACAGGTTAAGGAGACTAAACACACAACAACATAGAGAACATGAACACAAAACATTAAAGGCACAAGAATTCACAATTAAATGTGACTTAAGGACAACTAAAAACTGCTCTAGAGGTGCCGTGTTATAGTTTAAAAGACTTTTTCTATAAAAAGATCTGCAAGTTATCTGTAATCATCACGTTTAGGCAGAATTGAACACAAAAGAAGACTACGAAGGCCTCAGCACTACTCTGAACTAAATAAAATATAAGTCTTTAACTGCAACATGAACAGTTTTTAACTTAAAACAGAAGAAACAAGTTCTACTTCATTAGAGAACATCTGGGTCAAACACAAAGCAATGACTAAATGCAGATTTAAAAGTTCTCTGCAATGACAGGAAAGAGTAATGAAACACCATTAAGCCATTTCCACATTTTGAGAGAAATAAAATCCAATCTAATTTCAATCTAATTTGAAAAACAAATTAATAAAATCCCCCCGAAATTTTTTCCTAGTTGCAATAATAAATCTCAGCATTTAATATAAATTATTAATGAAATCTCAATTGAATTACAGGGCTTCTGGCAATCTACCTGAAGCAACACCAAAGCAGGAATTCCCGTCAGTGCTGTGTTACCAACTGACGGGATTACACTCCGGAATTTTCCACCTCTAAGAGCACTGACCAGCTTCCCATAGGCCAACATCAAGGCCATTGGTTTGGATGGGAGAGATTTTAATGTGACCTCAACCGGTAAACACTGAACTTGCCTTTCACAAATTATATTTAAAATTAACGGGCGTTACATTACTATTCAGTATAATTTTCAAAAAAACTATGTTACAAACATCAGACATGTTAGTGAAAGGAGGGATTATGGTGCTGAGCTCATCAGCCATTCCTGTGAAGGTCAGAATTCTAAGGAGAAAATCCTGAGAAAAAAGTAAAATAAAACCCCTTGAGCTGTTCCCACACCAGCCTACATAGAACCGGCTTAAAAGTAACTCTTGTCAGCAGGTAAGGATCTGGTCTCACTAAGATGGGTAACAACTACTCAGTGTACATACACGTTCATTAGCTTGTAACAGAACATCAGCCAGTAAATAGTTATGGCATTTACCATAGCGATACCTTTGTAACATTTGCAACTGAATGAGTTCTGTAATTCCAAAACATTAATACTATTTATTTCTTGTCTTCCCACATAAAAGCATTCATTAACTTACATTTCCATCGCTCCGTTGTCCACCTTTGTGTGTAATAACTACAACTTCCATCCATTTACGCAGGTGTTGCTGTAAAGAGAGGATAATTAGTATTAGTCTTATAATTACACCGTTCTGTTTTAGTATGTGGCAGCATACGCTACAAGAAAAGAAGCAGCAGAAGCAGAAATGATTGTTTGAAGAAAACTAAGGGAAAAATTACTAGCTATTTTCAGTCCCTCAGATTGAAGAGTTTATTGTTGCTAAAAGTCCTCTCCATATTCAGAAGCACGAAAGCAGGGGTTCTGAGAGTACATACATTAAAAGGCACAGAAATCCAGTGTCTGATAGGCTTACGCTTGTTAATCAATTGCTTGATATCTACGCATTTAAATATTTAAATACCCATGGCTAAAGTATAAAGAGTTTAAGACTGCAAAGAAGAAGGGTAATACCTTCCAGTGTCTCATAAACCAAGACAGTCCCCCAAAGAGACTCACCCCACTGGGAACTAAAACATCCCCAAGGGTTTCCCTAGGGTACTGTGCTGCCCGCACCTTGCTTCAAGATCAACGAGTCCAAGCAGACCTCAGCGTAACTAGGAATGTCTCCACTAGAAAAGAACTTTCCACTGTAGTAGCTCTTTAGAAATTAAATCAAAATTGTTTAATCAATCGTGAAACAAAAATCTTTTACTTTCTATATATTCCTTGAGTCACTACCGAATTGTTGTTTGACTTTTCAACAATACAAACATTAGCTAAAAGAAAACTCCTTCTGGAAGAGCTGAAGAAAACTTGAAGGGGCTTACCATCATCTGATCACAGAACTTGTCGTTAAAAGAGTTTGGAAAGAGTCTAGTGACAGACGTCAGGCGATTGACAACGTTCAGCGTCAGACTGCGGTAGTCACCCAGCATCATCAGCAGGGGTCTCATGTGGGTGTGAATCTGATCAACCTCGATGGTAGCTCCTTCCAAGAACTGCAAGAGAGCACAGCACAGATGGAGAGGGGAGCAACTTTCCTGCAGGCAGGCACCTTTCTTCAAATAAATCCCGCTGTCTTGATTTTTCGTCTTTCATCTTTCCCTTTCAGAATGTAGTAGCCTAAACAGTATTTATTGCTGGAAATACAAGTAGTGACAAGATAGATTTGGGAAGCACTTAAGTATTTCTGACACACACTAGGAAATTCCATAAAATAATCAAGTAGGAGATCTTAATTACAGGTAGATTGAAAAACGCTACAGCTATAAATTAAATATAGAGCTATGGACAAACTACTTGGACTCTGCTTTATCAAGAGCTGCCTGTGAATCTGCCCAAGGGCAACAGGGCAGACTTGTGTGTCACCTTCTGTGTGCACACGGAGGAACATGAAAGGTCAGGAGAACCTGGCTGCAAGGTGCCAGGTAGTTTCCTCCTGTACCCAAACACCCCACAGGCATAGTTTTGTAACAGGAAAAGATGATTAGCAAGTCTTACACCAAACGCACAGGCCAGAACAACCCTTATGTGCTCCCTCTTACCCCTCAACCCAACTGTACTGCCATAAATAACACACACATTCCCTTTCGAGACCAGAGTGAGATGAAAAGACAACGTCTGACCTCTCACCAGTCCGTGGGCTGACCAAAGGTAAAGCACTAGTACCCTTATCGTTGTATTCCCTGTTACACACCAGCCAATCTGCAGAACACTGGGGTGGCCGATGGAGCGTTCTGTGCCACAGCCATGCTCAGTGTGTGAGCAGGACTGGCTTGGGGTGCGGAGAACCCATCATCACTGCTCAGCACCACGCTGATCCACTCATTTACTGGGAGCTGAGAGTGCCTTGTGTCATTATTAATATTGTTATTTTTGCTATTTTCCTTTGCTGATATTAAACTGCCTTTCTCTCAACCCACAGGTTTGGTTTTATCCCTTCCCCTCCTTTTCTCCCCCTCTCCCTGCCCTTCTGGACAGTGGTCCTGGATGCCCCCTGCAGTCACACCACAAGTTTCTACCACTTCTTGCAGGAACAGAGAAAAAAAGATGAGAATAGCTTTTACAACACAGCCAGGGATGCACATTTGTAAAACTGACACTGTTTATGTAGAAAAGGAGATACTTTCACAAAGACCAGACAAACAGAAAACCCAAAAGACTTACCCTGGTCCTTGCCCAAGAGTTAATAATGCTTAATTCAAGCAGAACTAATTTTTATGGCTAAGTTCAAACCCAAAAAACCCCACATCTGACAGAAACTTAATTATGTCGGTGTCACTAAGGAAAACTGAAAAGAGGAGCCATAATTTCCCATGGAGAACTCTCCCAAGAAGCTTTGTAAGAAGGAAGTAAAGCAGAGAACAATGGTCCCAAACCCAGAACTGTTCCAATACACTAACCTTTCTCATGCACGCTTCTCCTGCCTCCTGCAGTTCATTATTGGTTGAATTAAGTGCCTTGAAAAGTGCAGCAATGATCTTCTCTCTCGACTGAGGCAAGTAATTGCAGGCAGCTAGAGCATCTGCAAATATCAAAGTAAATTTGTTCTCTTTGTTAACTCAATTTCAAAAGAGATGGAAAAAACCCACTAATTCTACATTTTTTCTCTTCAAGTTTATTTCATCTTAAATTACAGGCAGCGAAAGCATAGCATGCTTTGCCAAAAGCAACAGGCATCATAAAATAGTAAAAGAATGGAAGTTCTATTAACAGCATCCTAAAGTTTTCCTAACACTATATAACATAATTAGTCTAAAAATATTTTGGGTTCATTTCAGAAACTAAGTGCTAGTCATTAAGAAAGCAGTGATTCTTTCCAATTATTCTCCATTAAACTGTGACCTCTCGAGAGCAGTCATCAGTCTTCAAGCGTCCAAGTTTTCTGCTGATCTTGGGAAGAAGATTACCCCTCACTCCCAAGGACACTCATCTACATCACGTTGAGTTTGGGAAGTTTGACTTACTTAAGGCTGCAATCCGCAGAGGTACAAGTGATGGGAGACTTTTGTAACAAGGTAGTTTCATTAAGGCAACATCTTCAGCCTCACACAAATTCAGTAACTAGGGAAAAAATAAATAATCATTTTAGCAGAGCATTGGGAATCACATTTGAAGGGGTACTGTCACTTCCCTTCTGAGACTTGTTCCCTCAAAGAGATAAGTTTATGCAAATGCATTAATTAACCTCCAAATTGCACCAACAGGCTAAAATTCTCCTCTTCCTGTTCAGAGACAACAGCTGGGAAACCAAGGGACTAGCCCATTTCTACAAGTTCAATCTGCACACTAGTTTTGTATCCCATTTTAAACTGTCAGGGACTCAAAAACCTTAACGAACATTATCTACATACTATGGTGCAATGATTTATTTAACAGATATGCTGTGCATAGAGTAAGATTCACATACAAAAGTCAGCACTACTGGAATGGAGTACACCAAAGTTCATTGACTGTATTTCACACACATTAATATTCTGCTTAGCTCAGAGCTATTATTTTGTAGGCAAAGGCATACCCCAGTCCACGTTTCAAAAGTTAAATTCTTACATTTTGGTCAGAGTTTGAAGAGCACAGAGAAAAGATGTATTTTTAACAACGACAGCTCAAACACTATCACTACTTTAGCTTCTACATTGAAACGTGAGCACACAAAAAGAAAGTACCTCTGTGTAGAAAACCTTGTGTTCCACAACATTTAGATCCATTGTAAACAACCGGGGCTGCAGGGTTGTGCAAAATGTATTCCCCTCCATCAGGCCAATCTGGGCATTTGCAGGTTGATGCCTAAGTAAATGCTTTTTAGGAGGAACCATGTCCTGGAGAACCTAGACAATGTAATTGAGATCATGGAATTAGCAGCCTGGTCAAACAACCCCACAGCCCCAGCTACTAGGCCAATATCATTAGTCCTGGCTCCATTTGCTGTTGTGGCTCCAGATGAACCTCTTCAGAATTCACTGGCAAAAAGAAAATTATTTCTCTGAACTAATTTAGTTCACAGTCAGTTAGCAAAACAACTTGGTATCTGTAATTATTACATACTCTGTGTGAACAAATCTATGATATTTAATAACTTCACATAACCTTATAAACAACGAATTTCAAATGTTCCAGTCAAGAAACAAGTAAACATGAGAAAAACAAAGGCATTCACATTAAGTTTTTTCTGTTGCACCAACTTCTCACTCTCCTCCATAAACACCTTGAGCAAAATAAGATATAAATTAGAGAGCTTCTCTGCATGCTCCCAAACTACAATAATATTTTTAATTTCATAGGCTGTGGTGGCCCTTAGGTCTTACGTACCTTTACTTGTCTTTCAAGAGAATGAACGTTATTAGCTTTAAGGAGTATCTAGCAAAAAGTAATTTAACCAGCTTTGATCTTTACGGTCTCTTTCTGGACAGGGAAAGGCATAGCAATATGTCTCATATTTAGAGAATAACACAAAACTGAGGTTCAAAATGCAGTATCTACCTGGCCTAGACTATGCCTCACTAGGGGTAGAACAAGTAGTCCATAATTCGAGAAAGTAAATCGACACTGTGAATTCTGGCTAAGCAGTTAGGCACAGCGTGTATGAGTCTCTACAGCACTCCAGCCACATGTACTTTACAGCAACAAACCAGCACAAATGACAAAGACATGCTATCGAGGCACTAAGCACTTCATCCACTCATGGAAGAAAACTGATAAACAACTTTCAACTCCCTTTCACTGAGAATTCCTGCTCACCTCTTTATGCGGCTCCATAATCACGGTGACGCTTTTCCCAGTGACCTGTGCGAGCACCTGCAAGGAATGCATGGCCTGTTTCCTCACAGTAGAGTTTGGAGAGGTCACTTCTCGAACCAGGTCATGTGTCACGTGATGGAAAGACTTCTCCTGTGCTGCCAGGATTTCTTCTGTTTTCTCTTCGTCTTTTAAAGGAGTTGCACATCTGATCAAGAGCTGTTCTAATGTGGTCTTTGCCATAGCAACTGCTCCGTTGGAAACCTAATGCATCATAGATTATTTTTATTAAATAAGTACAGAACACAATTCTACACACTACTCATCCATGAGCTCAGCGATTTGATGAATCCTCTGCAAATGGCTAAAAACATATAAAGCTTGAACAGAACTATTAACGAGTCTTCCTGCTGATCACCCCGTAACCGTGAGCTGGAATGCAGCACAATCTTATACAGGAACTCAAGCACCAGAGCCCTTGGCAAAGTTATCACCATGATTCACAACAGAGAAGATGTCAGAGAAGATGTCAGGAAGCTGATTCTCTAGGTATCTGTAAGTACATACAGCTTTTTGGTAAGATCAACACTATTCAAACTAAACACAGAAAGAAGAAAGTAACTCAGTGTTTTTCATGCAAGTGGCAGTGAATCTAGTGTTCTCTCACTGATTTGAACACAACCCATGCATTTCTACTCTGAAAGAAGCAAATGTCCCAACTTTGGCAGTTTTGTGGAAAAAATAAGCCTCATTCCTAACTTCAAGTCTTGGCTTAAGTTAAAAAGACTAAAATGCACTCGTACCTATCGCAGATACAATACATTCTGAAGTTACGTAACACCAAGATTGAAGAGAGTTCAGTCTGTGTGAATTTAAGAAGAAAAGTTTGCGTCTCCATACTATTAGATATAATTCATTCAGTAAATACCTCCCCAGTTAGATCCATCATAACGAAGAGAAGTGCCTTCAGGAAAGTCTGCTGGTTCTGGAGGACCCAAATTAGTGGCAGTCGTTCCATGAGGAATTTAATTGACACAACACCTCCCAGTTTAGCATACCAAGCTTGTTCGTAACAGCAAGCACACAATCGTTCCACAATGTAGGAAAACAAGGGCAGCTGACAAGCCTAGAAACAAAGAAATGCATCAGTTTGCTTGTTCAGCCCACTGGTAGCCTCCACAATTTTAGAAGTAAAATTGCATCGGCTGAGACTAGATCTTTTAAATACATTTTAAAAACAAATAATCAAATACTATATATTACCCTTTCCTTTGAACCCAAGATAATGCTCGCAACATCAAATATCACTGCCAGAGCCACCTCTCCTATTTTGCAGAGCTCCTTCTCCTCGTATGCCATGCAGATCGCTATGGCATCAATTAGCACCAGAGGATCCATGCCTTTCGACCCATTCTCCTCACTGTGGAACATGGCTGTGCTCGGCTGGCTTCCAACCTGGTAGCACTGCAGCAAGAAAGGGCCTGCAATTTGTGTTGGGGAGGGGAAAAAACAAACAAAAAAACCTGATAAATCCATGGATATTTCAATATGAATAGTCTTTCAATTAGATTTCACTACTCCTCTCACTAGCTGATGCCAAAACCAGTAAGCACTGTGTCTATTTGCATATAAATGGATTGTGAGGCATTCTTCACTCTTAGAAGAAAAAAGATTACATCTACTCGAATGTTTTCCTCTATGCACTCGACTATGCCCTGCAAGAAAATTTAATTAAATCGAAGAATCATAAAAGTTCAAGTTACATTCCTGTGACAATGAAGAGTGATAGGCTTATAGCACATCTTCTCCCAAATTACTTGTCACATAGACCAACTCCAAGTGAAAAGTTTTCTTCCCAGACAGAAGACACTCCAGTGCTTTGACCTTTCCTCAGTTCCCCTGACGGTCCTTCAAAACCATGAGTGGAAACAACCCAGCTAAAGACCACTCACAAAAATACATCAAACCACACAAATGCTCTAGAAATATAACCTCTTTCAAGCTGTAATTATTTCACTGGATGTAGCATTTTGAAAGTAATATTAGGTGACTGATTGTTTTCCAGAATTTGCTTAAATCATTTTTTACTGCTCAAAAGAGTTAAAGCATAATTCAGCCACCAAACAAAACCCAACATATCTCCACCAACGCAAGTGCAATATCATGACTTTCTTAAAACAAGGTACTGTTATAAAACGTGTAAACTCCTCCACCCTCTCCTGGCAGCCCCCAGGACCTCTGTTCCACCTTCCTTACCACACTGCTGAGCCACAGCCACCATGGTGTAATGGCGGATCAGGCTGGCGACGAAAGGCAGAGCACTAGGCCTCAGGTCCTTGATAACAGCAGACATGAAGGCCCCCGTCAGCGCCTGCTCAAACGTCTTACGAGCTGGAGTGTCCTGAGCTTTGTACCGATGCGAAATAATCACACTGGGTATGGACTTCTCTGTGAAGCTGAAAGACAGAATTAAGTTCGTTAGAGTCCCAAACCGCAGTACTGGCAGCTCAATCAGGAGCATCATCTAGTACTTAATTAAAGTTTGCTCTTGACATCTAACTCCTTCTCTACCTCCCGTTTCCCCCTCATTCTGATAGAGCTAGACCAGTTCACGCAGTCCGTACTAATTTTGTCAACCACTGGGCTCAAACATGATGGATAGCTCAATTTCATGGGGAACATTTAAAGGCAGCGGTTCAGCAGAAGCCAGGTGCACAGCCAGCACGCTGCAACTCAATTACACCATGCCAGTTTCAGTATTTTGACATTTTCCCCTTTTTTAAAATGACATTTGATTTTAATCTTGAAAGATTGAAACGTTATTTATCAAATCACCACCCAACAAAACCTATTCGTTGCAAAGCTATACTTTCGTCAAGTCTAACAGGTCCAAGTTATAAAAGCTCCTATACTCCTTAGCTACGTTTACTACACTGCAAAAGTTGAAGTCAGCGTACACTTTGTGGGCAAAGATGTCAAAGTTGGCTAAAAGCAATAAACTCCTTAAATACCTATGACTAAAATGGTAAAAAATGTAAAAAGCAAAAATCACCACACTAAGACAAACATCAGTTACGTGTGTCACTGCACTGTGGTTTGGTCACTAAATGAAACTGAATTTTCTCTCTCTCTCACTTCAGTAAAAAGCTAGATGTACATACAAAACATCACAATCTAACTTAGCCTTTAAAACACAGTTAAGCACCAGAACACTCCTATCGTTTAAATATATTAAACTAAGATTAATTGTTGAAAAAAAGTCTGATCATATCTAGCAGATTATACATTGGACTGTGATTAGCAGAAGAAAAATAAAGTATGAAACACTAACACACATCATTAGCATTAAATAATATGCTGACAACATTCCTCTGACTGGAAAGTCCTGCGTTGATGGAAAAGGAAGCCGGACAAACCCATGGCAAAAACCCCATGAAGAACATATTGCCACTGCCTCTAACGTAGGTAATTCTAAAGACACTATAAATTTTACATACACATTTATGTTTAAAGAATTGTCATACTTGGGATGCGCAAGAAGTTGGTATAATGCATGCTTGTTATCATCCAGGCTCATCATAGCCACTAGGAAACACTTGATGACTTCCCACGCCTGTCTCCGGTAATAGGGTTCTGTGTTAGCACTCTTCAAACAGTCCAGGGCAGTCTCAATCGCCTGGGATGAGAAAAAGACAGCAACCAAACACCACTTCTTAATGTTTACAGCAAGGTGATTAATCAAGTGAACGGTACCTTTAATACATATTAAAAGTAGCTCTAAACATCTGTATAATTCGGATGGCCTAAACTAAGAAACACAAAGAGTGCCTGAGAAAGCCGGCTTGCAACTCTGATGGCATTTGCTGTGCTCACATCAATGCAGAATTTCATGGCAGATACTTTTATTTCCATGGTCACAAAGCACCTGAAGTCATGAGTGAGGCACACCTTCATTCCATCTCTCTCCCCTCAGAAGTTTTCCTCACCCTCCCTCCAGCAATAATTGCTGGTCCTAATCTCTGTAGTCTGTAGGTGTTTAATGCGTTAATACTCATATATATAAAGGGACCAAAAAACATCCTCTTACAAATTACTTGGTCGTATTTTCCATGCAAATCAAGAGCTGCATCACACGTGATGAAATGCCCCTGTAAGCAACTTATGAGCACTTAATGGAAAGAGTACTGCTCTTTTACTTTGCAAGAAGATTTAATGCATTTGAGAAGAGTTCAAATAACCTCTTAAAATACGAAAACAATGAAAAGGGGGGGCACATCTTTTCAGAAAATATCTATTTTGCATATATAAAACACAGCTAGATATTTTCTATCCTTCCCCACAAAAGAAAGGCAGAAAATAAAAACAAATGAGACAGACATTATTAAAAAACCACATCAAAAATGTTTCAGAGTGCACAAAATAAGGAATTTCATTTCCTGATCAATGGTAAATAAAAGCTACTCATCTATGCTTTAACTGGATTATGCAGAAAAATGCTCTGCTACACAGAAATGGGCGATTTCCTTCTTTGAAAGGAAAACCATCTTTCCGGTTACCGAGTGAACAGCAGTCATCCCATCCCTGTCTGAATAACCTTAGCAGCATCTCAAACCCTTACCTTCTCCATCGGGAGCTGGATGGATGCTTTGCAGTCTGAAAATTCAATTGTGATACTGGGTCCTTGGATTTCTGTGACGACGTATTGTAGTTTCTGCGATTCCTTCAACATCTTCCTGTTACTTCCACCAAATTTCCCGAGTACCCGATAAGCTACGTGAGAGATGCTGTCTGCAGGGTTGCGCAGGGTGCGCCACAAAGCCTGCACGGGTTGGAGATGTGGCACGGTCAGACCAGGCTCACTTCAAGATTTTTCAAGTTGTTAACGTAAAAAAAATGTCAAGGAAAACACTTCGTCTTCCATCTGGGGCACTGATCCCGCACAGCTTCCAGAGAATACTTAGCCAGATTGAACAAAAGCAGTGGCAGCTCACAACAGTTCCAGCACTTTGTCACAAGGCTGTCCTAAACGTAGCTCTAGATCAGATTACTGCGACCAGCTACAAAATCTGTGCCACACTGAAATGTGATTTCATGTTTATGACTAATATTAGACAAACAACATTATGAATTAAAGAAAGAAAGAATAAAAAAAAAGGTCAGTTGAGGCTGAAATGGATTAATCTCAAAGAGCCAGTTTTTCAATACAAAAAGCAAATAGTCAATCTTACATTTAAAGGATAAACTATAGGCAAGTGCTGTATTAGGGGAAATAGCCACATGTAAAACTTTGCTGTGAATTTCAGTCACATCATCTTCCCTGTATATACTACATCATAAAGCTGTCAATCATGATTTGCTGAAGGTAATTAGCTCTTCTTGTTTTTTTTTAAAGAAATCACAAATGTTAATCATTTCTGTACCAACTCATCCTGAACATAGCAATATGTCCCAAGTCTTAACTTTAACCCCTAACACGGGATATGGAAGACACGATGAATTCACTTGGACCTTTCCAGACCGGGAGGGTTTTCATGCCAGGTTTTCCAAGGTTGTGCAACCAAAGGCTCACACCTTTCTATTATTTCTAATAGTATTTAACGAATCCATGACCTCTTGTGGTGTAAGGGGAAACAGCACCATTACCTGCATCAGCTCAGCTCGGACGGGCTGGATGTGATCGTACAGGAAGTCCGGCTGCAGGTTGTCCACACACAGCTCCAGCGTCCGCAGGCCCTGGCTGACCAGTGTCTGGGACCCGTTGAGAGCCGACACCAGGGGGTCCATCAGCATCGGCAGATACGGCAGCAACGAGCTCAAACGCACCGGCACCGTCAGGCAGAGCTCCACAAACAAGTCCTTCATGTGCTGCTTATGAAGGCCACTTTGCAGCATGTTAAGCCCTGAAAAGCATTGATAAGTTACAGACTCAGAGGAGGAAGACAGTCCATAGTGTATTGTTAAAAACTGTTATTTCCCTAATACCAATTAACTTGACATTTTTTAATTCTGTAAAGTGTAGAGCTCTGTAAATAGCATATTTACAAAATAAAATACCATTCATAATTATAACTTACATCTAAGGATTTATGCAGTGAATGCTTTTGTAGGTACATGCATATATGAAAAACACACATTATCTAGGCATATTCTAAAACTTATCATTAGACTCAATAATGTGACATTTGAATACATCAGACGAAAACCAGAAACAGATAATTTGACTCAAACCTCAGCCTTGTATCAATTAAATAAAAAAAAAAAAGACACAGAAGAAATAGGTTTTATGTATCTGGAATCCTGAAAAGAAACATTAAATGAGCTCAAGTGCATTCACTCTCCCGAGTGCATTCAGTCTGTACTGTTTAGTACAGAATAAGCACCTTCTGGAAGTTATTTTTCTTCCCACTGAAATTTCATACACTCCATAAACCCAGCCAGCACTTCTGCACTGGCAGGGATTTCACATTGGGATTTATAGATAAGACACAGATTGTCCCCACAGCTGCAGATGAGGGCACAGGATTTCACATCCCTGAACTGTTCCGATGAGCTTGGCCTCGGGTTTAAATAGCTCCCGTTTCCTTGTGCACCCTGAGTCTCTCTGAAACACAGTCCTTGCAATTGCTTAATTGCTCAATTACTCAAGCTGATTGTTATTTCCATTTTTTTTTGCCTGATACCACTCGCATTTCTATTTCTCATGCACTTGCACACAGGTCCCCAGCTGCAGAGCCACCAGAGCTGCTCTGGAACGTCCTTCTCACCGCAGCGGTGAGGGTCTGGCACCGCTGCTTCTCCTGCTACTCCCACCTGCAGTGCTTCGTACTAATGACATCATCCATAGCGAAAAATAGATGTAGGAAACAAACAGAAAATCCCCAACACCAAAAAGCAGAACACCGAGCAGCAGAAATTGTGAAGCAGCCAAAGCTATGGAGCCTGAAGCAGCTGAGAGGAAATGAAATTAAGCCATGTTCTAGGTATTTGATCAACTGCTAACAAAAAATCAAAAGCTAATTATCAGGGCTAGGGCTTTAGTTTTGTTTTGCTTTAATTGCGTAACTTAACTCTTATTACTACTATTTACATGAAAAGACCAGGAACTGGGGTGGGGAAAGAAGGTATTGTTCTACCTTGCAGTAAGTTTGGTAACAGCGGCAAGAATTCCTGATACAGGAGATCGTGACTGCCTCCTCCGATCGAGCGGAACAGTGCTCTGAGCAGCAGGAAATAGTTATAGGGCTCTTTGGCAGTCTGTGCAAGTTCCATAGAGCTGTTCACAATCTTGTGCAAATGTGGCTATAAAAAAATAAAGCTTGGAGATTAATTGAGTACCATTTTTACCATCACTGTACTGTACAAGAGTTTAACGTGAGACAAGTTTTTCAGATCAGAAGCCTTCAGCCATTCCAAGTATCCTGACACCACGCTGACTCTACACTGCTGTTCAAGAACTGGTAGAAAGCAAATCTGTATTTGAACAGTACCAAGAACCCAAAGCACTCTTCAATTAATTAAACCCTGCTTTCGTACTAGCCAAAGGATGAACTCTGCTCGCTACTCCAAGCGGCACCTACTAAACCAAAATCCTTCTGTGGATCCGGCACAAAACACTTGCTCCACGGAACCCAGGGGCGTGTAGTAGAAATACAAAGTGTCCCAATGGCAAGAGAAGACATTTCACAATATTAATTTATTCCAGATCTAACTTAATCACTAATTCTTATTTGTGGGGAATGCTAATATTTCACTTTGAAAGTAAACTTTTACAAGTGAAAAAACACAGTTATGGGACTGGTGGCCTTTCCAGAGCAGAGAACAGTAGCAGTTTGCAGGAATCATCAAAAATACTTGATAAATACAAGGTTTCTCACAGATCTTTTGCAAACAGAGACAAAAATATGCATTTTATTAACATCTAAAAGCTTGCTACATTGTATGCAAATGCTGCAAATAGCCTTCATCATTCAATTAAAAGGTCTGCCCGGGGCCCAGATCATCAATCCCGCTGAAACAAAAAACACAACAGAAGCGTGAAACTGTGAGGGTCGTAAATCACAGTCTTTAAATTGGATCTCCGGCCCATAATAGCCAGATGACCTTCATTCTGATGACAAACTAGAAGAATTTAGGCAAGATTATATGAATATTGCCTCATAGTACTTATGAGTACTTCATATTGCTTTTATCTTTCAAAGAATCTGGAACATTAGTAGTCCCTACTCTGGTCTCCCCAGAAAGCACATACTGGCCTAATCCCGCTGTAACGAACCATGAAGCACAGAAACCATTACCACAGTTACCTGTATCAGAAATTGCAGTCATTCTCAGGTAGAAAGAAGAGAACAGACTATCAAATGTTAGCGTAAAACTAAGTCTCTTCAGACATCTGAAGAATGTATTGAGTCAAAACGGACATTTTGGTTTTAGCACAAATGACCTTTACCTTCAGCATTTGTTCATTTTCAGCTGCAAATAGTGAAACTGAGCCAAAGACTAACTTGAACAGCTTGAGATACAGATTGGAGAGTTCCACGTTAGAGCCCATTTCTGGCAGCCGATCCAGAAGATACTCTACCAAAATCGTTGCAAAGAGGGCAGAGGTAGTAGGGTTTGCCAAGAAGGAGTTGGCTACAATCTGTAAAAGGAAATCACAGAGGAATTATTGTTGCTGTAATGAAAAGAACAGAGGGGTAAATGCACAAAAAACTAAGGCAAACTTCTTCCCACCTCTCCACTCTACCCAAGTGATTCTGCTCATCCTCCATGGATAACTGCCACACATATAACTAAAGCAAGTGTAAAGCTTAAGTTTTAAATGTATATTCTAGGACTTGTGTTCTGTAAGACTGCAGGTCAGGACGTCAACACAACAACCTGAAGAAAACAGGATCTCTACAATGCTTAATACTTTTCAAGAATAAAGTCCATTCATACCTTCTCAACTCTAGTGCTCCTCTTTGTATTGCATCACTGAGGAATTTTTTCTGGAAAATTCACCTTTACAAAGTATTTTTTATAGACTGCTTCAACTCTTGCATGCTAATTTCAACTTTAATATTTATAATCTCACTTCAGCCTTAGGTATTTTATTGCCAATTGAAAAAAGTAAACAAAAACATAATACCTGAAGAGCATAGTTTTTGGAGATTCTCTCCACCATATAAGGAACAGTAGTTTGAAAGATTTCTTTGAAAGTTAAAGGGTTCATCATTGTGAACACACCAGCAAAATGCTCCAGAACTTCCTTTTCCTCTTTCATTCGGACTGTCTGACAGTTTGCCACACGAACATACGTCTGTCCGTTGCCTGCTATCTGGACCTGTGCAGTTTACACAACACATATAACAGTCACAGAATCAGAGAAACTATTTATAGTACATTTTGAAAAAAAAAACCTAAGATTTTACAGGTTTCCCATGCAACCCTTACAATTAAAAGTTGGGCACTAGAGCCACCAATGACAGTAAAAATACTAAAATAGAGTGTTTCCAGCACAGAGTTTTAAACCACGAAGTCAGGAGCAGAGAAAGACATCAGGAGGAAGTACCAATGCATTTGTAAAGTTACTCAATTCCAGATCAGGTACATTTACAGTACTTTGTGTAACTCCAGAAGATAAACATAGCCACGTGAACACTCCAGCTGAGAGCTAAACTGCCTCTTTGAATAAAAGATTTAATCCACTACATGAAAAAATTATTTTTAGTCCATCCTGCCTGCCTAGACACAGACTGTGTTCTTAACAGCTCTTAAGAAAATAGCTTGTTCCTTGCAAGTAGTAAGTACTTTGAAACTCAAAATGAATCAGTAGCTGTGGTCCTGCAATTAAACAATCAATGACAAGATACTACACATTACATTTGTCTTTTAGCTGACAAATAAATCCTTATTAGAAGATCTAACACATAGTAACTGTGTAAATAAAAGTGCTATGTGGTCAGGTTACATACCTGATAAATATCTAAAGCTTGCATTGCATATTTTACCAGTTTTATATAGATTTGAGTCTCCTTAGGTTGCAGCTGCTTATTGGGAATGAATTGCGCTTCTGAAAGAAGACAAAGAATAAGACTGCAGTTAACCATTACAAATACCATCTGCTTTCAGGCTAAACAGTTTTAATTGTAGAATTACAAATGTCATTAAATATTGTGCAGTTTTACCACCAGGAGCTTTGCATGATGTTATGCCCCACGTGATTGTCTTGACACCACAGACCAAAGTTTTGACTAAGCTTCGGCAATCTGTGACCTGGAACGTCTGTTTGTCTTCTTTTTCTTTCTCCCCTTGCTTTTCAAAGACGGGCACGGGTGCAGGGACCACGGGAGTGGCGGGGGCAGGAGAGGGAACAGGGACGGGCGCTGCGTTGGCTGCTGTGGGGACTCCGGGTAACGCGGCATCAGCAGCCCCGAGCTCGGACTGGGGCTTGCACTTCTTAAAAATCACAGAGAGCTGGTAGCGAGCGATGGTGTGAAATTTCAGGACAAAAACCTACGGCAGAGAGGAGAGGCAAATGAGAGGGGCTGGGGGGAGAAAAAAGAAAAGTTTCTTCTTCAAAAATCATTCAAAATTTAACAATACTAACACTTCAAGTCAGGACACTGAGATCAATAATATTTAAAGCTAAGTGTTTCTGAAGTCATTGAGACTACAACATTTTTACGGGTATCAACAAAGCAGTTTGTTTACTTTTTAGAAGTTTCAAAAGCAAAAATTAGTAAAATCATCAAACAAAAATTGATTTCTCTACAATTCTACTAACTTTAAAAAGAAAGCTATTTGAATTCATTTTTTAAAATAAGACTTGATATTTCAGTCTATAAATATTTACTATAAAAACCTTGAATTTTCCAGATGTGTATGTCACTAGAAGACATATACATTAGAGGTTTAAGTCTTAGTTTTATGCAGCATATTGCTTTAGAAACCAATGATCAATCCTGCAGAACACTAGTCCTCAGCATTTCTGCCTCTTGGCTGATACTGAACAAGGGACATTCTGCACAAAGCTTCAGTTTCAAATCTTCTGTTCCTCCCAGATTTTGACATCTGGATCTCCTTGACTTGTTCATGTACTTCCCCACTACCACCGCAGCTCTGCACGCCCTCTTCTTCCCCAGATGTATCTTCTCTGAATTCACATATTATTAACAAATTTTATTTGATAAACAAGTGACCAAACAAGTGTGCTACATTACATATATTTTTTAAAAGTAGAAAAGAAAATATAATTTTATTTGGAAGACAAACTCTAACCCCATTACAATGCATAACATGCAGATTTTTCACTTGAATTTTGTACTTAGGATGAAAGCCATTCCCTAAACCACTGCTACCTTAAGAAAAAAAGTACAGATATTGCATGTTTTACAGACTGTATTGCTCTATGCCAACCACCTGCAAGATAATCCTCTTGCAGTGTTTTTTGTCGTTTTTAAAAAAAAAACAAAAGCAAATAAACAAAAACCAAAACAAAACAAACAAAAAAAACCCCAAAAACCACCACAACCCACCAACACCTCACAAGAAACCAACCACACCAGAACCAGAAGGCAGTAAAAAAATGCTGTTCTTACATAGGCTTAAGTAGGGAAGAAAGGAGATTACAACTAAAGTTTTGAAGAAGAAAATAACAGCACCAGTTAAGCTGCCCCCAGCCCTGCAGGCGTTCAGTTTCTTGCTTTGCAAGAAGTCACTGAAGGAATAAGCCAAGTGGGCAAACACCGCGGGTCGACGTCAGACATTCCCCACCTGCACAGCATTTTAAAGAGCCCTTCTCTGGAGCACTGAGGAAATACAGACACAGAGTGTTTCTACATGTTCTCATTTGTGAAGAAAAGAGAAAGTGAAACACGACTGACAACAAACTATAAACAGGATACTCAATTTATGATCAAATGTTTTAAACAGATCAATACCTCCAGCATTCTCATAAGAATATCTCTACCATTTCCATTCTCCTGTTCGCTTTTGGAGCGGATGCAGTCCACCAGGTTCAGCAGCAGCTTGCAGGACATGGTCTGGATGCTGCTGGGCAGGGACTCGTCATCAATGTTCTTGGCAAACAACTGGACAGCGAGGGAGAGGTCATTGAGGGGTAGGTGCTGCCGGACATGATGCACCAGGTCTGCCAGCGTGCTGTACGCCAGCGGCCTTCAGCAGGGACAAGAAATTAAGGAAATCGTTGTTAATTGGACTTAACCAATAATTACCGCCTGGAGCTATTTCCAAGATTCTAAATCCAAATTTTCCTTTTTCATTCGCAAGCCCAGAGTTCACAAGGTTTTTTCAATTACACAAGAGAATTATAACCTGCACATTCTCGCCAACGGCGCAGTACTCTGTCCCACAACCCTGACTTTACCTCTCTGGTCTTTCCTCCTGAAAACTGACACATTTTACATTTGGGTTTTTTCCCCGAATACTGGGATTATGCATCTAGTAGAGCAAATACTTCTAAACCTGATACGTGCTGTCAATAAGTTACATTTGACACTTAAGCAAGAGGAAACAATTCTCCTAGTTGACATTATTTCAGTGTGGTCAGCAAAAGCACCTAAACACTATTGAAGACACGGGAATTTATTTTTTCAATTGTGAATGGGTAAGTGGTAAGATACGTATCAACAAAACAGTTTAAGTCCCATTCAGTTTTTCCACTGAACACAAGATTTAGGCAGTTTTGTGAAATACTATGAAGATACTGAGTTGATTCCACTGTGCCCAGTTTTGGTTGTGCTCCGCAATTCATTGAATCATGGAATCACAGACTCATTCAGGTTGGAAGAGACCCTTGGGATCATCGAGTCCAACCATCAGCCCCACTCTACAAATTCCTCCCCTACACCACATCCCCCAACACCACATCTAAACCATTCTGGAACACATTCAGGGGTGGGGACTCAACCCCCTCCCTGGGCAGCCTGTTCCAGGGTCTGACCACCCTTTCTGTGAAAAATGCCTTCCTAATGTTCAGCCTAAACCTACCCTGTTGCGGCTTTTTAAACAAACGAATTCATTTCCATTCACCTCTTTATCTCATTTTGCCCTACGCTCACACTGCCGTGCTGCACCATCACAGTGTTAAACAATGTCCACTCTTTACAGCAGCAGAGGCAAGTCCAGTATCAGAATCTAATAAAATTAGTTATTCAAAGCAAAGATTTAGGGCTGGATAGAGACATTGTTGTAAGCCCTGCAAGAAGGCAGCCCTAGCAGGCCCTCAGATAGTTCTTGCAAACTTTCTGTCATACCTCAGTGTCTCTCGGGCAGTGTATCCAGAGCCAATTAGTATAGATTCATCAAACAGCTTGTCCATACATGGAATGAATTCTGTAATTACAAAAATAATCATGAAGTAGAGACACTCCCTTGGGGTTTGTCCCAAGTGTAAAGGAAAAACCAAAGTTCAGACCTCACACTTCTACTAAGTTTTGCAGAAACTGGTCAAGTTCAGAAGTTATTAAGGAGAGGCTGAGAAACGTAGAAAAATTAAACTAAGTAGTTTAGAAAAATAGCCAAAGGAACAGCTTTCCATGTGACCCCAATACTAAATTCTAGAAGTAGGAAGCATGCTATTTTTTTTAGTGAGCTCACAATGACTAAGAAACCACACTGCCCTGTAACTGTTGTTAGCAGAGGGAAGAGAAAGGGGACCCCACAGTAAAGATGAAAATATAGAAGTTAATATTTCACAAAGTACACTCATCTGCAGTTTTGCAATTCTGCCAAAACAGAACATATCCACCCAACCTAGTTAATTCGGGCAGAACAAAAGCAGCTTTCCTCTGCTAGAGCTGAATCAAACATGGTACCAGGTTCTGACAGAACTACTTCCACTCAGGTCATCAGATCAGTATTTTAAAGCATCCACACAACTGTAGGCACAGTTACAAACCAACAGCAATTTTCATCATCAAGTGGTAACTACTTGGAGCAACAGGGATTTGGAAAGCTAGAAAAGCCACTTGTTCAGTGTGCTACTTTATTCAGATCATTTTATTGTTTTTTTTTAAGGAAAAAGAAAAAAGGCAAATCAAAAATCACAACCACTCCAAAAATAATCAGGAGTATGTAACAGTGCAAATCAAAGAGTAAGCAGTAAGTCTCAAATACACAGAAACACTTGAGATCCTTCCAGCTTACAGATACGTTTTTAAAGAGTGCTACATACGGCTCCTCAAGTCTGTGGTCAGGATGTGCTTAGCAGCAATGAGTAGCTCTTTGCGGAGGTGTGCTGTCTCAGCTGGGCAATTGGAGAGCAACTGCAACATTCCCTTCACCATTTGCTGAGAGTATTTAGCCACTAATTCCTGTAACAAAAATTAATGTGAATACAATTACTATTGCTATTATTATTATTCTACTTTAAAACTTTGCTCTATATTTGGAAAAATAATATTCAATTCAAATTCACTTGTTTCTCTTTAAGGAGTGTACTTCTAAAAAGAAAATACCACAGCTATTCATAAATGCCCTGAGCAGGGGGAACCTGCATTCACACGAGAGCACTCCTGCCCAGATGACCAAGTACTGCCCTGTACCTTTGGCTGCAACCACTCTGCCCTGCTGTACAGGCTAGAGATCTCTTGCACCGAGAGTTAGAGAGTGATAAAATCAGAGAATCATGATGCAACCTACCTGGTAAATTCTTATGATGTAAGCCAAAAAAGACAACGTTTTAATCTGAGCAGCGATAAAATCGGCATACAATTCCTTGTTATAAAGTTTATGTTGCCTGAAATTAAATTGAACAGCAGTTACTATTTTGTTCCTCTGTAATACCTTCATGCAGAATTCCCTGAAGTCTCAAGTTATGTCATCTTGCAGTGAGGTCCTTGCTTCGTAAGGGAATGAGATCATCATGGGACAGACAGCCCGTTTTCAACAAGCTCTGCCATTCAAATTCCCAGCACCTTATGCTCTGAGCAGAAAGGTACGGCGCTGGGGCAGCTGTACCTTTCAGCCCCCTACAGAAAGCCAGGCCAGTTCAGCAGCAGCAAACACTGCGCTCCTTTTCCCCAGCTTCATTTTTTTTTCTGCCCAAGCTATACCTTGGCAGAGCCAAAGTTTACCCCTGGTGGCACAGTAAAGATGGAATGACAGCAAGTGTCCCAGCTAACGTGGGCTCCACCACATGTATCTGTGGCAACGCCGATTTCTGTCAAACTCCACTTAAAAAACTGCATTCTCAAGTAATAAACGGGGACTTACTGCACCACTATGGATTTCATCAATGACATACAACGGGACTGTTCAGACTTGCCAGTTACTTCACCTACAAAACTTTGACAATTTTAAGTCAAATAATCACTGCTACTTTTGAGATTAAAAGCAGTGAGACTAGAAGGAAAAATCACAGGGTATAAGACAAAAATATTTGGGGCAATATTGAATGGCAGGTTTATGTAGTTTATCCCAAATATCAAAAATATTGTTAAAATGCTCTTACCTCGCTTGAGTGGAAACCTGTATTATAATAGTGTTCATGATCAAGGGCACAAATTCAGCTACTACATTATGAATATTCAGTTTGTAGAGCTTAAAAAAAAAAATCAGTAAAATATTGTTAGAGAAATGTACAAGTTACTCTATTTCAGAGCTCATCAGAAAAATGCAAAAATCTCAGCGGCTTATTTTTAGACCATATTTCAATCTTAAAAATACATTACATTTATTGTTACTAATATGTTAGCCAGCAGAAGTTCCCTGAGCCATTCAGTAACAGAAAGTATTTACATGCAAAATAGTGGCGTATACTAACCTGATACATGAGAACAACAATAATAGGCAGCTCAGCCAAGACCTTTAGAGATAAAGATCCTCTGGGAATTATAGAATGCTGAAAAAAAGAATACAGGTTTTATAAACAGTTCAATTATTAATTCAAAAAAGTTGAATACATTTTAAAATACATTTTAAAAGAAACTGCTCACGTTAACGGCAGTATATTTAGTGATAACATTTAGAGAGCACAAAACCATTTGGTATTATATTCAATAAAACTCCTGTAATTACAGTTGCACAGAAAGTACCTGAAAAGTTTCAGCCAGCTTCCACAAATAAATCTTGATAAGAAAGATGAGCAAAAGGAAAGGCTGCTGCCTTTGCCTGCCCTTCTGCCGTAGGGTACTGTGGGACAGTCTCACGGTTAAAGAGCTTCCCAATACTCACTGTTCTCGTCTCACTGTCTTCTCGCTCGGGGTTCACTTTTACCACAATAGTTGTAATCATGCCAACCATCTCAGGGGTAGGGACAGTGTTCTCCGGAATCACCTGAGGGTTCTCAAAATATCGATTCTACAAGCAAAGAGCAGAAGAAAAACATCATAATGCTAGAAAGAGTCAAAAGACCATTTATCTCGTGAGAATTTCGCCATATTGTCTTTCCCCACAAGTTACTCCAGCCGGCTTTTAATTCTCCGCACAGGAGGTTTACGCTGCAGCCTCCACCAGGAGCACACGCGTGTCCTGCAGTTTCCACTCCCCTACAGCAAGAAGCAGAAAGGTGTCCCCAGCCAGGAGGGGCTTTGTTCCAGAATCAGACACTCTGCATCAGGGAGGGAGAGCAGGACACGGCCCACCCCTGAGATGAGGGGCACTGAAGAGCTCTCTGCTGGGAATCTCATCCAGCACCTCCCCCTCCCCTCGACAAACCCACTGCCTGCACCGACACCTCTGCAGTCACCTGAGCAGTGCTTCGTTACAGACCTGTGCCTCCCGTTCCTCGTAACACTGTGCTACAAACAGAAGGGGTTCTCATTCAAAGTCTAAATTTCTCCATGTTTAGACATATTTTTGTTAAATATTAAATTATTAAATTATGCTTATTATTTTGTTAACTATGGTATTAAAACAATATTTGGTTTGTATCACAAGATACAAAAGTAATGATGTTAAGATCTTTTAAAGATAAAATCAAGAAATAAAAACTAGCTTTCTGACTATAGTGAGGGCAATTTAAGAAATAAAAAGCTTACCACTACTTTTGGAAGTTCCTTGTAAATCTGTTTCACAAAGTCCAAAAAATGATGGATCTAGGAAGGAAGAAGTCAGTTTACCAGAAAGAAAAAAAATATAACAATTTCAGAACCTCAGTATTAACAGTACAATTTCAAAAAACCTTGAGTCACCACTAGAGTATGTTTTTCATGGTATTTCTAAAGATCCTGAAATCGCTGTATTTCTTCCTGTTCTGCCAATATTAATTTGAATTGCACTTGGCAAGAATCTGATTTACTACAAATAATTACTACAAAGCAAGTCCCAGGGGAAAATCAAGGAAAAAAAAGCAACAGAATAAAAATGCAAATTTTCACATACTCCTTTCATGAGTCACAGGAGAGAAGCTGGAGGGATGACAGTGGGGGGACCCAAGATACAATCATAATATTCCTTTTCCAGGGTTTTCTCTTTCACAAACCAATTCTCTTCCCTTCTGTGGGAATTTTATTCCTTAGTCTAACCCTATCGCCCATAAACACTTAAAGCAAAGCCAGCCAGGCTGTAGCAGTTTGTTCCTTCCCAGGGATGCCAGCACTACACAAACCTCTTCAGAAACTCCTTTATGGTAAAAAAAGTTAACCATATGGTTACCACAAGAGGTCAGCCAGCATAAAAGGACATCAGGAAACAACAACCAAACAAAGCAACTGAACAGAGTAACAACTGGGAAGAGGATGTCAGGAAGTTCTATACACCATATAACAGGAGCTACGACCTACTTCTTGAGTGATCGCCGGACGGAACTGTTTATGCAATTCAATAATTATCCGTAAGCAAATCAGAACATTTTCTTCATTCTCTGTCTGGAAACAAAAAAAAAAAAAAAAAAAAAGAATCTTTAGTGAGCCTACTGCTGCGTTCCTCAACGGCTGCCTCAGGGCTTCCAAACTGTAACACTGCACTCATCTCAGCCCCTACAAGTGCCTCACAACCAGGAATCTGCAATGAGCGAGATGCTTTTCCCTTGACAGAATCTCACCCTGCAGCCCTAAGGTACAGCTAACATTAAATTCACCCCCACTCAACCAAACCCACGAGTTTCAGCCACTCTGTATACTCAGGCCCCAGAGACACAAGTGGGGCTATTCACAGACACCTCCACATCGAGCAGGTTGGTTTCCATCATCTTCAAATGGCAGCGTTTCCAAGTCCAAGTAAGAAGCAAAACCAAGTCTCCAGGATCAGGTGCCTGCACTTCTATATGCCAGGAAAGCGTTCAGGAAAGGAACCCTGTCTACAAGGAGAACAGTTCCTCGCATTTGGAAAATCCAAGTTTCTCAAGGGCAGAACAGAGCATGCAAAAATTCTGCAGACACTCAGCTCACACTGGTGAAGCCTAAACAGAACTCCCTCCCACTCCTGTTCCAGAAGTTCAGCTATTGGAAATCCTACCCCTAGCATTTTTTGGGGATGAAGAAAGGAGGGGAAAATCTTTCTGAAAATCAGAAACAGTTAAAAGAGAAAAATAAAAACAAAATACCTCTAGAAATCTAAACATCACAGACAGGATATTTTTGGTATGAAGACGAAGATGTTCATTTGTTGGTATTCTGTGAATTATTTCAAGCACCAGCTTTCGGAGTTGCTGTAAAAAAAAAAAAAAAAAGAAGAAAAAATAAAGATACCATAGAACTTTTTTTTAAATCCCACAGAAAACAACAATTGTTCCAACGTCTTTTCAGATAAATGCTTCTGCAGGCTTGAAAAGAGAAAAAAAAGCCATTTTACTTCATACAGACCTATACGCATATATAAACATGTAATACTTTCTACTACCCACATATGGGAATAAGGCAAATTTAACAAATTCACAGTTGAAAAATGCAAGCTATCAGATTTTTAAGGAACTCAATTTTAAGTATTTAATGACATAGATCAAGGTCTGCTTTCATTCCACAGCAAAGTCACTTATTTGTAACAACTTGTCATATTCCAGTGAAAAAGCCAATTCTGTTACATCTAGTTTTTCCTCATTTTTCACAGAAGCCCAGAATTGCAAACTTTACAAGTAACTTATTTGGAAACTGGACTTTTTCACTTCAAATGACAGATGTATTTTTAACAACCCGGTCTATACAAACACCAGTTCATTGGGTGAACCCTGTCCTTCCCCAGGCGAGCTCACAGGGTGCTCACCTGGGCCGGCTTCTCCTGCAGGAACTGAACTTCTCCGTCCTGCAGAAAGGTCAGGAACCTGGGGATGATGTGTTCCAGGAACGTCGAGTATTGAGGGGATGATGTCACGTTCTAATTAAGGAAGAAAAAGAAAATCAAAACCACACACCCCAAAATGAGATGGGTGTAATAGACACGGCGCAGATGAAGTGACACTGAAGGCCACTGTTAAACATTTTCAGGGACTTTGTCATCGACTCAGCAGTTGTGCATCTGCTGATACCTACAGAGCACTACAGCTCAGTGGAACAAAAGTGAATGCAAATTAATCTCTTCCCTCCAATCCCAATAGGCTGTAATTAATTTTTTTTCTATTTTAACACAGTCACCTCACATAACATAACTGGCAGAACATACAGCTGCTTTAAATGGGGAAAAAACAGCACAAAACCACTGCAGATGTTCTTGAAGAAGGAAGACTGACAGGCACACTCACGTGTCACACTCTGGGATTCCAGCCAGTGCAAAGGTGAGGGTTTAGTTATTTCTACAAACACTTGTCCATGCATAGACCTCCCAAACCAGGCTTTAGTTTCCACCCTGAAAAAGATCTCGCACTACTGTCCACTGGTGAAGCCAGAAGCAGTGCTAGATGAGCAAGGTTCCTGCATCTGCCTTAAAAACAACTCTAACTTGGCCATCATGAGGTGGATTTGGACCCTCAGCTGCAGTTCCTGTAGGTGCTGTCAGGCAGTTCTCTGACGCGTATGTTACACAGAAGGTACAAATAAGAATGCAGCATTCTTTTGAAAAATCTAGATAGGTATTTCAGGAGTTTATTCACATTACACCTTGAATAAAACAGAGGTTTTATAAAGCCACCTCCTCTTCTAGATTTACACTACTATTCTCTGCTTCGCAGTAAGATCTCATAACACGTGACCATAAATGATATGACACTAGGCACAAAGTAGTTTTATCTCAAGGGCTAACAAGAAAGCTGATAATTATCATAAAGGCACAAAAACATTTTAAATTCATGTGCTGGTTTTGCCTGGGACAGAGTTAATTTTCCTCCCAGTAGCTGCTATGGGGCTGTGTTTGGATTTGTGCTGAAACCAGTGCTGATAACACAGGGGCAGTTTCAGTGTTGCTGAGCAGCACTTACACACACCATGGCCTTTTCTGCTCCTCACACCAGCAATGGGCATGAGGAGCTGGGGGGCGGGGGGGGACACGACACAGCTGTGACAGCTGTCCCCACTGGCCAAAGGAACATTCCAGATCATATGATGTCAGGCTCAACAATCAAAAGCTGGGGGAAGATGAAGGAAAGGACAGCGGGGGGGTGTCTAAATTGGAGAGATATGGATTTGATGGGTGGACTGTTTGGTGGATGAGGAATTGGTTGGGTGGTCACATCCATAGAGTAGTGGTCAACAGCTCAATGCCCAGATGGAGAATGGTGACAAGTGGTGTCGTCCAGGGGTCCATACCAGCACCAGAACAGTTCAGTACCTTCATCAATGACGTGGACAGTGGGATCGAGTGCACCCTCAGCAAATTTGCTGATGACACCAAGCTGTGTGGGGCTGCTGACACACCTGAGGGATGGGATGCCATCCAGAGGGACCTGAACATGCTGGAGAGGCGGGCCCGAGCAAACTTCATGAGGTTCAACAAGGCCAAGTGCAGGGTCCTGCCCTTGGGTCAGGCTAATCCCTCGTCCCAACCCAGGCTGGGGATACAGGGATGAAGAGCAGCCCTACCAAGAAGGGCTTAGTGGGGCTGTGGAGCAAAAAGCTGGCTATGGGCTGGCAACATACACTGGCAGCCCAGAAAGCCCCCTGCATCCTTATAAGAAAGATGAGGACAAACTTTTTAGCAGAGTCTATTGCAACAGCACAATGGGTAATGTCTTTAAACTAAAAGAGAGCAGATATAGACTAGACAGAAGACATTTTTTGGTGTGAGGGTGGTGAGAGCCTGGCCCAGGCTGCCCAGAGAAGCTGTGGATGCCCCATCCCTGGAAGGGTTCATGGTCAGGTTGGAGAGGGCTTGGAGCAACCTGGTCTGGTGAGAGGTGTCCCTGCCCACGGCAGGGGGTGGCAATGGGAGGGCTTTAAGGTCCCTTCCAATCCAAACCGTTCTGTGGTACAGATGCAGAACCACCACAGACACCTACTTAGTCACTTACACACACTAACCAAAGCTTAAGCTTTTTAAATTATTACTTTTTTTATAATATAGTTACACCAATTCTAAATTTATTATTCCACTGTGTTAACCTGAACTGAACAAAAAAATTCACTGGACAGGAAATTCAACCACTAGCTCAGGAACAACTAAGACTGGCACAGCTTTCAGCATCCAGCACCCGCTGGACATAAATTTGCATAGAGCTTACTTAAAAATATCCAAAGACATTAAACAGGACAAGGATGTGTATTTCTGTTTCCATATCACAAACTAATGAATCAGTAAGTAAGTAATTAGCGGGTAAGGACAGTATACAGTATAGTGGTACCATCTTTTTTTAATTGCAACGTGACTTAAAAAATAGAGAATTACAGTGATTCTACCATTTTGAACTTATTCTGCAAAACAACAGGTTTTCTTTTCTTTTTCAGAACAGACACATAAGAACTAAGTATCCAACTAAAGTATAATTTCTGCTCACACTGGGTTGGTCTAAGTTGTGTTTCACTTTTTTTTCTGCTGCTCATCTAAACTTGACACTCCATCCCTACACAAGAGATGTCACTGGAGCCATATCCGCTCCCAATGGTGGGGATTCTGCATCTGACAACTCCTCCCTCCCTCCTGCGCTATGGAACGACTCGGAGGAAGCAGAGGGACCTCTGCTTTGCGAGGGCATTCTACACATCAAACAAAAGAAAGCTTTAAATACAGAGATTTCATATCATTCAACAAAATAGAAGAAAGACCTATTACTTCACCTTTATTTAAATGCGTACTGAATAGAGATCAGAGACGGAAAGAGCTAAGTCCAAACGTTGTAATTCTTCAATAACCTGGCTAATTCCTAAATACAAACCTCAAATCTATGACTTATAACAACACAAATCGTAAGTCACAAGATAATAATTTACAAGATACTATTTTAACTATACATCATCGGAAATCAAACCCACGTACATTAAGCACAAGAAAGACTGGAATTTCAGCAGGTTGCGGGTGGGGGTTGTCTTTTGGGGTTTGGGTTTATTTATTTACCTCAAAATTCTCGCTGACTTCTTGCATCATTTTCAATTTGGTTTCATCAGCTGAGAAAGGAAATTCAAGCAAAAAAGAATAAACTGTAAAACTACATCATGATGGAAAACACCAGGTTCCTCGATCAAAGAAGCAATCAGATCTTATCAGTTTAGCTATCACCGCCCAATTTTAAGGCACACATTCCTCACAAACAACCCTCACACAACTGCACACACACACAGCTCACTCACTGCGGCTCATGCAAGTGTTCTCATCCTTTTGCTTCTTCAAAAATCAATACTCAAACAAAATTCAAAGTGAATTCAGCACGCGTTTATCTGCCTAAACAATACTTAAACTATTGAGGAACTCTAACTTTTAGCAGAAAAAGATTCTCTTACGTGTATTGACATCTGTAAGAGCAGCCACAAACTGAAGGTATTTTTTCATCAAAGTGGTTTGGTCCACCACCGTGGGCCCCTGTGCTGACACAAATGCCATCTTGGAGGAGGGAGGATCAGCTTTCAGAACATAAAATCAAGACTAACACACCTACATTACAAACAAAACAAAACAAAATAATCTGTTAGTGTATAAGGCTGGTTAACAGTAGGTACCACATCACCTACACCCATTCTTTTGAGGTACTAAAGAGGACACAGGATGGTTTGGGTTGGAAGGGACCTTAAAGATCATCGAGTTCCAATCCCCCTGCCCTGGGCAGGGACACCTCCCACCAGACCAGGTTGGCCAAAGCACTGTGCAACTTGGCCTTGAACCCCTGCAAGGATGGGGCACATCTTTGAACTGTCATATTTGGTTAGGCTTATAAATACCAAGCCTGGCACGCAGGGCACTCAGCACAACGGGAACACATTTCTGGGTACAAACGGCTACTGGGCTCTTGGCTCCGCAGGGGACACTCGGGGTGCGCCGCCCTGCCCTCTGCAGAGCCGGCCGGGGGTGCCCAGGCCCCGGTCCCCTCACCCCGCCTCAGGACCCGTTCCCGGGGGAGACTGGAGCCGTCCTACGCCTTTCCCGCTTGGAAAATAACCCCGAAACCGCATCCCGCCTCCAAAGACCGGCGGCCTCTACCCCTACCCCTCCCGCACAGCCCACCTCAGCCTGGCCTCCCCGGCAGCCCGGGGAGTCCCGCACACACCCCACCCGGACCCCGCCGGGCCCCGCGCCCCTCACCTTCCCCGCCGCAGGGCTGGTCGCCGCTGGGTCGCTCCCCGATGCCGAGCGCCATCACGCCGGCCCCATCCCCGCCAAGGCGCTAGCCCTGTGAACACGGGCACCCGTGAACGGCCGCCACGGCGCCTCCCCGCCTCCCCATCCCTCAGCCCTCCCGGTTCCCGGCCAAGGCCCGAGGCCTGCGGGTGCCGTGCTGCCGGGGCTCCGGCCCCTTCCTCCTCCTCCTCGCACCGGTTCCGCCCCGCAGACTGCGCCGCGCTGGGCCTCGCCTCCCGCCACTCCGCTTCACCCCGCGCCCAGGCCCGAGCGCCAGGCCCCAGCGCCCCTCACCCCGCGGCTCGGCCGACCCCGGCCCCCCGGCTCCCTCCTTTGTTGCTCCCGGAGGCCGGCGGCAGCGCATGGGCGCAACGGAAGCGCCCGAACCCAGTTCCGGCCGCCGCCTCCCGCTACCGCCTCTCGCCTGTCGCACCGGGTGCCGCCCGGGCCGCTCACTCCGCCCCGGCGCGGGGAGATCCGCACCCCTCGGCGGCTTCACCCTAGCCGGGGAGTGTGCCTGCGGGCCCTCGCCGCCGCCCGGCCGTGCTGCCTGAGGCGAGGCCGCCCGGTCCCCTCCCTCCCCTCAGCCCCGGGGTCTGCGTTATCGCGGCGGCCACCGGTAACAGCGGGTGAGGAGGTACGAGTTACCGCGGGCAGAGGCGGCCGCTGTCGGTAACACCCGGCAGACCCAGGCCCCTCCCGCCGAGCCGGGGAACCGAGGGCAATGCCTGTAGAGGGGCCTGGTCAGTACAAAAAAGAAAACAATAAAATCAGCCAGGAGTAAGAGCTTCGAATAAGTACTTAAAAAAAGAAAACCGAAACGCAGTGTGTTTGTGAGAACCGCAGCGCCCCGTTGCACACCGGGCGTTACGGACTCCCCGCCCGGCCCGCGGGTAACGGCCGCGCAACGCCCCGCGGCGGCCCCGTGTCCGCACCGACACAGACACGCACCCGCTCCCGGGGGCCGAGCCCTGCCCCCCCTTCCCCGCTCTGGGCGGCACTTGTTCTTTTTATTTATTATTTTTCTATATCCCCGGCGGTTTTGCAGCAGCCCGCTCCCTTGGGCGCACGGCCCAGCAGAGGCACACCCCCCCCCGGCGGGCGGACACGCTGCGGCAGCACCGCGGGGGCAGCGCCCGGCTCGGAGCCGACACTCCCGGCCCCGGCCCGGCCCCGCCGCCCCGAGGATGCCGACCCGCCCGCTCCTGGTGCCGGTGCTGCTGGTGCTGCTGGGCCCCGCCGCCCCGGCGGCAGGTAAGGAGGGGCCGCCGGTCTGGGCTGTCACCGCCGCCGGGAGAGGGGGGCGGCGGGGCGAAGGGACGGACCTGGGCTCGCCGAGGGGCGGTGGTCCCCTGGCCGGGCTTGCTAGCCACCGCAAGGGGATGCGGCGGGCACCCGCTCGCCACCCCCGGGGTCATTGCCCGGCGCTGGGAGCTGGTGCCC
>VXBJ01000989.1:793373-809839 GCA_013400055.1 Nycticryphes semicollaris
CGCGGTGAAGCCTGGGGGTCCCGAGCTTTGGGGTTCTGAGCCCGAGACTGCGGGTCCGCTCCCCCGGTGCAGAGGCTGCACCGCGCCAGGGCAACCATTCCTCTTGCTGGGGTGGCCTCCCCGCGCTCCACTCTGCAGGGAGTCCGGAGAGGTAGGAGAAGTCCCTGAAATGGATGAGATGTCTGGCTCCACGGGTGGCTGGCTGGGTGACCTTGGGTTAGCCACTTAATCTCCATCTGCGGCAGCTGTTGGGCTTCAGGATGGCCCTGGTTTGTACAGCGCCGTGATAACCTCCAAGGAGAAGTGCGAGATAAGCATGAGGTAGCTGGCTGTATTTTTTCGCAAGTTCTGTTAAAACAAAGCCTGAATCTGCTAGAGACTGGAAGCCTCTCTGTGCCAGATTTCCTTAAATTATAAGCATTTCTCCGTTAACTCGGGGCCTGAAATTCTGAACTTGGGGCCATTCCTTGTGTTGTGAAATCGGAACAATGGAGTTCCCTCTCAGACAGTGATGTTTCACTTAATTCTCACAGTCCGTTTGCATCCAGATTTGCTCAGCACCTGTGATCTATGGAATAAAATGTGGGCAGTAAGTAGGTGCTTCAGGTTCTCCTTCAGCAACCAGGTTTCTCAGAGCCCCATCCAACCCCCTGTTCACCCCCTGGTACCCAAGCCCTTCGAGGCAGGGCTGTTCTCCATCCCTCCATCCCCAGCCTGGGCTGGGACCGGGGGCTGCCCTGACCCAAGGGCAGGACCCTGCACTTGGCCTTGTTGAACCCCATGAGATTCCCCCCAGGCCCACCTCTCCAGCCTGTCCAGGTGCCTCTGGATGGCAGCTGATCTGCAACTAGGACGTGGTAAAAGTTTCATTTCCATTGGGATTTTTGGTCCTCTCCTGGACAGGGAAGCCAATGGTGAACCATAGAGAAGAAGCAACTGGTACTGAGGGTTCTTCTTCAGTCAGGAGAAAGCGGGGAGAGACTTGTGGGTCAAGAGAGCTGAGAAAGGAATCTACTGGATGAAATCTCACCCCAGTTTGAAAGTTCATTTTTTTAGGACAAAAAACAGAGGTGACCTTGCCTTTCTTCCCATAGCTGGAATTTAGGGACACTGTTAGATCATTAGTGACACTGAACCTACATCCAGTGCCCAGCTCTGCCTATAAAGCCTCATCAAAATTTTTGTGATGTTCTGGTCTGAAGCTCCCTTCTACTATTAACATTTCTAGGACCTGGTCTAACATGTTTAATGCTACTTCTTTGAACTCCTGCATACATGCAACAGGTTCTGGTCCAGGCTTTCAAATGGGAGAAAAAAAAAAAGGTAAAGTCTTTGCTGGGATGTGTGTCCTTGTGAGTCACGTAGCTACTGCTAATTAGTTAAAATGAGTAAATAAATAATAAAGAAACCCAAGCATTATAAGAAGGTTTGGTTGTTTTTGTTTTTGTTTTTTTTTCTTCTCTCCACAGAGGAGTATGGTCTGGAAATAATCAACAATGGCCCCATCACAACAGGAGCTCAAGCTACTGTCCACGCCAGTCTACGAATGAAGAATGACAGTGTTGCATCAAACTGGTATCACTTTAACTGGATTTATGCTCCTCTGATTCTGATTGAGAAATCTGAGCAGCGGTTTAGCTCCGTGATCAGTGTGACCGGTGAATTTCCTGGGACTTTTCCTGTATCTGTCTGGGTGACTCACAAAAACTGTTGGTTGTGTCGGCCGGTTGCTAGAAATGTCACCGTGCTTCAGTTCACAGGTAAAACGGCTTTACAGCTAACATGAGTTAATTCAGCATACATCAGAGTGCCTTTGCTGCCATCAGAAACATGAAAGCCAGGAGTAAATATGACTTGGGCCAACAGAGTTGGTTTTGTGTACCCTGAAGGAGGGCTTGGACAGGCGTTTGGGCCATCCAGTACCTGCCTTCATGCAGGGAGGGAGTGCGAGCTGCCCGCCTGTCCCTGCCTCTGAGCTCAGGGAAACTGCCCTACAAGCCAGGGACCTCAGCAGCAGCTCACACTTCAGCCCTGCTCAGTGCTGGGCTCCTAAAACAACACTTCCCATACCCATCCCCAACATTTCTAGTCCAAAAGTTAGGATGAGCAGGAGCAGCGACAATCTAGTGGCTTTCCCTGTTGCGTGACAGAGCAAAAATCTTGGGCACAATAAAGAGGTGTTACATTTCCTTTCAGAGCTCTGAGTGTAGTGAAATTGGGCATGAAGTCATAGCTGCATTTCCAAACATTGCCAAGAGTGATTTGGCTCACTGGCAACAATTATAACCATAAACATGCATTTTTTGACAAATTGACCGATGGTGCAGTGTGGTTAACCAAATCCCTGGGAGAGGGACTGACATGAGATGTCTCCTGACAGCTTCCCACAGCACCTCCTTTCAGAGACTGGTAACCATGTCCCTCCCACCGCATGTTCTAGGGCTGCACTCACACACTCCACAACAGACCCTGCTCCCAACCGAAGGTACAGGCATGAGAAGGGCAAACCATCGAGCTCAGCTGCTGGGATTTTCCTTTGAGAAACCAACTCATTGGATAAATCCTTGTAAAAGTACACATGAGATCTTGTCTCTTGAGAGCTGCTGCCTTGCTGAATATCTGCTTGTTCCTTTCCCGCTTTGCACTGTCTTACATTCTCACGCCACAGCAAAAGGAACAGAAGCTGTAGGTGTGAAAGGCAACCCCCCGGGTACCCCCCTGCTCCCCCAGCCAGAGCACCCTCAGGGGCTGCGCAGGTGCTCAAGAGCAGTTGCCAATAACTCCTGTCAATCACAGCCCCAGTCACTTCTGCGTCACCGGCCCCAGTCTGAAGCAGTAACTGTGATTCCTATTTGTGCCTCTCCTAGAGAACAGTCAGACAGATTTCATGAATTGTTAACAAAGTAAGAGGCTATTATCAGTAATTAATAGCCCATTCATTTTATAATAAGCTGATAAGTGTATCATCATAATACCTCTATTATCCTGGGTTAGAGAGGATTTTTGGGCCAGCCTTTGCCACTCCTTGTAAACAAACCTGAGTACAGGATCTCTTGCAGGTGTCAAAATCAAAATGTCACCCTTTCTGTATTCACAACGTATAGCACACCTATTATTCATAGCAGTCAAATTTTCTTCTCTGTGGAAGGAGCTAAAAGTAAAAAATGAAAAAAACCCCAGCAACATAAAACTCCCACAAACCAAGCAAAGAAAACCCAGCACCCCAAACATGAAGAGGGTGTCTACTGCTTTCATTCTCAATCCCTTGATGTAGTACTTGATGTTAAAGAGATTTTTTATTATTTTAAAATCAATAGTAAAAATTGGTATTGACCTCAGTCCAGGATTTCTGTTAGTTCTATTAGAAACTTTCTCAGGACCCACTGTATAACCCTAAGTAATTCAGTCTCTCTGCCTCACTAACACATGCAACAGCACTGAATAAGACATAGAAAACACACTTAACCACGGGGACACACAAAGGCTTATGCAGTACATTTTAAGTAAGGTTTTGATACTCACAGAGAGCATGCAATGAAAGTGGCATGTGCTGTCCTTCTTCCCCCACCTTATTATTCTGCAGAATTTATTCCAGGGAATCTTACCATTGCCCAGATAGAAGACAGCAGGCTGATCACGCGTGGTTCTAGCTCCTCCACGGGTGCCGTGACCCAGATTTCTTTCTATCTTCATGACCCGAGTCATTACTTCAAGTCAGCATCATTCATCTATAACTGGGATTTTGGAGACGGGTAGGTGTGGTTACGTTGTTTGCTTTAATGAGTATTCAGGAGGGCTCCGATTCAGATGCTCATCTAGAGAAAAATCCTGGTTCAATCACAGGACAAAGCCTTTGTCAGGTGGAACAGTCTGAGCATGTCAAACCAGGTGAGTTACGGAAACTTTGGCACAGAAGTCAGTGCACACCCACAAAAAGGTGACGGTTTAGAGGCCTACGTTTCTGACAATACACCTAAGCGTACAGCTACAGGCTGTACTACTGTGTGTGCCACAAACCGAGCTGAACAAGCGGGAAAAAGTAGCTTATTGTAAATTGTTATTTTAAAACATGGTTGCACCTGCAGATCTCCATGAGCAGGTGGTTGTTGAAAATGTGAATAATTTGTGCTCTGAAGGCCAATGCAAGCAAGCACACTGTCTTGTGGCTGGGCGGTGAGGAGCTGTTACTGTCACCAGCTACCCAAAAATGTATCACTGCTTCAGTGAAGAACTTCTGAAAGTGGGTAGGTGTCCCCAGTAACGAGGAGATGCACATGAACACACAGCTAATGCTTACTTACAAACAAGATGGAGGGGGAAAAAAACCCCAACAAAGCTCATAACAGTCAGAAATAAAGCCTTAGTTTCTTTGATTAAAAATGCATAAATATACTCTGGGTCTTTTACTGATTGTAGTTTTATTGGTAATGCCACAGACATTAATCCTCATTGATATGGACACAGAATCACAACCACCTGTAGCACTGTCTGTAAGGACAGGATATTCGAGCTTGCTCCTTTTAGAACCAGAAATACGCAAGGACTTGGTAAAATACAATTTTGGTTCTAAATCTTTTCCTGCTACACACAGGGTTTATCAGGTTACCAGGGAACCCTTTGTCTACTATAACTGCTCTGCCATGGGGAACCGCACAGTGCACCTCAAAGTGGTAGCTGAATGGGAGAAAGCTGGAAGCATCGTACACGAGAGAGAAACGGTGCAGAAAACTGGTGATTTTACCACTGCCCTGGAGCTGCTGGGTAGGTATAAAATGTTTTACATCCTCAAAACAGAACTTGCTATATCTGTACAGGTACAACCTTGCTTTAACGTGATAACACAATAATACAACTTCAGCATTATTTCACATGCCAGAACTGGTCAGCAGCATTCAGTGAAGAGTTCCATCACAGAAAAATTGGGGGGAATACATAAAATCTTCTGTTTCTTTTTCATTTACCAAAAGTTTCACTGTTTTTTGTAAAACTCTCACATACAATTAAAACTTAAAGTGTTTACTGTAAGTTTTGAAGGATTTGTTTAATTTATGCTGGCAATCCCTAAAAAATAAGCATTAGGAAAGTCTCATTGATTTTATCAGCTTCCAGAGTAAATAAACACATAGTAAATATGCAAAGTATTAATAAAATAGTTGATTACATGCTAAAAAGAAAGCACAAAACATTCAGAAAGCTTACAACAACTCTAGCAGTGGGATTCCCTTTTGGGTGCAAGGCAAGTGTTATTATCCGTGTGAGCGGCTGAACTGAAACCTGCAAGCTATGAAAAACAGCTTCACTGGAAAACCATTCAGCTCAAGTGTAGGGATGGAGTGGACATTGACACGCTTTTTTCCCTTCTTTTCAGATGCTGTTAAAAGTATTAACGTAGTGGGCTCCAGAGAGACTCACGTAATGGAAAACCTGAGTTTATCTCTTCACATCAATGGCACGTAAGTGACAACTGAGAGAGTGGGTGGCACTTTGGCAGGAGTGGAACTGGAGATGGCACACGAGTGAATACAAACAGATGAACCCGAGGTCCCCCAAAGCAGGCTGGGCTTTAGGATGGATGGTGCTTGCCAGACTGACCTCCTGGCCACGGGACCAGGCCTGATGCAGGCTGAGTTTATGATTCAAAAACAATGACAAAGGCCTGAAATATGGGTTATCAAAAACAAAGCTGGAAAATGAGCTAAACACATAAACATGCTGCTTTCTGTAGCAGAGAATGCCCTAAAGAGATAAGGAACAAAATACTAGTAAGCCAGTGTAAAGAAAAGCTCTGTTGGTTTGCAGAATCAAAGTCCATTGTGCATAAGGTGAATCCAAGCAGAATAAGCTGGAACAAGGGTCTGAAAATGCAAATAAAAGGCGTCAACTAGACATGGGGAGAAGGCACATGGCCATAAAGTGGATAGCGACTAGATTGCCTGACAGCAAATAAACCGCTTTTGTTATTGTAAGGGAGTACTGTGATCCTTGAATTGATTTACCTTTTCCAGCTCTCGACGCGTTGTACAGAGCTCTTCTTACATTCTTTACAGCTTGGGTTGCTGGGTTTTTTTTAATCAGAAAAGTCTTGGGTGTGCTTCAGTGGCACAGACAGTGACTTCTTCTGTGTGAGAAGAACAAAGGAAAAAAAAACTTATACTCCCTTGGAAGTGCAGGGAAAAGAGATCCCTTTTATCTTTATTGGAGAAGGAGTAAGGGGGTTTCTGCACACAGGGGCCTTCCCATGACCCAGGCAGGTATCTGCCTCTCAGCTGAAAGCCTTGCTTTTATAGAAGTATCACAAAGACCTTTTTGAATTGACAAATGCTATAAACTAAACAATCTTGCTGTTAATTAGCTCTCTGCTTGTCTTTGGATTGACTTCACTATTTTCAGAATGACTATGCTCCTTTACCCGAGTGATTCATCAACACTTAGCTGAAACTTTCATGAAGATTTCACCTCATTTGTTCGTTCTTTCTCTCTCTGCTGCTGTCACCCCAGCCCGCCACTGGCTCTGTGCTGGCTGATCAAGCCTGAGTGCGTTCCACTGGAGGGGGAGAAATGCCGTCTGGTGGAGATCAATGGCTCCTGCTACACCCTCAGCCACAGCTTCAGCGCAGCAGGACGGTACTGCCTCAGCCTCAGGGTGCAGAGCGGGGCCACCACGCTGCAGACCTACCATCACATCCAAGTGTGGCCACCAGGTGAGGGGCAGCCAGTGCCAGCAGCACGGAGACCCCCACGGCCAGGGACCACACGCTCAGAGGCGGCAGGGACAGTCCCGAGCCTGCGGATGGGGTTTCTGGAAGCTCTGTAGATCCCTAAAAGCATAGGAGGAGCCCACTGTGTGCCTCTGTAGTTGCTCTGAGCTGCTTGCATCCTGATGGACACCAAGTCTCAATGGCATCTTGAAGCTGATGAGTTTCCTGGGAAGGATGAGTTACTGAAATTACACCTTTTTCTCTTTAAATAGTCTGACTTCTATAGTTCAAGAGGATAACTAGGAAAACATACACATCAGTAGCACTCCCTTAAGTAAGCAGTCTCAATTCCTCTTTTTTTTTATTTAGCTACATATTTTTTAAAGTGTCCCCTGAGAAGGGGTGAGGTGGCCAGTGAAGAGGATGTGACCAGGATATGGCCAGGCTGCCACAGGGGATGGCTGAACTCCCTCACCATGGGCCAGCACCTTGACACGGGAGGGGGCAGCTCACTCCAGAAGGTGCTGGTGGCGTTCAGGGCCAAGTGTGCAAATCCTCTGTGCTGAAGGCTGCTGGGAAGATGAGGTTCCTTCCTGTGCTCTTGGGTTGCCACAGTGGTACAAGCACCCTGGGGAGTTAATCCAGGTAACTGTGTGAGGTTCAAGGAAGAAGAGGGGTGTAAAGGGAGAGATCCTACATTCTCACTTCTGAGATTTCACAAAGACCTGAAGTGATCTGGGCTGAAATTTTGTTTCTCTGTTACACACATGTGCTTTGTTTTAGAAACATGAAAACTTGTCCTAAAACATAATTTCCTTCTCACTGTTCCATCTTCTCAGTGCATTGTATCACTCCCAGAATGTCCCCTTGTTCTCTGTCCTAGGGATCCACCCAGCTTTCTTTGTCCTGCTCTGCATCGCTCTGGTGTCCATGACGCTGGGACTGGTGCTGTACACAACCTTTCGAAGTAACACAGAACACAAAGATCTCGTGGAGGTATTTGGTTTCTATTCCTTTGAGCGGAGACAGTAATGAGATGCCTTTCAGCCATGTCCCTTCTTTAATCCCCAGGCACACAGAGCAGGAGGGAGCATTTCCCTGGTACGTCTCATCCATTCCATGGACAAATCCGAACAGTGTAGGCAGACACTTTAATTGTCAAGTTGCCAGAGCTATCAGGGGCAGTCTGCAGGGAATATCCCTTCCAGAGGATCTACCTCAGAGAGGTTACACAAAGAAAGAAGGGGATTGTGAGAGAGGATACAGGACAGTAGGTGGGTGTGACACCTCAAGTGGCACGAAATTACCACCTGACCCGAGTATGTGACCTTTATGTTCCCAGCTCCCATCCATCTCTGCTGGAGCTTTCACTTGCATCTGTAATAAGCATGAGCTCCGAACTCAAAGGTAGCTCTCTTGGCCCTTTGGAATGTACATAAGACACTGGACATCATGCCACTGCGAATAATACAGCTCCAGAGGGGCTGTCTGTGAGCCTGGGGCAGGGGTAAATCAGAAGTCTGTCTGAAGTGGTGACTGACTGAAATTGATTGAGGACCAAGGGCCATTTCTGGCCCAAGTATTCTTGCTGGACGCCCTTGAGCCAGGAGGACCCAAAGTAAAAATGATTTCTTTGCTGTTCCTTTTCCAGGTAGCTGACTTTGACTTTTCTCCACTGTCTGATAAAAACCTCTCTTCTTATTCGGAGTCAAGCTGTGGCCAAATATGTTGCAGATCATGCTTTCTTTGGTCATCTCAAGAAGCTGCCAGGGAGAGTCATGAACTTTTACATTCTTTTTACAAGCCAGTCAAAACCTACACAGTGTGAAGACCACAATTGCACCTTGGTTGCACTGACTGCCCAGTTTAAATTTCTCACTTATGAGTTAAAAGCCCAGTGCTGTATAAATGGTTTGGCTTTGCCAATGCAACGAGGTTAACCACTTTGAGTCCAGCACTTGAGTGCTTCATTCTCTGAACTAAAGAAAAGCAAGCCCTGAAACACAGTTTTGTATTTTTAAATTAGACGGGTGTATACAATTGCAGCTCTAAATGCAGCATTTTATTCTTATGGATTGTTGTATGTGCAGGTTTGCTAAACTCACTACCTCTTTGTCATTTCTCTGGTCCTTCTGCTGTCTGTTTCAAAGAAGAAACTGCTTAAGACAAACATACCTCTCTTTCCTGTGTTACAACAATATTACTGGAAATGGAAGTCACCCATAATGCTGTTGAATGTGTCTTCGTTCTGAAGAGGGACTGTCTTGTCTAGGTTGAGGAATGCCTGGGTGCCTCCAGTGAACCAGGCTACCTAATTACACTGTATTTTTTCCTCCTGTCCTAGAAGACTCCTTTTTTAAGTGAATGGGCTGCTGTTGGCCCACAGGGGCTGGTGACCCACCGAGGGAGGGCTCAGTGCTGGCCACAGGCTGGTGGGATTGCAGCACATGCTGTAGAAGACTCCACATCTCCAACACTTCATGAAGTATTGAACCACTTTAAATAGGTATAAGGAGATTTTTTTCCCCCAAGCTTTTTATTCTTTTCTTTCTTACATTACTACCCTGCAGGCTCCTAAACAGATGTGCCTGTGTGGCCATTTCTCTTTTTAAATGTGACCCACCTTCCTCCGTTTGGATTTAAAGCCTATGGGTATCACAAGGTTGGGATTTTCCAAGTATGTCATCATTTCTAAAATGTACTGACTGGGAGGTAATTATCTGAGAATTTTGGGGTGCTTGTCTCATACATTCAACTGCAGTGTTTCCTCAGAGAAGCCCAGAGCTTCAATTCGGCTGTGAAAGAAATTACATGGCCTCAGAATGGCTTTGTTAATTAACTTGGTACATTCAAAATAGAATAGGATCATCTAAGATAACAAATAGTCCAGTAAACCCAAGTTTTTGTCAAAAAGTCCTTTCCAAAGCAGAAATTCCTTTGTCTGTTTTTCTAAAGAGGAACTGGATTTGTAGGTGAGCTTGGTGATAAGGGGTGGCGCCCTTTGCATTCCTTCTCAGTGCCCCAGTGTCAAACTCTGACCATCAGTCAGATTCAGTCACTGTTACAAATGTGCCTCTCCTTCGGCCAGCTATTGGTCTCCAGAGCTTCAGTTTTATTGCTTATTCCTCAGATCCCAGCCTATCCAAGCCACTGCCACAGGTACGGGACTGCTCCTGGGGTGTCAGTGTGCTCTGCACAGCTATGTGGTCCTTGGGCACTGGAAATGACAGATGTTAGATGTGAAAAATGCAGCTCAGAGTGACAGTTGAGGGCCACCTCAACAGCCTGCACAGTGGCTCTCTGCAGCCACAAGTTTAGTTTGGGCTTATTCTTTCATTACGTTTGTGACAGACATGGCCCCGGCTGCTATAGTGCACCTAAAGGCACCCTTGGCACACTAATGACTGTGTAAAAAGCCCTTCCTTCCCTGTGGTGCACTCCTCGCAAAGGCAATAAGGATGAGGGAGCAGAGTCGGTTACAGGTACCTGAACCAGGGCTCTCCTGGGCTGGAGGAAGATTGTATCCCAGGAGGAAGACCTGTGCCCTGCTCCATGTTCCATTAATCCCCAGCCAGCCCCCAGCATCTCATGGGCTGTTTGGCCACCGACATCACTGCTTTGGTGGTGTGCCTCCATGCTGGCCCCAGTGCAGCTGAACTAAGGCACGACTGATCATGCCAAACCTGGCTAAGGTGGCTATCAACCCCTGCAGAAAAAAAAGAGGGATGTGGAGTTAGTGATATGAAAGACAGGGCTAAGGAAATCCCCAACTTCCTATTGAGGAAAACAGAACAAATGGCCTTCAGAAGAATATTGGCTCTAACTCTCTTCCTAAAATGAACAAAGGGTGGAAAAGGAGTCAAATGGTTCAGAAGGGTGGAAAAGGAGTCAAATGGTTCAGAAGGGCAGAAAAGATAAAGTGCTGCAAAGTGGAAAGTCAACACTATCAAATAGTGGATGATATCGTTCAAGAGCAGGTGGAAAAGAATAGAGGTTAGGAAGAAAGATATCTTTTGCAAAAAATAAGCAGTGGAGAAAGTACACTTAAAAGGAAGCAAATTAACCAAGAAAATTTAAACCTTAACAAATTGAGGTGTAAGTATGAGAAATACTCACACGAACATGTTCTTGAATCCAATATGAAACTGCTTCCTGCACAAAGGACTGATCTGTGGGTTCAATAAATGCCTCTGAAATTCAAGACAAAAGGCAATTGAGCGGTTCAGGATATAGCAGGGAGATTAGTGGGACGTAACGAGGATCAGCAGGAGGATTCATTTTGTTAACCTTAGAAATCAATGACCTGGAAAAAGGAATGTTCAGTGAAATGATGAAACTCAGTGATTCAAAACAAGAGTCCGGTGAGTGTAAGGCCAAAGAGCGATGGAATTCAGGTGATAAGCAAGAGTGTGAGCAGATAAAAAGTTTCTGCAATAAGAATTAATTACAAGGAAATGCATTTGAGGACAAAAATGTTCCATAAGGGCATAGTATAAAAGCCCACAGTAAAGCAAAAGAATGTTGGTTATTCTGTAATTTGTCATATGAACAATGGTGCTGGTTTGTGCAGTAGATGTGGGGACAAATCAGCCCTTTCCTATAAGAGCAGAGTGCAGGGCTCTGAACAGCCAGGGCTGGATTCTGTCTCTCATCTCTGGAAAGCAGATGACACAGCCCAAGCTGTGGCAACCAGTTGAATTTGCAAGACCTCTGTTGGGTTTGCTGGATGCTGTGGGAATGGAGAGTGTTTCAGCAAAGGGAAGGTGAAGAACTTTGTATTTAAATGCTCAGCGTTATTATCAGATAATCAGCCAATGCTTCACCTTGATTTTGGAGAGCCAGTGCCAGTTTCCGTGGAAACTGAAGTGCTATCCTGCAGCTGTCACAAAATTGTTTAAATCCTGCAGATCTCAGTTCTGACAGCCCACTGAGCATTAGAAATGGGGATTTTTAAATTGCAGCCACCAACACGGGAAACATAGACGTTCCAGAAACTTCTTGGGCCTCATCGGGGCTGGATTTGCTCATCGCCAGCGTGTAACCCCCACAGCGACGTGTGCGGGGACAGCAGCTACACAACAGAGTGGGCTTTGTACAGAGTATCCTAATTGCACAACAACTGACACAACTACAAGAGCAAATTACACTAGAGCACTAGGGAAATACTTTTCTGGCCCCACGTCTACCTCAGTCTAATACATTTACTCACAGCAGTCCCAGGCAGCAGAGAATTGGTATTATCACCAGCGACAGGAGGCAAAAGGGAGCAGCACAGGGACAGGGAGGTGCCTGTGTGCCAGGGCAGGTGTGGATGCCTGCATAAAATTGAGATTAAAAGGATTAATGAACCAAGCAGACCATCGACCTAATCTTGGTTGATTTTGCAGTCCTTGGAGCGAAAAGTACTGCACTCGGGCTGCCTTGTACACCCGAGGTGGATATCCGGCCTGTCCCCACAGCTGTGGGCCGTGGAGCGCTCGGCAGGGGTCTCCCGAGGCTCAGGAATGTCTCCCCGTTCCCACCACGGCAGCGTGAGCCGCTGGAAGGCTTCCACAGAATATATTTACACACGCCTCGCTGTGGCTTGCAAGCTAAATGCACAGCCAGGCTGGAGAAAAGATGCGTCCTGTTCCCAGCCCAAGAGCTGCGGTTTGAGCACCGCTACGGGAAACGGCTCCATGGCCACGGCTCCCCATGGAAACACTCACCCCGCACCAGGTGAGCCCCCCATCACTCGCTGGACGGCGATGGATGGAGAGAGCTGCGGGGCAGTGATGCTCCTGGGAGCTGTGGGAGCTTTGGTCCATGGCCTCAGGAGGCCTCCGTCCCCCTCCACCGTCCCCAACGGCTGGGGACACTGGCTCCACCAATGAAGCTGGTGGGACTGGGCCCTGTCCTGGGAGCGAATGACTTAAACGAAGAACAATAAAGTAGAAAGCACAGTTCACAACAATTCCATGTGCAGCGCTGAGCACCAGCGTTTCTTGAAACCACCTGGAGGCCCCTGATGCTCCAGTGGAGGGTCTGGGAAACAGGGGAGCAGAAGAAGCACCAACCAGGCACGTACTGGTCTGGTTTAATGGTTCTATAAACTCAGCCCTTCCTGGTGATATAAATCAGGGCTCTGTCATTTAAAGCTTCTTTTCAGCTACAGTTTAGATATAAAATGAAAACAGACCATGGCAGTAACAGCTCGTATCTGATCAACAGCATGTACTTAATAGCAAAAAAACCAATGCCATAGGTTTTTAATGTCTTTTCAGGTCCCTGTCTTTAATCTATTCTCTTTCATTATATGCAAAATACTAATAATATTTTGAATGAAATCAGAAAGGAAAAAAAAAACTAAAAAAACCCCAAATGTACTCACTAATTAAATAGCAACACCCTTATTTTCATTCATGCAATCACGATAAATTACAGCCTTCCCATACTAATGAACTTCAGGTTTAATGGATTTCTCTCACCACCCCAAGCTACATACCAAAACACAATATGCCCAATTTAACAAAAAACAAGCCAACATTGAGCTGGCCAGTCTGATTCTGCCTCAGCAAAGCACCCCAAAACATGCTGAGGTGCACACACAGGAGCAGCACTGGAGGAGCAGCTCCTGGGGTGGTGGAGGAGCCAAAGGAGCGGCGAGGAGACCTTCTTCCATGGGACAGCCCAGGTCCCAGCACAGCCCCAACCCCCTCCAGCCAGCTCCTGCAGCCCCAAACCCACTGCTTAGCCCACTGGCAGATTTTTTTCCACGTGCAATGAATTCATTCACAATTCAGGCTGGCAATGAATCCAGAGCAGGTTCCTGGGTGTCAGGGGACAGACAGGACTGTCCCACACCCATGTTGTAAAGGCAGATCTGTGCTTCTCAACCCACCCAAACAACACTGGGAGCTATTCCCAGTGTTCCCAGAGCAAGGCTCTGTATTTGCATGTTAAAAGTGTTTTATCACATTGGTGAAATATTTCTGTTATTAAATAATCTGCATCCTTGTGGAGTTCATCAAAGTTATAAGAAAGTACATTTGAGTGAAAACATGGGAAAATAGGAGCGCTGTTAACCCAGGCACTATCAAAAGCACCTGCAGCCCCTGGTCCTGGGGAAGAGAGAGACAGGTCACTACAGTCCCCCTGAGCCAGGTGGGAAAGAAGCTCGAGCTTGGAGTCTGAAATTATTCCAGGTAGAGCTACTTGTGATATTTTGAGTTCTTACTTGTGATTTTTTTTTTCTCCCTCTACCAGCAGTAGGGTAGTAATGCTCTACCCTGTCACACAGCTGCAAGATTTCACTTACAGATAAAATTATTCATACTGGGTAAGACAAGTGTTTCATATCATGGGTCCACCTCCGCAGGAGGAGTGAAGCATCCATCTCAGAGACATCTCACCGCAGATTGGAGTTGCATTCTGAAGTATCCTTAACCCTCAAACCAGGCCCTGCAGCTCAGGTGGGGAGGGGAAAACTTTCAGAGGCAAGTGGATCTGCAAATAGCCTTCATTTTGTTTGATTCTCTTTTCTCTGTTTTGGTCTGTTCCTCCCTTTGTCTTAGTAATAAGTAGGGGGAAACCTGCTCGCAGACAGGAAGGCATCATATAATTAAAGGTAAAGCATTCTGGTTGGTTCTGTAGGAACAACATCCTTTTTCATGTGAAAAAGCAGGTAAGCAGTGCATGCATTTTTTATGCACAGGAGGACCCTCAACCATTACTAATGAAGTACAGAAAGAAAAGACAGGACTCTCAGTAGGGAAATACCATCCATTAAATGCCTCCCTGGGGATGAAATGACACTTACAATTGAGAGACACTAACTGCCTCCCACATTTCAATTGGTACCAGCAGGATGCCTGTTTGTAAAGATTTTTGTGCCTCTACTCTGTTCATGTAAGATGCCACAGAAATATTTTCTGATCTTTGCAGTAGATATTACCCCCTTTTTTCCCCCAGACCAGCAGCCTGATTTCACTTTTTAAAATGGTTGATCCTGATGAAGAACGAGCACAAGAGCAGCCCCGCGAGTGCACTCAGGCCCACTGAAGTCTGTGACCTGCTGAACATGTTCTGAATGTTTTCTGATCAGGGCTTTAAATATGTCACCCTTTACAACAAGATTTCCACAGTTCTTTTTGTAAAAGCCTTTTACTAAATACCTATCACCAAAGATCAAAAGGCTTTTGAAATATGTCCCCTAAGAAAAGCAAAAAATGAGAACTCAGAAATTCATTCATTTCAAAACTGATTAATCAAAGACAGCGCTTTGATGAGAAAAAAAATCCTCAGTTCTGAAACAATGAGCACTTTAATAGGGAACAATTATGTTTCTTGGGGTGTGTTGTCCTTGAGGCACATACTGGGTGTCACCACCAGGGCTGCCCAGGACGTGGAGGGATGTCAGCTTTTCAGAATGACAGAATCTTCATGGTTGTAAGGAACCTTTGAGATCATCGAGTCCAACCATAAATCACAGCACCGCCTGAAAACCCAGCAGCTCCATCCCATGGACTAACTGTTGCCTCTGTCTGGCTTTCCAGAGTGCGGTCATGTTTGCACTAGAGCTCCCTGTGGTTTTGCTTCTANGACACACACAGACATGCACTTATGCAATATCCACTGTCTTTCAAATGAGAATGCTCAGGGATTCCTCCCTGCAGTGGATTTTACATGACTCCTAAAAAAACCCCAGTCACAAATAGCAGAGATTAAACAGCAATGTCAAGGGCTGAGAGGAGAGATTACAGATCCCAGATCCGCACGTGTTTGCAGCTGCTGACAGTCCTGTGATTTAAAAAGCTCTTCTCCCACGTCACTACAGGATGGGCAAATGTCTGCCACAAATAATCATGGGCAGCTCCTGCCCTTCCCGGGGAGTTCAGTCGGCACCAAATGGAGCCAACCCAGAACCTGCTGTGCCCGTCGCAGAGGTGGTCATGGGCCAGCGTTACGTGAATGAAACTGTCTTCCAGTCTCAAGGACTCCTCAGGGTGTAGGACACAATGAGGACATGTAATCACCACCAACGACAGCAGGAACCCACCCCTTGCAATTCTGAGTGGCTATGAGAGGATGAATTGTCAGTGCCTTTGGGAGGGAGGCCTTAGGGGAGCAACAAATACATGGCTGTTATTACTAACAACCAGCATTCTGGTGGCTTTCACACCACAGACAGATCACAGATGTGCAAATTATGTAAAAACAAAATAATTCCTAGGGATCGACTGTCATGGAAGAAGAAGGCTGATGCCCAGGGACAGGGTTGTGGATTCACAGCTCCTTAGTTCCTCTGCACTAGTTTTTCATGCAGATGCTCTGTCAGGCAAAGTGCCATCAGCCTCAGACTGCTGTCGTGCTCCCAGAGCTCTCACTAGCGCTTGTCCCTGTCCCTGCACAGGACCTGCCACATTGGGCAAGTCAAGGGAGCACTCCCAGTTCTCCCCAGCAGGCTTCCAACCAGCCACTGGGCCAGCTGGCTCCAGCTCTGCTGCTGCTGCCTGAGCCACACGCTCCCGCAGAGCCCTCCTGCCAGCAGATGGGAGCGGGCAGCAGCCTCTGGCAGAGAAGCACCAAGGAGCATCTGGATCAACACCATCTCCCATTGGCTCAGCTGGACCTNACAGCACCGCCTGAAAACCCAGCAGCTCCATCCCATGGACTAACTGTTGCCTCTGTCTGGCTTTCCAGAGTGCGGTCATGTTTGCACTAGAGCTCCCTGTGGTTTTGCTTCTATATATGTGTATGTGTGTATATATATATATATATATATATACA